>QLTV01003984.1:402226-420148 GCA_003457575.1 Thermophis baileyi | reverse complement strand
TCCTCCTCCTCCTCCTCCTCCTCCTCCTCCTCCTCCTCTTCTTCTTCTTCTTCTTCTTCTTCTTCTTCTTCTTCTTCTTCTTCTTCTTCTTCTTCTTCTTCTTCTTCTTCTTCTTCTTCTTCTTCTTCTTCTTCTTCTTCTTCTTCTTCTTGAATTTCATTGTTAAATGAAAACTTTTGTTAAAATTTTGACCTCTTTCAATCTGGAAAGCTGGAATGCAGTTCAGAAAGGAAAATGAATTGTTCTGCCAATAGAAAACAAAGAAAATACCTCCACAAGGCTTCTGATGAAGAAAACAACAGAGTTTTTACAGGCTCTACCTTGCAATCCTACAGAGAAGTGCCAAAGTAACAAACCTCTAGTGCTTGGATTACCTCTGAGATTCATGGAATTTCCTATATAAATTAGTCCAACACAGCACTAACAACAATTTCTATCCTAACTAGGGATAATACAGCAGACACAGAGCATTGTAAAGATTCTCTCAAAATGAGCATTTAATTTAACTGAATTCTGTGGGCACATCTTCATTTCATCTCCATCCCATGTCCCCTTATTCAGTATTATTTGGAAGATGACTGAAATAATAAAATACCACTGTGTTAAATATATATTAAGAATTGAGTAGGGTTGTTCCTTGGACAAATTGCCATTTAAATAATATGGTATTTGCAATGTATGCACTCATATCCCTGTATACATAAATTAATGTTCTGTTCTGTTTTTTTACAGCATAATCCTAACTCCAATAAAGCAAAATAAATGTACTAATACAGCTGTTGAGCTACAGACTTTGAAGTACAGGCAACTGCTTACACTGAGTACCAGGACTGTTGTGTGTATCTTCTTGTAATCAATCATTCTTCATTTTCAGATTCTAAGATGTGTAATTATTGATCAGCGTAACATTGATGTAGAAACATTTAATTATGTTGAAGACCCTAGTGCTGGGTAGTGCTCTTCTAGGAAATCTCAACCTTCATCAGATTGTAACACAGCAATATTAAACACAGTTATGGAGTTGTTATTAAAATACATGGGACTGCAGGGAGACCAGCACTTTCATGATATTACTGTTGCTCTCATCATCAGTTTTCTCTGCAATAACTTTCTACAGGAATTTTCCTACTATCAACACTTGCAGGCAAACATATTTGCAGGTAAACATAATCATCGTGCTTTCTAATGTTTGATTTAAACAGGAAATGCTGACAAGGCTGTGCTGATATGGCCCATCAGAAAACAAGAAGAAAGCAGTAAAATGGATGAAGGAAAGCCAGGCTTTGCAGAAGTACAACAAAGTTTTTAAAATTTAGGATTGAGAATGCTGAGCAACCATAAAATGTAGTTTATCTCTTTGGAAAGAAAAATAGCTTTGAGTGAATGACCAGCAAGTTATGCTGGATGGAAACATGAATAAGAATATACTTTTTAAGAGTGAGCCTTTATTTCTCTTCATTTTGTTGCAGGTCTCACTGATTTTCTCTTAACTGCAAGCACAAGTAATTGAGTGTTTACCAGTGTAGAGGGAAACTTGTAATATCTTAAAATAAGTTAATTGATTCTACAGGTGATGTAAAAGAAAAATTTGTACCAAAACAGAGTCTATAGAAACCTGGGTGAAAGTATTAAAAACAGTCTACTACACTATTCTCTGATCCCCCCAAAAATGTGAACAAAAAATAAATAAATACATAAATTTGTGAAATATATTTGCAAAAAGAACACTATCTTAAGACTGCTTCTGTTTTTTTTAAGTATATTTTAGGGATAGTCTCATTTGTTTAAAATGCACACATTGTGAAGTTTAAAAGGTTTAATTTAAGATTTTTGGGGAAATCAATGTTGTAAATTGGAAATGTTTTCTAAAACAAATTTTGACAAAAATCCTAGAGGGTAAGAAAAGTCACAATCAGTAATTGTATAAGGATTTTAAAGGAGATTGTATGAACATGTTTAAAAATCAGTAGAACTGCTTTGGAACTGAAGTATTAACACGGATATAATTTATACTGATGCACAGATATAAGTACTGAAAACTCTCCATTCTAGGTGAATGAAGAAGTATTGATAGAAGGTATTGTTTCTTTGCTAACAGATTAGATTAGATTAGATTAGATTAGATTAGATTAGATTAGATTAGATTAGATTAGATTAGATGATTAGATTTTTTTCATCTCTCTGCAGCCTTACCAGCAGCTAATATTTCCTGATAGGAGGAGTTCCATTGTTATTTATTCCTTTGGAATTACTTGAATGGCAGCAAGCCAGGAAAGCTGCAGATTAGTGGAGAGAAATTTATACAAAAAAAGACAGAACTCATACATGTTCATTTGCAACCTCAGACATAAAGTAAGGAGAAGAATCCCACACCTCACCCATCAGAATTTTACAAACATGTTCTTTTTTTTGATAACATTGAAAAACGAGGGGATTTCCCCCCCCCCATCCAGATGGATCAGAAAAAGTGATAGTGCAAAATTTCATTCATGGAAGAAGCCACCAAGATTAGTAGAGCAAGCTGCTATATATAGAGTTAATGTGTATATATTTGTGTACTCTATATACATACCTTTCCTGCTGATGATGTTCTATAGTCTGGTAATGAAATGTCAGGAAGCAAACAACCAAGGTCAGAGAGCACCAAGGACCTAACAGTTAAGTCCTAATCTGCATATATTCTCTTCTGTTGAAATACAGAAATCCTATCTACAAGCAATTCAGGATGGAGATCAGGCTATTCCTTCATCTTTACAATGATTTGGTTGTTGAAAGATCAAACAGTCCTGACCAACTAAAATAACTGGGAACTGGTTTAAAGGCAGTTGGCTCTGGATCACTCTTAGCAGATTTTCACTGATCTCCGAGTCTAGCCAAGATGGGCCTTAAGGAATACTTGGAGGGGGGGGCAGTTTAGAAAACCAGGGCTGTTGGTAGACTAGGAACTTGAAAAAGAAAACCATCCCTGAAGAAGACAGGATCAAATTATTTTCATAACCCTGCCAAGAAAACTGCATGAATGCAGTTATAAGAGTTCAAGCTTGATTTGAATTAAGAGCATATTTTGCTTCTGGTTCACATAGCAATAGCAATAGCACTTAGACTTATATACCGCTTTATAGTGCTTTACAGCCCTCTCTAAGCGGTTCACAGAGTCAGCATATTGCCCCCAACAATCTGGGTCCTCATTTTACCCGCCTCGGAAGGAGGGAAGGCTGAGTCAACCTTGAGCCGGTGAGATTTGAACTGCTGAACTGCAGCTAGCAGTCAGCTGAAGCAGCCTGCAGTACTGCACTCTAACCACTGCACCACCTTGGCTGACATAAAACTTGGACTGATGAAAAAGATTGTTTAAGCGACGAACAAGAAAGGTGAAGGTTTTTGTTATTTGAGACAGACGTTTCCAAGAAAACTGATGCCAATATTCAGTACAGTACAGATAAGATCTGTCATCAATGACAAGCTGTTCAAAGATCTGTTAGTGGAGCCAGAGAAAATCACCTGGAAAGCATTCAAGGATGTCATTGAGAATTTCCTAGTTGACAAACATCTTACAGCATACAAGACCATTAGGTGCAACATGTCACTGAAGATTCATTTTCTGATTTCACACTTGGACTTCTTTTGTAGAAAATCTAGGTGCAATCAACAGCAAACACAGGTGAAAGATTTCACCAGGATATTGCCACAATGGAAAAATAGCAATAGCAATAGCACTTAGACTTATATACCGCTTTACAGTGCTTTACAGCCCTCTCTAAGCGGTTCACAGAGTCAGCATATTGCCCCCAACAATCTGGGTCCTCATTTTACCCACCTCGGAAGGATGGAAGGCTGAGTCAACCTTGAGCCTGGTGAGATTTGAACCACCAAACTGCAGCTAGCAGTCAGCTGAAGTAGCCTGCAGTACTGCACTCTAACCACTGCGCCACCTCGGTATCAGGGCAACTGGAATCCATTAGTGTTGACTGACTATTGTTGGACACTACAATAAAATGCATCGGACGCACTGAGTACAAACGAAAATCAGCAGCAAAACATTTTTAGCCCTGTTGAATTCATGCAGTGTGTCGGAAACATCATGCAATTAAATACACTATAGTCATTAAAAGTTAATTTCACATTGCTCAAGATTTTTACATGATACAGTCATTCTGAAATTATATTTGGTTTCAGTTTGAAGGGATCTATCATAATCACCAAATGTTTTTCAGGAAATTTCTGAAAAAAAATTTTTTGTCCAATGAAGTCAGTTCTTATTTCATTGATAAGAATTCCAATGGGAAACAACCCCCCCCCCAAATTAACATAAAACCACAAGAAGAAACCACATCCATTTAAATTGACCTAAATGCATCTCCATCTACCCAGTGCCTCTTTTCCCTTGAACAAGTCATTTTTTAAAAACAATTAAAACATTATCCAATAATAATGTACCCTATACAGAGATATAAATATAGATGAAAAGATAGATAGGTGTTCATTTATTTCTTATGAAGTACATAAACAGTACTCGAGCCGAGGTGGCGCAGTGGTTAGAGTGCAGCACTGCAGGCTACTTCAGCTGACTGCTAGCTGCAGTTCGGCAGTTCAAATCTCACCGGCTCAAGGTTGACTCAGCCTTCCATCCTTCCGAGGTGGGTAAAATGAGGACCCAGATTGTTGGGGGCAATATGCTAACTCTGTAAACCGCTTAGAGAGGGCTGTAAATCACTATGAAGCGGTATATAAGTCTAAGTGCTATTGCTATTGCTATTGCTACTCTATTTATGTACTGTGCTTGTTTTCAATTTTTAAAGTCTTCTTATACATCTTTTTATTGTATTTAAAAGAAAGATATATCTTCAGAAAACTTGTTATGTAGGAATGAACAGAATATTTACTCATTGAAGCTTAGACTGAATGCCAGCTTATATTCAAAAGGAATGTGTCTCACATCCAAAATGCAATTACATGGTGAAAATAAGAGTCAACTTATTTTTATTCATAAAAAGCAGAGAAACATCAGATTACATGTTATTTTAATGCAGTTATCTACTGAAAGAGACAGTAGTATCTCTTCATATCTTAAGACACTTGTTTCTTAAGTGGCACTTGTTCCTTCATCAACTTTATTGAAAATACCTAGAATTGCATTTAGAATTAGCCATGCTTACCAACAGCTTCTTTGACACTACAGCAGAAAGGAAGCCCTCTCTACCAATTCTTCCTTGTCACATCAACATCTTCAATACCAACCCTTCACACCCTCCTTCATCTTCCACCACCTTAAAGAGAAAGGTGCAGCATCTTGAAACTTCCTACATGAAAGTGTGAATTGCCTTCAAGCAATGACCCATCCTGATGATGATCAAACCTGGATTTGAACTGTGTCACCTCATGGTTCTTGTGACCTATAAAAAGTTGCTGTCCACAGAAATAAAAAATATAGGAAAAATGGTTCTAGCTTTATTTTCCAACATGCCTAATTTCTATATTGAAAGAATTTTCCTTTATTTGGGAGGAAATGCTTTTATGATGGAGTTCTATGCATACTTAAAACGGGACAGAGTAGAAAACATATTTATTGCCACATTACTTTGGGAGAAAGCACTCTTTCAGTCAGATAATTATTGGCTGAAATAAAAGTACTTATATTCAGTAGATGTAATGGAACTACTTTCCTTATATTTAATGAAATAGCAATAGCAATAGCACTTAGACTTATATACCGCTTCATAGTGCTTTTACAGCCCTCTCTAAGCGGTTTACAGAATCAGCATATTGCCCCCAACAATCTGGGTCCTCATTTTTACCGACCTCGGAAGGATGGAAGGCTGAGTCAACCTTGAGCCTGGTGAGATTTGATCTGCCAAACTGCTGGCAGCCGGTGATCAGCAGAAGTAGCCTGCAGTACTGCACTATAACCACTGCACCTACCTATGTTTGCAATAGTGGAAAATATCTGTAGCTCATATATAGGATGAGGGTGAAGGTTCGTTCTCCAAGATTTTGGGTTGGTTTCCGAATGTTTCATTACCAGGCTAGGTAACATCTTCAGCAGAGTTTAGGGGATGTCGGTATCAATGTTCTTCAGTGTTACGTCAGGTGAGGTCCCACCAGGTCAGACTGTCACCTAATGGGACCCTCATCTAATGTGACCTCACCCTCACAAGACCTACTGACCACACAAAGCCCTTATAAACAGAAGAACACTGACATCCCCTAAACTCCACTGAAGATGTTACCTAACCTGGCAATGAAACGTTCGGAAACCAACCCACAAGCTCAGAGAACGAACCTTCACCCTCTACCTATGTTTTTTTTTTAAATATCTTGTATCAGCTATAGTTTTAAAAGAGCCCCATTCTTTGTAAAATACCCTGAAATATTAGTAGTACAGTCTTATACTCAAAATTAAATTATATGTACTTTCATAAATATTTATTTGCATGTCGTTGTTGTAAGATTAAAAGCAAAAGCAAATAATATGAAACTGGTCAAATCAGAAGATGATTAATCAGTCCAAATATAGGTATTATGAGGAAGGTAGAATCTTTTGGGAAAGATAGTTGAAGAATAAATAATATACAAGTTTACATTTTTAGTTTAGTATTGAATTTTGTCTGATGCAAAATAATGAGGCAAAGTTAGAAGTTTCTGCTCAAGTGAAACGTATGGAAATATAAAGAGGAATGCACGGGGGCATTGACATTAACAACATTTCTATTCTCTTTGTCTCCTTGAAAACTCCTAGGAAGATGAATGTACATAATTAGTCAAACTGTGTCTTTATATGTGAACTCCTTCTAATTAACACTGGATGTTTGGAACTGATCAAGAAGCTTCCAGAAAATAACCAAAGGTAACAACAGAATGTTTGCTATTGTTACCACTGACTTTGGTCTGAAATAACATTAAAAGGCAAATGTCAAGGAAAGAAATTTTGAAGAAGAAATAAAAGCTTGTCAAGATTGGAAACATTTGTCAGAGGGAACTTACAAATGCCTAAATCAGCAAATGTCAATAAGTGCTGTTGTTTTCCTAGAGCTAAGGATGCAGTTTGATAGAGGAAATAACTTACACCATAATAACCTTGGAGATAAGGAAAACTACTTGCTTCCTTTGCTGTAAATGATGAAATCCTGATCTTGTCAGTATAGAATGTGGGATACTTGGGTATAATATGTGTCATGGCATTGCAATGTAAGCAATGTGACTTGCTTGCATCTGATGTTGCAGTGCCAGAGTTTGCATCATTAATTCATCAAACATTTTTTAATGACTCTGTAATCCCTTTTTATCAGGGTTGAGTTGGGGAAACTGAATGGAGATGAGCGTTTACTGGCTGGATACCCTTCCTGACACCTATGTGGAGTTCACAGTAGACAATTACTCATTGCACCCAGAGAGAGAAATATCCGCCACTACCTAGGATAGAACTCGCAGCCTCCTGATTGTGAGGTGAGAGCTCCAGCTCTAGGACACCGCAATGCTCTATTAATTCATCAAACATTATGAATTATATTACTTTTATTGCAGTTTGTGCTGAATGCTTGTGGTATGATAGAGAAAGCCGGATTTCTTATGGAACTATTAGTGGGGAAAGTATCAGGGGATGAAGCTTCATCAAGCCAATTAAGTCAGTCCTCCAAACTCTTGCTAATTTGTTGGCAGATGCTGAATGATGTCGTACCAGTCAGGATTAATATTACCTACCACTGTTTGTCCACGTGAGTGTGTGTGTGTGTGTCTCAAGCTCTTAGAATGGCTGAGAAAGTTGCCTGGTTTCCTAGTCAATTCTCTTTTGAATATTATAAGGACAATTGGCACAAATGTGTGTGTGTGTGTGTGTGTGTGTGTGTTTAAACACAGAATGGGAAGTAAAACAATATCAGAGAATGAAAGCTAAAAAATTGGTAATATTACCGGTAATTTCATACAATAAGGTTAATGCACTATAAACAGGATGAAAATCTAATGGCAATAATTTCATGAAATGAATATTTCATATTGTTTCAGTGGGAAGTATTAGTTGTAAGAATTGCTCACCTGTCTCTGAAATCTATGTAAGAATTTTTGTTCTTATTCATATCAATGAATGTATATCTAAGTTGGATAGCCTATACGTAGGAGTGTGCTAAATTTCCACTTAATTGATGTATGCCATAAAATCACCAGGTAACTTCATCATAATTGCTAGAAATTAATGGAAAGGCAATGAAGGGTCAGCAGGAATCTAGAATTAGAATATTAGGCAGGCCGTATGCCTAGAATTGAAAATAATGAGGTGTATTAGTGGAATTGTGTAAGAAGCCCTTCACAGTATCAGTTTACTGTACTAATGTTAATGTAATCAGAGGCACTAATTATTCAATGCTTATATTTAATTCAATCACTAAGGATTAGATGAAGACAATCTGTAACCAAGATAGTTTAGTGTATCTTTGCTGAGACTATTCCTAAATCACTGGCTATGATTTAGGCACAAAAAAATGAATGTAAATTATTTTTGTTAAGTATATTGCTTCTTACTGGTTATTTGACAGAGTGCTTATCTCCCATAGAGTCTACATGGCCAACACAAGCTGACTGAGTTGGCACACTTTGGGCCACTTCAATTGGACAGTATCATCTATTGGGATTAAAGAATCAGACCTTCTTTGTCATAGCCCTGGCACTTTGGAATGAGGTTCCTTCTGAAATCTGGATGGCTCCCAACCTTATATCATTGAGGAAGGTCTTAAACACCTGACTATTCTCCCAAGCCTTGGGCTAGAGTAGGTGGAACCCCTCTTGCAGGGGTGAAATGCTCCCCGTTCGGGCGTGCCTGCCGGTCGTCGGAGAGCCAGTAGCGATGGCAGCGCTAGGCTTCACCTGGACGCTGCCATTTGGGTTATTTTACCCTCTGCGCATGCGCAGAGGATAAAAGAACCCAAATGGCGGTGTCCAGGTGGGTGGGCGAATCCTAGCACTGTCATCGCTACTGGCTCTCCAACGACCGGGAGGCACGCCCGAACCGGGAGCATTTCACCCCTGCCCTCTTGGGATTTTGGGAAGGATTGTTGGCTGGATTGCTGTCTGGTTCTTTATTTTCTCTGCTCTCATTTTTATTTATTTTTAATTATTCATATCCCATTTTGTGGTTTGCTATAGTGTGAGATGTCCAGCATTCACTGGAGTTAGTTAAATTGAATAAATTAAATGCATGAAATTAAATGATTGAGGACAGATGTATGATAAGAGCAATAGATCTTTACCCCAAATTGATGCTCTCTGCATATGTTGAACTTCAGATTCAACAGACTTTAAAAGTCCAATATGTTTAGCTACGATCAGGCTACAATACTGTAGATAGTTGTGAAGGGTAATAAATTAGTTTGAAGCTATTAGCCTATAACAATAAATGATATGGTTATATTCTCTGAAATAGACAACAAAAAGAATACCTTGAGTTGCAAATGATACTTTAATGTTCTCTTATGAGATATGGCAGATTGGTTGATACGCAGGTTACAAAAATAATTGAATACATGAACCACATAATTGTTACTACAGGCAGTTGATTGCCTAAGCCTATGCCATCGATGGAAAACAGGGTTGCAAAATAATTGTATGTTGGTAGGGGTCTAGGACAACTTGCCATGGCCAACTCACCACTGCCATCTCGCCAGGGCCATCTTAACATAGCCAACTCACTGTGGCTATCTCACTGGGGCCAACCAGTCACGGCCATCTCACCGTGGCCAACCCAGCATGACCCAGCATCTCACTGTGGTCATCTTGCCATGTCCAACTTGCTGCAGGACAACTCACTATGGCCAACTTACTGTGGGACGATCCATGTGGGTTAACTCAATGCAATAAATGTTATCTGTCACTGTTTCTTCTACATGATTTCCATTTTTGTCAATGGAAATAACGCTGAAGAAGCAGTGGCGGATAATATTTATCATGTTGGGTTATCCCACATGGATTATCCTGCAGTGAGTTGTTTTGTGATGAGTTGGCCATGGCAAGTTGTCCCACTCTGTCTTGCACCACTTAGAGTGCCTACAAGAACTCTTTTTGGGTAGGAGAGAAAAAAATTAGTGTAGATGTTTTGGATGGGAGTAAATTTATAGCAATAGCAATAGCACTTAGACTTATATACCGCTTTACAGTGCTTTACAGCCCTCTCTAAGCGGTTTACAGAGTTAGCATATTGCCCCCAACAATCTGGGTCCTCATTTTACCCACCTCGGAAGGATGGAAGGCTGAGTCAACCTTGAGCCGGTGAGATTTGAACCGCCGAACTGCAGCTAGCAGTCAGCTGAAGTAGCCTGCAGTGCTGCACTCTAACCACTGCGCCACCTCGGCTCTCTCTCTCTCTCTCTTATGTCTTAGTTAGGTCTCTCAGTTTAATAGTGTTATCATGATCAAAATAAATTATAATTACAGATAGTCCTCGACTTACAACAGTTCATTCAGTGACTGTTTGAAGTTACAATGGAACTAAAAAAAGTGACTTACGACCGTTTTTCACACTTACGACCATTGCAGCATCCCCATGGTCACGTGATCAAAATTCGGATGCTTGGCAACCAACTCATGTTTATGACAATTACAGTGTCCTGGGGTCATGTGATCACCTTTTGAGATCTTCTGATAAGCAAAATCAATGGGGAAGCCAGATTCACTTAACAACTGTGGCAAGAAAGGTCGTAAAATGGGGCGAAACTCACTCAACAAATGTTTCATTTAGCAACAGCAATTTTGGGCTCAAAATTGTGGTCGTAAGTCGAGGACTACGAGGACCTACTAATGCGCTTCATGATGCCTACTTTTTATTCTCTGCATTGTTTGTTTTCAGTTAATCAATGGAGGAAAAATCTCGGGTGGCCTGTGAAATAAAATCCATGGCCAATAAGAAATGAAATGCTAAACTCCAGCACACGACATTGCTCTAAGAGATCTTTTTCAGATTACTTCTCTGATCACTCCATTTAATTTGGATTGGCAGAAAACTCCTTCTAATTGCTCTCCTCTTGTAAAAGAAGAATTGCTGAAGTAATTGGTAGTCTAGTCAGGCTGCTTTAGTCCTGTACCGGCATAGCTGGTAATGCCAGGATTTCTCAAAGCCTTCTGAAAAATGGGTAAATGGATAAACAGATAAAATGTGGGGTAGCGAATGCTCACTTGACAAAACAAACACGCCTCAAATACCCCACATTTATTTGTTATATAATAAAACATTGGTATTGATATCCCAGTTGGGTTGCTTTGCACAGTCTAATGATGTCCCTCATGTAGAAATAAACGTGAAGACCCTGCTCGCTGGAAAAGGATTTAATGCTGGGAAAGGTGGAAAGAGAAAGAAGAAAAAGACAGCCAGGAGCAAAGTGTCCCAAAGGTGCTTTTTCAGGAGGCAACTGGACGTTCTTGTTTTTTCTTTGAAGACGTTTTGCTTCTCATCCAAGAAGCTTCTTCAGTTGGTGGGGAATGGAAGGATTTATATTCCTTACAGACAGTTGGTCATTTGCATTCTTTTACAGGGTCGTTGAGGCCACTTGGAGGTTTATCTGTGTCCTCAGGGTCACCTGAGTAATGGAAATGGGTGTAGACAGAGCCTTCTTGGCTACAGGATGTTTTCTGCCCTGTGTCCCATCATTGTTGAAGAGAGGCGCAGGCTGTTGGAGATGAGTCTGTGTTATCTGCATCGCAAACTGAAGAGCAAATGGTTCCTGTCATCTGCAATTTTTCTGGAAAGCTGTCCCATTTGCACAGGCGACTCTGAGGACACAAATAAACCTCCAAGTGGCCTCTCTCTAACAGAATACAAATGACCAGCTGTCTGCAAGGAATATAAATCCTTCCATTCCCCACCATCCAGTCAAAGCTGAAGAAGCTTCTTGGATGAGAAGCGAAACGTCTTCAAAGAAAAAACAAGAAAGTCCAGTTGCCTCCTGAAAAAGCATCTTTGGGACAACCATGACCTGGATGACTGAGAATCTCTACAGACCTTTAACTATACAATTTGGGATGAACACCCTTTGAATGGTGTGGGAGTAGGAATGGATTTCCAGAGAAAAAACTGCAGACTACAGGGACCAGGAGCACTTACTCAGGTGACCCTGAGGACACAGATAAACCTTCAAGTGCTTCAACTTGACCCTCTAAAAGGATGCAAATGACCAGCTGTTTGCAAGGAATATAAATCCTTCCATTCCCCACCATCCAGTCAGAGTTGAAGAAGCTTCTTGGATGAGAAGCAAAACATCTTCAAAGAAAAAAACAAGAAAGTCCAGTTGCCTCTTGAAAAAGCACCTTTGGGTCTGCAAGAAAACAACCTAGCTCAGAGAACCCCGAGGAATCCCCGATATCACAAACATTTCATTGTATAAATCATGGTGATATTGCACAGACTCTCCCCCCCCCCTTGGGCTGTAGCAAAGTACCAACTCTGCATCGACACAGAATTATTATTCAGGTGTTCCCAGTCCTATAGGTAACTACTGTATCGCCACCTTTGCAATCTAGTTCTCTACACAAGACTCACAGGCAAGAAAATATTTTGTTGCTTGGCAATCAGCAAAAGATTTAATGGTAGTGTCACACTGTTCAAGGGTGAACCAGAATATGCATAAGCAATTTCTTGCCCTCCACCAAAAGGTGGTATCTATAAGCCTCTCCTGTTATAGCAGACACCAGAGCATAAAATAGTGCTTATGATGCAAATCCCTTTAGATGTCGGAAAGGAAATAGTTACACAGCTAAGCACCAACTCATTTTCTAGATGGCAGTTTCTCTGAGATTCTGTTTTTTATTTACAGCTCGCAGGGAGAGTGGATTTTTGATTGAAATATTATTTACAGAATGGAATGCACTTTGCTGTCAAGAGAATGGGAAGTGTGAATATTCATAATGAAAAAAAATTCTAAGGGGAGGTAAAATTTGCAAACTGATATTAACCGCCCCTCCCCCTCTGATACATATATCTTGATTGCCTCGCTCTCCCTCGTTTTTCAAAAGAAAGCCTTGCCTTCCAAAATCACAGGGACTATTTTGAATTGTGTGAAGTCTGGATGGAATTGCAACCAAGCTAAAAAGCGTGCAGGAATGGTCGACATGCAGTCAAAAGGCAGAAAGTGAGTCTTGGTTAAAACTGTAAATAAATAGCAATAGCACTTAGACTTATATACCACTTCACAGTGCTTTACAGCCCTCTCTAAGCGATTTACAGAGTCGGCATCTTGCCCCCAATAATCTGGGTCCTCATTTTACTGACCTTGGAAGGATGGAAGGCTGAGTCAACCTTGAGCCGGTGAGAACTGATTTGCTGAACTGCTGGCAGCCAGCAGTCAGCAGAAGTAGCCTGCAGTACTGCATTCTAACCACTGCGCCACCATGGCTCTTGTGGCCTATAAGCAAAGTTCAACCTGAATTTGTAGGTTCATATTCTGGAGAAACGTGTAAAGCATTCCAAAGTAAAGGACAAAAAGGTATTAAAAAATCATTAATAAATGGTAGAGATTAAACTTCCCTACACTGAATCTATAGAAAACGAGAAGGCAGACTTGAAGTCAATCCATGCTACCAGTTGGTGGTGCTTGGGATACAAAATCAAACAAGTACTTCAGAATGGGCTGCTTGCAACTTCTTAATCCAGATGAGTCTTTTCCTAGGATTATGCTGGAACTGCAAAGAGCAGCCGTGTGATTCTGAGGAAAGCTGCAGCAGCTTTACAGAGGTTCAGAAAAAGGGGATCCCATGTACCTCTGAAGTCTGAAGCACTGTTCACTGTTATGTTCTGGATATCATCTATTCTGAGCCAGCAGTATATGGACTGTACTGCTTCTGTCAGGATATCAGGTTTGTGTCCCTTCTAAACACATTGGGTAAAGCTGCTAAAACAGTGCAGGTAATTTTCGACTTACAATCAAATTGGCACCAGAATTTCTGTTGCTAAGCAGGATGGTTGTTATGTAAATCGCGCCTGATTTTACAACCTTGTTTGCAACTGCTGTTAAGCAAATCTTTGCAGTTGTTAAGTAAATCATGTGGTCCTTAAGCAAATCCAGCTTCTCCTATTGACTTTGCTTTTGGAAGCAGATGGGTATGTCACAAACAGCAGATCCTGGGACTCTGCAATTGTCATAAATGCAGGCCTGAATTTTGATCATGTGACCATGGGGGGATGCTGCAATAGTTGTGTGAGGACATAAGTCAAGTTTTTCAGTGCCATTCTAAGTTTGAATGGTCACTAAACGAACAGTTGTAAGTCAAGGACTACCTCTACTGGATTGTGCTTAACATAAAATGTTGAGATGTATATGATACAATACAATCAGACCAGTAGTGGATTTCACTTACCTTCGCTACCGGTTCGGAACTGTGAGCATGTGCGCATGCGCTTCGCTTGCGCGTGGCGCTTCTGCGCATGCACAGAACCTTCTGTGCATGTGCAGATCATCTGTGATGACATCCGGGTGGGTGGGCGGAGACTCCCTCCGCCACCGCTACTGGTTTGCCCGAACTGGGGTGAACTGGTAGCAACTCACCACTGAATCAGACCTCTGGGGAAGAAAGGGTAAACTAAGATTGTTCTGCTTTCCAGTTTTGAGACTAGAAACTGGGAGACTGTGAGTTCTAGTCCTGCCTTGGGCATGATGCTAGCTGGGTGACCTTGGGCCAGTCACTCTCTCTCTCTCTCTCTCTCACTCTCTCTCTCAACTATAGGAAAAAGACAATGGCAAACCTTTCATTAAGAAAATTGCATGGACCTGCCAGGCAGTTGACAGGAGTCCAAAATGTCCTGAAGGCATTAAAAAACATGCAACATTTTTTCCCCGCCTCTTTAAGAGCCATTTTGGTTTTTCTTTCATCTGGATCTGATACAAGAAAGCCCTGAAATTCTGCAAAATTGCCCATGGGAAATAGCTAATGAAATTAGTTTCTGTTCAGGTTCAGAGCGAACATGCTGAAGGTCAGGAAATCCTTTGATCTGAAAGTTCCTATATGGCTGATGAGTATTAAACCTTACTTTTGGTGTATATTTTACAACTCCAAATGTGGTTTCTTCCTCAGCCTTACAAATGTGTTTATGGGCTTTTCTGTGTCTTAGTGCAAAGCATCCAGACAATATCAATTTGCACATCACATTTCAAGCATTCCTTTAAACCAAAAAAGGAAGTTATTTTGTTAAAGATTGCATTACCTTAGAGCAGTGATGGCGAACCTTTTTTTGCTTGGGTGCCAAAAGGGCAGGTTTTTGCCCTCCCCAGGCTTCAGGAGACTTTCCTGAAGCCTGGGGAGGGCGAAAAATGGCCCAACGGGCCTACCGGAAGTTCATTTCTGAACTTCTGGTAGGCCCGTTGGGCCCATTTTTCGCCATCCACAAGCTCCAGAGGCTTTCCTGAAGCCTGGGGAGGGTGAAAATGGCCTCCCCCGCCCTCTGGAAGGCCAAAAATCAGCTGGCCAGCACGCATATGCGCGCTGGAGCTGACATAGGGCAACGCCTCGCGTGCCCTCAGATATGGCTCTGCGTGCCACCTGTGGCACGCGTGCCATAGGTTCACCATCATGGTCCTATGAGGTCCGGCTACAAGACGGCCGCCTTTTGGAAAAGGCACATAGACCAACTGCGCAAGCGGGTAGAAGGGGAATTAAAAAACCCGCAAAGTGTAAACGAATTTGTTCCTCCCCTAGCTAACTCAAGCCCGTGGGTGATGGAGGACCTACCCGGTGAAGCAGAAGTCCAGCGGCGTCCTTCAATCGAACCGGTTCCCTTATCCGAGGAGGCCACGCCCGATAAGTTCCAGGAGCTTCCATGCTCAGACCCAGGAGCGACAGCAGACCTGTCTGCACAGGCCGCTGCCTCGCCAACAACTGAGCTGCGCAGGTCAGGGAGGATTCCCAAACGTCCCGCCTACCTGCGTGACTATGTCTGTCGGACTGCTCCATCTAAGAGGGGAGGGGTGTTATGTATTAACTGTCAGTACATGGTTTCACCCAGGTCCAGCGTTTGAGCGGGAAAATGCTCAAACGCTATTGGCTGTTCTGTCTGACAGCCCTCTATAAAAGAGCAAGCTGTCAGACCATTCTCTGCTGGTTGTCTTGAATAGTGCTGAATAAAGAGCTGTTCTGAAGTCTGTCTCCTGTGATCATTCCCACTATTTAACAGGAGAGTCCTAGAATCATCCCACAAGATCCTTCATACAGCAATGGTTTGCAAGTAGCTTCAGAAGCTGTGCTTCAAGGCAACCTGGCAGCTGGCAGCTGGGGGCAGGACTGCAATCATTTCATTGTTGAAAAAGCAGCCATTTTAGAATTTATTTTTCAAACGGACAGTAAGTTGTGTCTTTCATTTCTTAATCATTTTAAGGACTGTTCATCTTTATTAAGCTAAGAGAGGATCTCTTTAGCCACAGCATGTTATTCCTTTTTGAAAATCTGCACCATTTTGGGGATTTCTTCACTGTTAAACAACAAGGAAGAAAGCTGCTGTAGGCAAGCTAAAATAAGGAAGTGTGGACTATCTTTTTTAAAAAAAATTGATGGAGACATATAAGGGTAGAAAGTTGTGGTACTAGTTTCCTATTTTTAAGTTATGTGTAGCTTGGTTTCCTTTGCTGTGAGTTGCCAAAACTTTCCAATTTTTATGATTCCTGATTGGCCAGCAATTTTTAAGTGACTTACAAAAAAAGCTACTCTTTGACTAAAGAGAAAGTTGAGAAGATGGAGGAGCAATTTATTAGAGATGTTTTTGAAAAATTATTAAATAAAGTCTACCAGTTCGTAGACCAGCTGTGCTCCAAGGATGTTTTTTAAAAAAATACTACTCAAACTACTTCAGAGAAGCAATTATGTGCAGAAAGTTACCAAACCACCGAGGCAATTTCACAAGTAGCTGATAATGTAAAGGAGTCAATTGCAATTTTGGAATATAAACTTGACACCAATCTTTATTATGATGGTTTAAATATAAACCTCCCAACGCAAGGGAAAGAAGAGCTCCAAGAAAAACTGCAACTTTCAAAAGGACAAGTTTGGGACTTTGTTTTTCATGGACACTAAGAAGGTTGAGAAATCCTTGAGAAAAAGAGAAGTTTATAACTACTTGATAAACATTCCAGAGAAGACAAAGATTTTATTCTATGAAGATAAGCTGGAAGGAGTGACTTAAACTTAACGAGCCAATTGGAATTTAGATACATTATTATTGATCTGATATTTGTAATTGAAAGAAAGATTTAATGTAAAGTGGGTTTGAAAATGCTTTTTTCCACTTTATATATGATGCTTAAGTAATTCATAAAGCTTGTCAAATATTACTGAAAATGTATTTGAAAGTAAGTAAACTTTATTCTTTTTCATTACATTTTTTTTTAAAAAAAATTCATGGACTCAAGGCAATATGACTATTGTGCCTAATGGATAAGTTGGTGCTGAACAAATGCACACAGACATAGGCACAGAAAGTACTTATTTTGGCTCAAATTGCCTTTATGGGAATGCCATTAAAGAATTACATTGTGAGTCTAGGGGTGTTCATAGGTTATGGTGGCAAAAGTCAAGATGGCAGCCACAATTGTGTGATCAAAGCTCAGTCTGTTTTTATGTGCACTACACATAATGTCATCTTGACTCTTTTCAACCACAACCTGTGGTTATTCCTGATGAGGGATAAAAACTAGCTACCATGCTCTTTACTTCTAGCCCTTATTTTCATTATCCATTAATTTGGTCTCCAAGCCTATTCTTATATTGATTTATAATCTTGCTGTCTTTCTGATATCTGGTCTTTTTTTCCTCCCCTATTGCTCATTTCTTTTCTCTCTCTTGTATCCTTAAACTTTGTTTTGTCAAACCTAAAGTTCAGGAAGCTTGGCAATCTGCTTAGCCTAAAGAAAACAGAAAGATACAGCTTTCCAAAGTCTTGGAGTGACCAAATAGCTCAAGAGC
>QLTV01003984.1:385669-400536 GCA_003457575.1 Thermophis baileyi | reverse complement strand
TATCTATCTATCTATCTATCTATCTATCTATCTATCTATCTATCTATCTATCTATCTATCTATCTATCTATCTATCTATCATCTATCTTTTTTTCTATGCTTCTTTTGCTGCACCTGTTGAAATCTCTGAGCGCAACCCCTTTGGAATTGCTTATTGCCCATGCAAGGTTGGTGTAACTTCCCTTATCTTCCCTGGAATACCAACCCCAGAGGGAAGTTAGTGTGCAACCAATTAAACTCATCTGGTGCTGTTAAATTTACCTGTGCTTTTTCTTAAGTAGCTTTGCTTTCTGAATGGCCATTAAGAGTTTATTTTCCGGTCAGGTGCACTATTGATTGTTCTGCACTGAAGCTATTTTTTCCTGATTAGGTTCCCAAACTTTTCTTTGCCTCAATTTTCCTCAGTTGCACAAGCTGGACATAATTATGCCTTGTTGCTTAGCAACCGTTCTGTTCCTGTAGCAATAATAGTAATAATGGACAGGCATCCAATATGCTGCCTGCTACTGGACATTGAGTGCCCTTCCCTCAACTGCCTCACTAGACAGACTCACAGAGACAGGCATTTTTGTCTTTAGATGAATAAAGAGAGAATTGCTCTTAACAAGATTGGACTGAAATGCACTTTTAAAAATGGTTCCTTGAGGCCTGGTTTTCTCTCCTGTGGAATGAGGAGGGAAAGGAATATGGAGTAATTTAGATCCTTGGCACTACACTTGACAAGCTGCCTGTCCTTCTTTTATTTTTACCGCTAAGAAAGGTAAAAGTTCTTTCCAGTTAAAACAGGCGATTTGCTTTATTGTGCCCCGTTAAAGATAATAAAAGTTTAAAAGGAAAATAAATGGTGCTCTAAACGAATCTTTTTAGATCTTCTAGATCCTTCTTGTGGCGTTCTGTTTTTATTTTTCCTTTTGACTGTGACTGTGAACTTTCTTCCCATTAAAATGAAAATGAAAAATAATCACCCAAGATAATTTTGGTGGTATTGTGAGGTCTACTAAATGAATGAATGAATGAATGAGTAAATAAGTAAGTAAGTAAGTAAGTAAGTAAGTAAATAAATAAATAAAAACAAACAAACAAACAAACAAACAAACAAATAAAAAACTTTCAATAAAATCCTATAAACAGAGTGATCTTTTGGAAGAAAAGGTCTTGTCCATTTTCATGTGGAGGACATTTATTCTGGTCTAATCAATCAAATGACTTGCAAATGCCCTGTCACCCTTATGCCATGTCATAACACACAATGATGGAGCTACATATTTTATTAGTTGTATTGTTTTTAACCCCTTGTTTCTCAAGTGTCAGATCTAAGCCCCAGAGAGGACACAATGAGATCCACTTGAGTCCAGTTCTTTATTTGCTTATACCTAATAGACAGAATCTTGCCAGACTAAAGCTCTAAACTTCTAACCTACAAATATATCCTGAAGATTTTAGGGTGTGCCTACCTTGAACCTTTTCCTCAGGACTGCACAATCTCTTGTCTTGAGCCTTTCTTTGGAATGTGCTGCCTCCTCACTGGGAAGCTTCTGTTCTATTCCTTCTTTTCTTTCAGTCACAAATTTCATCACACCAGTGAGAGTTTAGATTTCTACTAGGGATGCTAGTGAGTGCAGGTACCTATTAGAGGTACCTAAAAGAGCCTCCCTAGGCAAGCTACATTCCTAGATGAAGAAACAGGTATTTATTCAGTGTCCAAATCTATCATCTGTCTCATAATTCCCTCTCTTTGGTTACCGCATAGCAATAGCAATAGTACGTAGACTTATATACCACTCCATGGTGCTTTACAGTGTTCTCTAAGCAATTTACAGAGTCAGCATATTGACCCCAACAATCTGGGCCCTCATTTTAGTGACTTCCGAATGATAGAAGCCTCAGTCAGCTTTGAGCCGGTCAGGATAGATCAAACTGCTGGCAGTCGGCAGAATTAGCCTGCAATACTGCATTCTAACTACTATGCCTCCACGGCTCTTTACATAACAAATCATGTGCAAATCACTATGCAAAGATACATGTGGAAAAAAAGGCTGGATACTTCAATACCTTGAACATGGCCTCATATTGCAACAGTAATAACGACAAAGCATTTTGTTGGCAATCTGCACAGTCTTAATCTTATGGATGGTGCTTGTGACCAGTTTCAAGTGATTCAGGTTCTAAACATTAATTAGTACCACATCTCTAAGTTATAAAATGCCAGGAATTAATCTTATATGCACAATGATTCAAAGGCCAGATGAGTAGATTTTGCTTAAACTGGTGAACACTGTAAACCCTATTTTTGCTGTGATATAACATTCCAAATGAAAAAAAAAAGTATTTATGAAGAGTATTAAAAAGTAATGTTGAGAAAAAACTAATTAAGCTTTGGGATATGGTTCCTGACTGATAATTATTATCCATTCAGTTTATAAAAGGGATCTTACTGTTCTTTCCAATCAGACTTCAGAAATTAGAAAGCCTAGGAAAAAAAATGAGAATGGGTTTTCTTGTCAATCGTCTCTGTTGTTTGACTTCAGGGTTCATAGTTTACAGCAAACCACTGATTCTGTTCCAATAATCACTGTTTTGTGGTTCTTACCTCAAATCACAATTTCAAGCGCCAGTGAATGAACTTTGGTTTTATAGCAATAAAAAAAGAAGACTCAGTAACCTGAAATTTCCTTAACACTGCTTTTAAACAAAACAGTAAAGCTAAGAAATGAATAACGAAGGGAAGCAAGAAGGTAAGGCCTTTGATAAGCCTTATTCCCAAGTAAATAAGCATAAGATTATCACTCAAATTTTCCCTCTTGAGTGATACAATCAACAGTACTTCTCTTAACATCTGTAAGCATTATTGTGTTTTAAAACCAGTGGAGACCAATGGCATAATCATTTACAAATAAAATAACTTCTAGGCAATCAAAACATTTTTTCTACTCCAAGAGAGAATTCCTTGTAACTATTAAATAATAATAATTGGAAAAAAAGTTTCTTTTAAGCACAGAGAGAATAATAGAGAACAAGAAAAAGAATAGCAAAATTAGCCTCCTGCTTTCTTTTTCAGTGTCTGTAATTGGTTGCGTGGTACAGGATGTTCTCAGATGGTTATATGTAACGTGACTGAAGAAACAACATCTAATAAATGAGAAACCTTTCACAGAAGATTTCCCATCAGCTTCTCTAAAGACTGAACTGTAGATGCCTTTCTGTCTGCTTGCAACAGCTATGAGCCCAAATAAACAGATTTAATCAACAAAGCAAGAAATATTTGTGGCAAAAAGGAAGACTTTCAGAAAGATTGCAGCAAGCAATATTGTGTTTTGTTGTAGGGAGAAAAACATGATAACACTGTGCCACTAACGATGAAGTAGTAATTTTCATGAGGGATTTTTAGCTTTGGGTGGTGTGGTGCCTCAGTGATTAAGACACTGGGCTTGTCAGCTGGAAAGTTGGCAACCCAGGTTCGAGACCCAAATGCCACGAGATGGGGTGACTTCCCATCCTGGCCCCAGCCAACCTAACAGTTCAAAAGCATGCAAATGCAAGTAGATAAATAGGTACCACTATGGTGGGAAGGCAACAGTGCTCCATGACATCATACTGGTCACATCGCCACGGAAATGTTTTGGGACAGCGTTGGCTCAATGGCCTTGAAACAGAGATGAGCACTGCCCCCTAAAGTCGGCAATGACTAGTGGAGTAAAATAAGCAGGGACTCCTTTTTTTTAAAAAAAAAAAGCTTTGGAGTATGTCATTAATTTATGGCTGGGGAGGATAGGATGGTTTTTCCCTTCTTTTTAAGATGGTGTCCATTGGGATCCCTCCTCATTTCATTCTCATAAGAAAACTACATCTTGAAAGTCTGTAGAGAGTTGTGGTGGAGCCCAGCCAAGATAGTTATAGGTTTGTCATATCAGTCATACTGTTTGTTGAAGAGTTATTTTGCTAAATTTCTCAGGATTGTTTCAAGTGAAATCTATCAGCCTAAAGCAAAGAAAGATAATGTGTAATTCATAACTTAATCTGGCCCCAAAGGACAACTTGTTTACGTAGTCTATGAGACCAGTCACCCTAGCTACATTTCATTCATTCATTCAGTACATTCATACTGTACATTTCCAAGTCTACATAGTTAGTATTCAGAGTATCTTTGACTAAAACTGCCCATGTAAAACATTAAATAAAAGTAACTATATTACATTGTTTTAGTTCATCTCTGAACTAAGTGCCATGATCTCCATTTTTGTTATTTAAAAATGCAAAAGAAAAAGAAAAAAGGACTACTAAAAATGTATATATTTTTTAATGTCCTCTTTATCATACTCAGACATAGTGTACAACATTTGAACATTTTATATCACTGATTTCAATTCTTTAGTCAGCCTTTTTACTCTTAAAAATCATACTCTAGATCAGTGGTTCTCAACCTTCCTAATGCTGCGACCCCCGCCCCGCCGCCGCGACCCCCTCCCTGCCCCCTCCCCACACACAATGAGGTGACAAAGGGGGCATGGCGGGCTAGCGCACGCTTAGGCGACCCCTGTGAAAGGGTCGTTCGACCCCCCAAAGGGTTGTGACCCACAGGTTGAGAACCGCTGCTCTAGATACCTACAGTATATTGCTGCATAATATATATGGAAGTCATTCTAAGTTAAATTTTATTAGATTTTTGTTGTAAATATATGTTAGATTTTCCATTATTGCATATTCTCCGAGTTTTAAGTTGCCAGTCTTTCCCATGTCTTTTACAAAGGAAATTTATTCTTGCTGCCATAAATAACTATCTTTGTAAACTGTGATTTTTGTTATTGTTGTTGTTGATGTTGCACTGGATTTATTCCTAGTAAGAAAAAATCATGGCTTCATTTCAAATTTGATTTCTAAAATTCTCTGAATAGTGTGCTATATTTCTTTTCAATAGTTTTGAGGGCTGTTTTTTTTACATGTCCACACATGTGGTAAAATGTTCCTTCTGTCTCATGGAATTTACAACATGTATTACTATATTATTTGTTATCATGCAATTATTGATGTACTTAGGGCTCCATCTATAAAATATTTTTATCAGTTTTCTCTTAAGGGATAACTTAGGATATTTTTTTATAGATTTGTTCCATAATTCTTCCCATCGTTATGATCTGACTGTTACTTGAATGTGTTGCATCCATTTTATCATGCAATTTTTTATTTGTTCTACCTTGGTGTTATATCTCAACAGGAGTCTATATATGTGCTAGTTGGTGGTCTTTATTCTGTATGAGCATATCAAATTCTGTTTTTCTTAGAAGCCCTCTCTCATTTTGAAAGTCAGTTTTTATACTTCCAGCAATCTGAAGGAACATCAGCCATGGGATATTCTAGGCTTTGCCAAACAGATCTTGGCATGTCTTTGGTCTCTTCATGAAGTCTAAATGGCTCACATCTGCATATGTAATTTCACTTTTCTTACTTAGTTATCTCTGGCATGAAAAGCATTTAAAGGTAAGGCTAATAATGACATTAGGGGCTGTGAGGGGTCAGTGGTTAAAGATGCTGAGCTTGTCAGCTGGAAAGTCCAGGTTCCAGACCCAAGCACCGTGCAATGGGTTGAGCTCTCATTACTTGCCCCAGCTCCTGCCCACCTAACAGTTCAGAAGCATGCAATTGCAAGTAGATAAATAGATACCACTCCAGTGGGAGGGTAACAGCATTCCATACGCCTCAGTGTATAGCCATGCTGGCCAGATGACCACAGAAATGCCTTTGGACAACGCTGACTCCCTCAGCTAAGACACAGAGATCAGAGGTGGGTTTCAGCAGGTTCTGACCAGTTCTGGAGGACCGGTAGAGGAAATTTTGAGTAGTTCGGAGAACCGGTAAATACCACCTCTGACTCGCCCCGCACCCATCTATTCTCTGCCTCCCGAGTCCCAGCTGATCAGGAGGAAATGGGGATTTTGCAGTAACCTTCCCCTGGAGTGGGGAGGGAATGGAGATTTTGCAGTATCCTTCCCCTGGAGTGGGGTGGGAATGGAGATTTTACAGTATCCTTCCCCTGCCATGCCTACCAAGCCACGCCCACCAAGCCATGCCACGCCCACCAAGCCACGCCCACAGAACTGGTAGTAAAAAAAATTGAATCCCACCACTGACAGAGATGAGTATTGCCCCCTGGAGTTGGACACAACTGGATGGGGAAAACTTTACCTTTTTAGCAATGACTGTTGAATTTATTATTTTTCTAATAATGTTCTCTACTTTTATAAAGCTCCTCCTCTTTTACCTGGTACCATAAGAATGTGTTTCGTTCACTCTTTATCTCATTGCTATAGCCAAGGCCAGCAAATGGTGGTCAGGCACTTCTGATTTGCCCATCTCCATTAAGGAAGAAAGATGCTAGGCCTGCAAAGTTGGAAGACCATGGTTACCCTGATACTTTGGCACTCATTATGCCACAAGGTGCTTTCTTCATCTTTTTCTAATACCATCAACATCATACTTTTTCTGCCCTTTAGCAAACCCCAGTGGGAAAAGTCAATCTCTTATAATACCCACTTTTCCTATCCCCAAAATTAGTTTGATGACGCTTATAGAAAAGCCCCTGTGCTTATTTCTTCTATTGGTACTTATCCTTCCATTATTTGTCAGTTTCTTCACGAAGGAAAGGCTTTGCAGAGACTTGGTAGAAATGGTCTTCCAAACAATAGCAGGGTATAGTTTTTATCTTTTTAATCATTTCAATATTCTATAGGTCTCCCCAAACATAATAGGCTTTTCTCTTCACATAAAGGCAAAACTGTCTATTTCTATCAAATAATTAACAAGGGATAGGCATGTCCTTTCTCAAGCGATCAGAATGTAAAAATGTTGAATCCCTGATTGCTATACTAGTTTCTCTGAAATTTGTCTGTCTCTGTCCTTCAGCATCAACTACCAGCGCTATTACTTCCATTATGTTAAAACTCAAAAATAGTTTATAGATTTCCCAAGATAACCCACAAGAGCCCTAAAATGTCCAAATCTCAAATTTGGCTATTAGATAAACAGGAGGACATCGTAAAACCTATGGGTGGTAGATGCAGAATGGCATTTCAAAGCAACTTCCACCCGCAGAGGTTTTTAAGCTAGATAGAATTACTATGTAAATGTTGAACAGATATTTCTCGAGACTGAGAAGACAATGACTGATTTTCCGGTGACTAAAAAAATGTTAGGAGAAAAAAGGTGTTACAATTAATACCTTGGAGCAGACATATAGGATTTGATCTCAATGTTCTCCAATAGGCTGCTCTGTCTATGTACAGCTTATTAGCATCTCAGTGAAGCAACTTATCTATGTATAACAAGTACTCTTCCAAAGTTACGATAGACCTCCCCAGGGCTATTTACACCTCCAGTTTGAAATTCTGATGTTTGCACCCTCCCATGCAGTCACATTTTGGGCACATTTTGGGCACTGAGCAACTAGTCCTCACTTACACCCGTTTGGTCATGTCACCGCAATTTACAATATATATATAAATCAGGCACTGTCTCATGGTGGCCTGATTAACAACCGGCATGACTTAAGACCATAATTCCAGGTTCAATTATGGTCATAAGTCGAGGCCTTCCTGTATGGCTTCTGTTGCCTGAAGTAAAGCAGCTTATCTATCAACTATATCGACTGTTGTTTGTGAAGCTACTGACAAAGATAGACAGGTTCCTGAATATGTATCTAAGTTTCAGGAGAATAACTTTGATTGGTGTACTTAGAGTGATCTGAAAATCAGAATGTTGGCACCATTTTGTCCTTTGAACCATCTGTACATACATTGTGTGGGTAGGATTAGCAGATACATTACACATTTTTCCTTCTTTACTATTACAGCTGTTTTCCTGTGCATAACACTTTTTGTCACAGCTTGATGGAAACAAAGAGTGATACAGTAACACCTGTGGCATTACACGTTCAAACCTGGCTATTGATCAATATTTATTTCAACTTGATCATCAAAAGCTCAAAATCATATACTGAGAGAAACTAGTTTTCATTCCCTCTGTAAAATGAATGCATGGCATTTCTGTAACTGTAATGTACTTTTTCTCATGCTGAAATAAGTCAATCTATTCTTGATCGCCCTCTAATCTGACACATCTATTCCTCAGCAGTATTCAGAAAATAGCTGATTAAGTTTTGTATTTGCTTACTACATAATTAAAGTTGATTTTTCAACACTCTTCAGCTATTAAATTGTGTATATCCATAGCCTCAAGTATTCAGTCTTATCTCTTTGATAGTAGCATTTCTCCTCTAATCTCTGTGACTATTATTTTCTGCTCTGAAAGTTGTTTTTTCATTCAGTTTTTATGTTGATTTTTTTTTCATGTTTTATCCACTGGGATATCTTCTAACATATAGGGTTTTTTTTCCTTTAATCTTTCTTGACAATTCATATTCTCCTGCTATTTCTGCCTTTCTTTTTTTTTATATAAAGTTTTTTTTCCCCATTATATATACATAAAAACATTCTTTTTCCATCAGCAGTGTGTTGTCTGGCTGTACACCTTTTTCTTATACCTTTTTACTATTTCTGCCTTTCTTATAATTAAAAAAGTGATTATGTTTTTCTACTAATGGTGTATTCCAAAGAACTTTCCAATTGTATATATGTAAATAGTCATTTATTTTCCTGGTAATATATATCAGGGCTCCAGCTGTTTTATTTGCAGCGTTATATGTTTAGTGTAATAGTGAAGCATGGCCATTTTGCTTCTCTTTTCAATCTATAGAATCAGAGAATATGGCAGATGGTATATTCCACAGCATGGTATCATCCCAGTTAGATTAACACTGGAAAGAGCTCACTTCAAACTTACACTCTCAGACCTGAAAACCACTGGGAGATTGATATCCCAGAAAGCTGATTCTGCCCATTGTGCAGCACACACACTGAGGTGGAGATTACCAAAGACTTTACAGGTAATTCTCGACTTACAACCACAATTGAGCTCAAAATTTCTGTTGCTGAGTGACATATTTATTAAGTGAGTTTTGCCCCATTTTTATGATCTTTCTTGCCACAGATGTTAAGAGAATTATTGCAGTTGTTAATAACATGGTTGTTGAGTGAATATGACTTCCCCATTGACTTCACTTGTCAAAAAGTGATCACATGACCCTGGGATGCTGCAATCGTCATAAATATGAGTTAGTTGCCAAGCATCTAATTTTGGTCACGTGACCATGGGGATGTGGCAATGGTCCTAAGTGTGAAAAATGGTCATAAGTCACTTTCTTTCACTGTTGTAATTTCAAACGGTCACTAAATGAACTGTTGTAAGTCGAGGACTACCTGTACTCTACATAGAAAAAGGACACAGAGGGATCACTTCCAGTAGGCCTCTCTAAAGGCCATTCCTTCAATAGTACAGTTTTGATAGTTGCTTTTCCATAAGCCCACCTTAAGCCAACCTGTTACATATGTAAATAAGGAGTGAAGCCTTGAGCAAAGGGTTAGGGTTAGGCTTCACTCAGGTCCAGTCTCAAGGAGGGAATTAGCATACCCTATGCTCATTGGTCAATTTGAGCAGCAGGAGAATGGAGCAATCTCACTCGACCCCCACATAACACTGGCGATGAAGGTGGGATCAGAAGAGAACAAAGGACAAAGTAGCTGAACTGAACGGGCATCCATGTGGCATCAGCCATCATCGCAGCAAGTGAGACTCTGCATCGGCATCCCAAGATGACCACGCACGCCCCACCCACTCCATTCAATCCAGCTAAGGAGAGTTGGAAGAAATATATGCTCCAATTCAATTGCTTTATGGAAGCCAACAATCTATTGGGTCTATCGGACAATAGGAAAAGGGCACTTTTCCTGAGTTACTGCGGACCCGAAGTCCTCGATATGGCTGAAGCACTCTCAGAACCAGCTGATTTACAGATGGTACTGTGGCCAACACTCCAGGAATCACTCCGAGCACTTTATGCACCTGTACCATCAACAATGGTGAACAAACACAGATTTTATCACAGGAGTCAAGAGGAAGGTGAGACGATCAACCAATACGTCGCTGCATTACGGAAAGCCGCCGCTTGTTGCGAATTCAGAGATATAGAAGAAGCTATGCTAGATAGGCTTGTTTTGGGATTGAGGGACCTCAATCTACAGAGATGATTGCTCACAAAGCCTAACCTCATGTTTAAAACAGCGCTTGATAAAGCAAGAGAAACCGAGACATCCGATAAGTCAGCAGCGGCAATCCAAAGAAAGGGGAAAACACACTGCCCGTGAGAAGGAGCATCCGTACATCAAGAAAGCTGGGAGCACGACAACTCCACAGATGAGGATGATGAAATCCATTGCCTACGCTCTGAAAGAATGAAAAGCAGGGCAGAGATGGGAGAAAGGCCGCCATTTTGTGCCGGATGCAGGGGAAATCATCCCAGAGCGAGCTGCCAATTCCTCGACACAATTTGCCAAAGATGCGAGAGAAAAGGGCACATAGAAAAAGCTTGCCGAGCCAACCAGCCTGCCATATACTGTCAATGGCAGCCTGCGTGGCAGGCAGAAAGACAAACGGGATTTCAAAAAACACAAGTCCCAAAGAACAACCAAAGAGAAAACCGAGCCGCGGACGCAAGAGAAACACACCAAATGACCATTGGGCATTTCAGCGCACACAGCTCAAAGAAAATCCATATCACAGTTCTCATCGAGGGGTCCCCATGTGATATGGAGGTGGACACAGGGTCATACCTGACCATTGTGTTCTGGAAGACCATAAAGAAGGAAGTCCCAGGGCTGGAAAAGAAACAACTAAAGCCTCAGAAAGTGATTTTAAAAGATTATCAAGGGAACCACATCCCCGTCATAGGCAGTGGATATTTTCAAATCAACTTCAAAAAGTTCGTCGGACAGCTGCAGCGGACCGTGGTGAACGACGACCTGCCAAGCCTGCTGGGACTGGAGTGGTTCGAATCTCTGGGTTTAGGAGTGACCGATATCCACACAGTCCAGGACGACAGCATCGAGGAGCTAATTAAGGAATTCGTGGATGTCTTTGACGGAAGCTTGGGCAGGTACATGGGGAAACCCATCTCTTTCAACCTAGACCTTAACATAGCTCCAATCCGAATGAAGCCTTGGAGGGTCCCTTTTGCTCTCCGGCCCAAAATAGGCAGTCAATTAGTCAAACTAATTGCCCAGGGGGTTCTGGAGCTGGAGCTGGTTGATCACACTAAATGGGAGACCCCAATTGTCACACCGATTAAACCAGATGGCTCCATTCGCATTTGCGCAGACTATAAATGCACGATCAATAAGGCATTGCAACAGAGTGCCTACCCTGTACTGGTCGTTCAGCATTTATTGCATTCATTAGGAAAGGGAAAAATATTTGCAAAACTTGATTTAGCTCAAGCATATCAGCAACTGCCGGTGGATGATGCCACCGCAGAAGCACAGACTATTGTAACACACAGAGGGGCATTTAAATGCTGCTGGCTGCAATTTGGGGTTAGCGTGGCACCAGGACTATTTCAAGCTTAATGGAAGGCCTCCTACAGGGCATTCCGGGGTGGTGCCTTATTTTGATGATGTCCTCGTGTCCGGGGACAACAAAGAAGAACCAATCCACCGACTAAAGAGAACCTTGAGTCAGTTTCAAGAAGCCGGACTTAAGGTTAAAAAAGGAAAATGTCAAATAGCCATGCCACAAGTCGAATTTTTGGGATATCTAATTGACGGCTCAGGGATACACCCGACCAAAAACAAACTTAAGGCCATTAAGGAAGCCCCCAAAGAATCAGACTGAACTCCAGGCTTTCCTCGGCCTGTTAAACTTTTACAGTATTTTTCTGCCACAGAAGGTGACTGTAGCTGAACCATTACACCGGCTGCTAGACAAGAAGGCCAGTTGGACCTGGGGATGGAAGGAAGTCTCTGCCTTCTCTGCTGTTAAGAATCTATTGTCATCCGATAGAGTCCTGGTCTAATATAATGAGACTTTACCCCTCATATTAACCTGTGATGCCTCCCCATTTGGTGTCGGCGCTGTCCTCAGCCACCAGATGCCAAACGGGATTGAGGCCCCAATTGCATTTTTCTCCAAAACACTATCACCCACAGAAAGGAAATACAGCCAGCTGGACAAGGAGGCGCTGGCTGCTGTAGCGGGGGTCAAGCGTTTCCATGAATACCTATACAGAAGGGACTTTGAACTTATTACAGATCACAAACTGCTTCTTGGCATTATTGCAGGGGACTGCCCCACCCCGAACATGTTACCCCCGCGAATGACGAGATGGACAATTTTCTTGGCAGCATATAATTACAGACTAATACACCGGCCAGGCAAAGATATAGGTCACGCAGACGCCCTCAGCTGGTGCCCTCTCCCAGACTTTGTCAAAGACCCTGCCCCCATTGCACTCGTCCTGCTCATCAAGGATTTTGCAACCAGCCTGGTCACATCAGCTGAGATAGTGGGACATTCAGTGAAAGACAAAACTCTGTTACAAGTTCTGAACTGGGTGTGGAGGGGGTGGCCTGAGGGGCCTGTGGGGGATGATTTCAAACCATTTCTAATGAGACAATACGAATTATCAGCCCAAAAGGGGTGCCTGTTGTGGGGGGATTGAGTGGTTTTACTTTATAAACTAAGGAAGCAAATACTAGAGGCATTACATGTGGGGCATCCTGGCATTGTCCGAATGAAGGCATTAGCCAGGAGCTATGTTTGGTGGCCGGGCATGGATAGGGACATAACAGAATGGGTCACTACTTGTACTCCATGCCAGGAATCCAGACCAGCACCACCCACGGCACCCACAAGGGGATGGGAAAACCCCAAAGCACCCTGGTCGCGAGTGCACATTGATTTCACAGGACCAGTCCAGGGCCAAACATTTTTAATAATTGTTGATGCATACTCTAAATGGCTCAAAGTAATACTCATGACCACAACAACAGTCGAATCGGTCATCAAGGTATTATGGAGACTTTTCGCCACCCATGGGCTACCGGACATTCTGGTCTCCGACAACGGGGCCCAGTTCACAGCAAAGCAATTCAAATTATTTTTAGCAGAACATGGAATCCGCCATGCCCTAGTCGCATCTTTCCATCCGGCAAGCAATGGCCAGGCGGAGAGGATGGTGCGGTCCACCAAAGAAACATTAGCTAGAATGGGCCCCGGGGACTGGCAAGCCAAAATAGATAAGTTCCTATTAGTACAGCACATAACCCCTAGCACCACCACAAACCGGAGCCCAGCAGAATTACTAATGGGTCACAAACTAAGGTCACAACTAGACAGGCTACATCCAAATTACAATGCTGAGGCACCCACCGATTCGACCAGCCAGCTCCGGTCATTTAGCATAGGGGACCTAGTATATGCCCACAACTATGCCGGGGGTCCTTCCTGGGTCCCTGCCAAAGTAATCACCATTACCGGTCCCCATTCCTACCGAGTGGAGCTAGAAGATGGAAAAATTCAGAGGAGGCATATAGATCAACTCCAGGGCCGAATAGAGAACTCTGTCCTCAGACAACCAGAGGAGGATCCCCCCCAAACAACTTCCAGAACACCCATAGAAGTTGACCTGCAACTGAATGAGCCATATACACTAAACTCAAACCCGAATAGTCAACACATACACACACCTGAGGAACCACGAATCCAGCGAAGAGTTCTGGGAGAGGCGATTCTAGCAGAGTCAGCCACGCCCCGGGAGAACTTCCAGGCGGTTCCATTAGCTGACTCCGGAGTGGCAGCAGGCCTGACTACACAGGTCGCCGCCACTGGTCTGACTGAGCTGTGCAGGTCAGGTCGCACCCACCAACGCTCCGTCTACCTGCGTGACTATGTTAGTTGAGCCTCTCGGATTGGTTAGTGCCTGTTCCAGAGGGGAGGGGTGTTACATATGTAAATAGGGAGTGAAGCCTTGAGCAAAGGCTTCACTAAGGTCCAGTCTCAAGGAGGGAATTAGCATACCCTACATTCATTGGTCCATTTGAGCAGCGGGAGAATGGAGCAATCTCAGTGGTTGGGCTGCTGGACAGGTCCCTTTAAAAGAGGGAGCTGTTGGACAGCCTAGTGCTGTGATGGCGAACCTATGGCACGCGTGCCACAGATGGCACGTGGAGCCATATCTAAGGGCACGCGAGGCATTGCCCTATGTCAGCTCCAGCTGATTTTCGGCCTTCCGGAGGGCGGGGGGAGGCCATTTTCACCCTCCCCAGGCTTCAGGAAAGCCTCTGGAGCCTGTGGATGGTGAAAAACAGACCCAACAGGCCTACTGGAAGTCTGGAGGCTTGAGTGAGGCCTGCACGCATACACAGGGAGGCAGCATGGGGGGGTTGTGCATGCATGTGTGGGGGAGAGGGCATTGCATTATGGGTGTGGGCACGCACGCATGCGCTATCGCACGCGCATGCACCCTTTTGGCACCCGAGCAAAAAAAGGTTCGCCATCACTGGCCTAGTGTGTGTTATACCAATCTGTCTAATAAAGAGCTGAAGTCACTATACGTAGTCCTGACTCTTCACTCGACCCCCACATAACACAACCCTCTTTAGGTCGTCCCATAACCTTCTCTATGTTTAACCAATGTTGCATAGCTAACATCAGCATTATGTAGCAGCAATCAGCACATTTGTCCCTAATTTCCAGTAATAAGCAACATACCATATGGTCATCAGCACATTTTTCCCAAGTTATCCATGATATGTATGGGGTTCTGGTGTTTCACTTGAGCAAACAATCTTGATTATTCTGCTCAACAATCATAATCTATCTATCATCCATCTATCTATCTATCTATCTATCTATCTATCTATCTATCTATCATCCATCCATCCATCCATCCATCCATCCATCCATCCATCCATCCATCCATCCAT
>QLTV01003984.1:366521-379304 GCA_003457575.1 Thermophis baileyi | reverse complement strand
TTCTTTTCTACCCCTCTATTCCATTCCGTTCCCCTCCTCTCTCTCTCTCTCTCACTCTCTCTCTCTCTCTCTCTCCCCTCCCTCTCCTAGAAGAGCAAATGGGGATGTGGAAGAGAAACCTTGCTGAATTCCATTCCATTCCATTCCATCCCCTTCTCTTCCCCTCCCTCCCTCCCTCCCTCCCCCCCCCCTCTCTCTCCTTTCTTTCCTATTTCATAGACAGCTATGATGTAACCTTGCACGGGTTGATATATTGAACCAATCTTGTTCAGCTGCAAATGCAATTGCCTACATTTTCTTTGCAAAGAGTACAAACTGATGTGTTGAGGAAGAGTAGCAAAAGGCGGTCAGTCTCTCTCCTCGACTTGTAGATGTTGTTTCTCTTTCTTAAACAAAACCTGAAGGTATTTATTTTTAATCTACTGAAGCGTATGGTACAGCGTCAATTCTGAGACATTGCTTAGCCCTTTTGAGAATTGTCCAAAGGTGGTCCAGCTCTAAATATAAAAACATCATTTACTGCGTGTCTTTCTGGAAAGAAAATAATATGTCCATTTTATTTATATGATTCACAACTGAAAAATATTTTAAGAAAACCATAGGGAAAGGAGTAAATCCTTAAGAGATTGAATTGGAAAAATTAGATGTAAGGGTCATTATTTTGGCTTTTTTTATTTTTAAGTCATAAAAGTCCTTCCAGTTTTTTGATTTGTAATCATTTTCTTGTAACTGATTACAAAAGTTGCAATCCACTGTCCGCTTACATATAAGCATCACCCCCTCAGTGGTAAAGTTCTTGTGATATACTGTACTTACCTGGCAGGAGGGATACCATGATCATGAAGGTGGTTTTCCCAGGATCAAGCTCATCCATTGCTCTCCGGGTGTCCTGACCCCTATAATTTCCCCAAATGGAACTGTCCAAAGTCACTTAGGTGAGATGGGCAGTGCATAAATTCTATAAATAAATAAATAGATAAACAAACACACAAACAAGCAAATACAAACAAACAAACAAACAAACACACACACACATGGAAAACAGCACCCTGGGAAGTTTCTCTATTACACTTGGAAGAAAAATATCAGATTTATAGAGGTGGCCCTTGCCTTAAGAGTACAATTGGAACAGAATTTTTGTTGTTAAGCAAGATGGTTGAAACGACCAATTTTAGGTTTTTTTGCTCTGGTTGTTAAGTGAATCACTGCAGTTGTTAAGTGAACCTTGTGGTCACTAATCTAATCTGGCTTCCCCTGTTGACTTTGCTTGTCAAAAGTCAGCTGGGAAGGTTGCAAATGGCAATTACATGATCCCACGACACTGTAATCTTTGTAAATATATGCCAGTTGCCAAAAGTCTGGCTATTGATCACGTGACGGTGGAGATCTTACAACAGTCGTAAGTGCAAGGAGCCGTTGTAAGTTACTTTTCTCAGTGCTGTTATAACTTTTAACAGTTGCTAAATGAATGGTTGTAAGTTGAGGACTACCTGTATATTACAAACCAAAGACTGGCTAGTTCAGAGCAAATGCCTATTTATCTATTTATTTATTCACTAATTCAAACAAACATCAGGTCCTATATATGAGAGTAACTGGATATCCGTCTTGGAAATAAGATTTGCAATGCTAAATGTGAAGGGTTTGTCATTGCTCAAGGAGAAGAGACATTCTATAAAGGCTGAGACATACTATTTTTTTGTCCTTTGGCAGTAGGCAGGAGGATCAGCTATAATGAATAGACCCAGATAAAGGCTGTATTGTAAATATAAAAGATATGAATAATATTATGTGAAAATATCTACAGACTCCTCACATCCTGGACACAAATTGTTTCAACTTCTACCCTCAAAATGACGCTATAGGGCACTGCACACCAGAACATCTAGACACAAGGACAGTTTTTACCCAAATGCCATCACTCTGCTTAACAACTAATTCCCACAACACTGTCAAATAATTTACTAAGACTGTACTACCCCCACCTTACTGGCCTTCCATAAAGCCGTTAAGACCTGGCTTTTCCGGCAGGCCTGGGGCCAATAGTTGTCCTGATTGGCCCATGCATGGTTGTGTGAATGTTTTATTTTAAATATAGATTTTTTTTTAAATTGCTTTTATATGTTTTATTTTTTATGATGTAAGCTGCCCAGAGTCCTTCGGGAGTTGGGCGGCATATAAATTTTATAAAATAAATTTTATAAAATAAATAAATAATAAATAAATATTACTATTATTCTTCTCTTCCTTACTAGTATCTATCTCTTCCCACTTATTACTATAACCATGTTGCTTGTATCTTTTAATTTATATTGTTATTTGTTTCCTAGTATGATTTGATAGCTTATTAGTAACCTTGACTATCACCAGGGGTGGGTTCCGGATTCTGCTACTGCCGGTTTGCTCAGGGACATGCGTGCGAAGCATGTGCGCGCATGCGCAGTACTAAAAAAAAGCTTCTGTGCATGCGCAGAAGCAAAAAACAAGATAGCGGCGCCTATGGAGCCGCCGAGAGAACCGGCTCGGGGGCATGGCAGGCCTGGGTCGCTGAGTGTTCCAGTGACCCAGGCCGCCAAGTTACTAACGGTTCTATAGAACCAGTCCAAACCAGTAGGAACCCACCGCTGACTATCACTAAGTGTTGTATCTTTTTATTCTTGATGAATGTATTTTATTCTCCTTATGTACACTGAGAGCATATACACCAAAGACAAATTCCTTGTGTGTCCAATCACACTTGGCCAATAAAGAATTCTATTCTATTCTATTCTATTCTATTCTATTCTATTCTATTCTATTCTATTCTATTCTATTCTATTCTATTCTATTCTATTCTATCTGTCTGACTTTAATATCTAACGAAGAACCACCCTGCATTCCTTCAGGTGTCAGGAGACGACAGATAAGAGTAGACAAGCCCTGAATCATAACACCATTCTTGGACCTTGGTCTAGATAAAGGTTCATCTTATAGGAATACAGTGGTACCTCGGTCCTCATCAGTAATTCATTTCAGAAGATGTGCTGAATACTAAAACCAATGGGTGCCAAGAAAACCACGTGACTCACTATTTTGGCCAGAAGAAATAGCGAGCCATGAGGCAGCTGACATAAGCAAGTTTTTTCTTGCATGTTGACTACCGGGAGAAAGATGAGCGCCGGGACAAGATTTTTGCTTCAAAGGCATTGAATACCAAATTCGACAAGTTTTGAAGCATTGAGTGCTGAGGTATGATTGTATATGGGTATCTCCGTCTCTGTCTCTTTCCATCTCTCTGCAGAGATAAGTATATGCCCAAAGTCCAGAAGATTGGATGGATTGCCATCTGTCAGAAATAGTGTAGGGTCTCCTGCTTGGGTGGGGTGTGTGTGGACTAGATGACCTACAAGGCCTCTTCCAACTCTGTTTTTCTGTTATTTACAGATAGAGAAAACAGGAATCACACACACACCCTCCTAGAGCAGTGTTTCTTAAACTTTTTCCTCTCAGGACAACTTTCCACTTTTAAAAATTATGGAGGACTACAAAGGAGCTTTTGCCTGTATGGGTTACATTCATTGATACTATATTAAAATAAAATTGATCCATTTATAGAATATTTACCTATTGAATCATGTAAAAATAACAATAATAAGCCCATTAGATATTAATATTTTAATGGAAAAACACTATTTTAACAAATAAAAATAACAATGAGCAGAATGACATTGTTTTAAGCTTTTGCAAATATCTTCAGGATTTGGCAAATAATTTTGATTTTGTCAACCTCTGAGAGGCTCTCGGGACACACCTAGTGGTCCTCAGACCACAATTTAAGAAATATCATCATAGAAAAACAGAACAGAACAGAATAAAATAATAGACTTGGAAGAGACCTTGGAAGTCTTCTAGTCCAACCTCCTGCTCAAGCAGGAGACCCTATACTATTTCAGATAAATGTTGTCCAATCTTTTCTTAAATACTTCCAGTGTTGGAGCATCCACAACTTCTGGAGGCAAGTCATTCCAGTGATTAATTGTTCTAACTGTCAGGAAAATCCTCCTTAGTTCTAGGTTGCTTCTCTTAATGATTAGTTCCCATCTGTTGCTTCTTGTTCTACCTTGTTTCATTTTTTCAGGAATGAGTAGATTTTAGGAAATTCTTACATTAGTAGCAATGTTGTAAAGTTAATAATGGTTTAAAATGTTTCATAGTATAATGAAGCAAATTAGTTCAGTTCTGGCACTATGCTTCAATATCCAAAATAATTTCATTTGTTAAAAGTAATGCAGAATTTAATTCCACTGATTAATTGTTCTAACTGACAGGAAATTTCTCCTTAGTTCTAGGTTGGTTCTCTCCTTGATTAGTTTCCATCCATTACTTCTTGTCCTGTCTTCAGGTGCTTTGGAACAGCGGTGGGTTGCTACCGGTACGGCCCGGATCTACGAACCGGTAGTGGCGGCGGGAGGTTCCATCCACCCGCCCTGGATGCTTCTGCGCATGTGCAGAAGCGTCATGCACACGCGAACCGGTAGCAACAGGATTTGCAACCCATTACTGCTTTGGAACATAGGTTGACCCCCTCTTCTTTGTGGCAGCCCCTGAGATATTGGAACACTGCTATCAGATTCTCAGAAGTGAAGCTGAAGAATAAGAAAAGCTGGAATAATTCCTGACCCAAAAGAGAGAAACTACAGAGTAGTGACTTGGAGTGGCTTTGGTCTTTAGAATGACTAAATTCATCCCACTAAACAAACCACAGTGGGTGTGGGGAAACAAAACTTTTTTGGAGATCAGACAACAGCAGAGATGAAAGCCTTAATGACTGATGCACATGAAAAAAGAATTATGAGCTTGAAAATTCTGACAATGTTCCACAGATGTTGAAACAGTGCTGGAAATAAACAGAGATGTGCAGACTGAAGTGATTGGTCCACGGGGTCTGTTTCCTAGAAATAATTTATGATTTTTAAATATTCCTTATAATATTGAGAAAGATCTGTCCATAGCGGTTTTTAATGGGAAAATTTATATGTGAGGGTTTGTTCCCCCCTCCCCCACTGCAGCTACAATGCATACTGGGATTAATCTGCTTAATATAAGTTTATGTTCCCATTCAGTAAAGAAATTGAATTGAAAGAAATTGCAGTGACATTTTTAGGATATAGGATATAGGATCATATATTGCATTTAATTAAGCAAATGAGATAATTGGAATGGAATGTAAAGAATATGGCACAAATAGAAACTTATAATATGTTTTCCTGTGACATTACGGCAGGGTCTTGGTTCCTTTTTAAAAAGTTACAATAATACTATATTTTTAGCCTTAAAGCAGTGGTTCTCAACCTTCCTAATGCCGCGACCCCCGCCCCGCCCCGCGCGTCATGAGGTGACAAAGGGGGCATGGCAGGCTAGCGCGTGCTTAGGCGACCCCTGTGAAAGGGTCGTTCAACCCCCAAAGGGGTCGCGACCCCCAGGTTGAGAACCGCTGCCTTAAAGGCTACAGAGGATATTTGGAAGATGTGGGGTGAAACGTAACTTTGAACCATATTCTCATAACAAATTTTTATTTTGGAATAATCACGGGCTAGCAGGGCCAATAATACATTAGATCAGTTAATTGGCAATCAAATATTTAATATTTAAATTGTTTAACTACTGCAAGAAGAATTTGGATTGCTTGAAACTGAAGAACGGGAATATGTTCAATTTAATCACCTTGTGCTTTTGCAGTTTGATTCAGGCACATTTATTGTTGTTGTTAGTCGCGAAGTCATGTCTGACACATCGCGACCCCATGGACAATGTTCCTCCAGGCCTTCCTGTCTTCTACCATCCCTGGAGTCCATTTAAGCTCACACCGACTGCTTCAGTGACTCCATCCAGCCACCTCATTCTCTGTTGTCCCCTTCTTCTTTTGCTCTCAATTGTTCCCAGCATTAGGCTCTTCTCCAGTGAGTCCTTCCTTCTCATTAGGTGGCCAAAGTATTTGAGTTTCAGGCACACTAGCAGTACTTAAAACTCCTGAATTACTATCAGCACTAAAATGCCTTTTGGTTATTTCTTAAGCTACAGTATATCTTATAGACAATTAATATATATATTTTAAGATGGACATTATTTACGAGAACTTTATGATAAGTCAAGGACCACCTGAATTAACAAATCGATAGTTAAATGTTACTAGGTATGTTACTGGGTTTTTTTAATTGATTATGTGCTACCAAGTTGGAGTCACCTGTTAGCAACACATAGGTAGACTTTCCAAGGATGATCTGCTCCCAACTTGGCCCTTCAGGTATTCCAACAGTATATGCATCGCCAATGTGATCAGGTCTATTTGCCATGTTGTTAGTTGTCCTCTTTTTTTTCCTTCCACCTTTCTTGGCATTATGAACTTCAAGTGAACTAAGTCTTCATTTGATGTGTCCAAAATACAATCATTTCAGCTCGGTCATTTGTGCCTCCAAGTGAGAATTCTGGGATTGATTTGTTCTCCGTTCCATTTGGCTATCCTTGGCAATCATAGGTGCCTTATCCAACAGCAAAGTTCAAATATGTCATCACTCTTTCCCTACCGCTTCTTCAAAGCCCAACTTTCCCCACAGTTTTGATCTTTCTAAGTACATATATGTCACCACTTTGGAATATCTTTTTCCAAAGCTTTCAATTGCTATCCTATTGGTTTGTGCCCTATCCTATTGGTTTGTGCCAGGAAAAGGTGTGTATGGGTTTTTAATTGTTTTTAATTGTTTTTTATTATGTAAGCTTTCTATATTTTAATAAGCTTTTTATATTTGCTGTAAGCCGCCCAGAGTCCTTTGGGAGTTGGGCGGCATAGAAATGCAAATAATTAATTAATTAAATAAATAAATCTCTTGATTGCTGGCTCTTTTCCTGTTGATAATTGATTCTAAAAGGCAGCTGCTAACCACAACTTCAATATCTTCATTATAAATTCTAAGGCTGGTTGCTGGTGTTGTCATTAGTTTGGTTTTCTTTATATTTAGTGACATTTTCCCTGTGATCTTTGACTTTCATTACTAGAGCTTTCATATTATTTGCATTTTAAGCTGTTAGAGTGGTGTCATCAGCATAACCCAGATGATTGATGTTTCTCCCTTCAGTTTTAAAACCATGCTCATGTTCTAAACTAATCTCCACCAATATGTATGCAAGGTATAGGTTGAATAAATAAGGGAGAATACATAGCCTTAACTCATTACTTTGCTCACCTGGAACCAGTCTGCTTTGCTATGGTGTATCCAGACTGTATTGAAAAGCCAAAGAATACCAAAACAAAAGCAGTATGGGGTTCATTGATGATAGAAAAGCCTTTTTCTCAATCAAGGCAAACTATAAGTACTCAAAAAAAAAAAAAAGGAAATCCCAGATCATCTCAGTCTCCTCAGGAGAAACTTGTGTATAAGTCAGGAAGCCACAGTTCAGACAGAACATGATAAAACAGAGTGACTCCAAATTAGCAAAGGATAAGACTATGTAAATTTATTCAAACTGTATGTGGAATATATATTAAGGGAAGCTGGCTTGAAAGATGCTGAGCATGGATTTAAAATTTAAGAGCCAAGGTGGTGCAGTGGTTAGAGTGCAGCACTGCAGGCTACTTCAGCTGACTGCTAGCAGCAGTTCGGCGGTTCAAATCTCACCAGGCTCAAGGTTGACTCAGCCTTCCATCCTTCCGAGGTAGGTAAAATGAGGACCCAGATTGTTGGGGGCAATATGCTGACTCTGTAAAACTGCTTAGAGAGGGCTGTAAAAAGCGCTATGAAGCGGTATATAAGTGTAAGTGCTATTGCTATTGCTAAATTGGAGGAAAAAACATAAATAACCTCCTATGCATTATTGTTAATGCTGTGCTGATTGACAGTACTATACCTTGATATGGATGATGTGCCAGACACTAAATAAATAAGTAAATGTATCAATGTAGTCAAAAAATGGAAAAGATCTGCAAGCCATTGTACTTAACATCAAAGAGCATAGTGGGGGAAAAATGGGACTAAAATTTAATGTAAAGAAGATCAAATTAGTGACCACAAGTAAAACAAACAGTCTTAGAATTGACAATGAAGATATCACGGTGATGGATAACTTCTGCCTTTTAGGATCAACCATCAACAGTAAAGGAACAAGCAGTCAAGAAATACACCGCAGACCAGAGCAGCCATGAAGGAAAAGGTACTCAAATACCATGATATGTCTATACCTACAAAGAACAGAATCATGCAAGTCATGGTATTTCTTGTGACACTCTACGGAAGCAAAAGTTGGATGTTAAAGAAGCAGGATAGGAAGAGCACTGATGCTTTTGAGTCTTGGAGAAGACTCCTGAGAATATTATGGACAGCCAAGAAAACAAACCGATGGATCACTGAGCAAACCAGAGTTCCTCACTCAAGGCACAAATTACCAGCTCAAATTATCCTACTTCAGATTTATTAGGTGAAGACTCAGCTCTCTGGAAAAAAGGCTCTAATGTAGGGAAAGATGGAAAGAAGGAGATGAAAAGAATGACCAGATGCAAGGTAGATGGACTACCATTAAAAGATATGAAAGGATAGATTGTCTTGGAGAAAAAAATATTTGGTCACTAGGAGTCAAAAATGACTTGATGGAACATAATGTCAATCTACACTATGGCTTCCTGTCCTGTATCTGAATTTCATATGAGATATTCAAGGGTTCTCATTTTTCTAAGCACAGTCTACAGCCTGGTGACACAATCAATGGATGTTTTATAATCAACAAAGCACATACTGACCTTTTTTTTGATATTCTTCAGTTTTGTCAATTATCCAGCATGCATCAACAATGTCACTTATTCTTAAGCCTTTTCTAAAACCAAATATCTCCCTTTTCATGGAGGGCTCTAATCTATATTGAATGATCCTAAACATTAATTTGTTAGCATGTGAATTTAAAGATATTGTACAATAATTTGTACATTCTGTTCAGTCTCCTTCCTTTGGCATTGGTATATAGATTGACCTCTTCCAATTGGTGGGCCACTGTGTCATTTTCAAGGTTTGCTGGTATGAACTTTTATTGCTTTTTGTCATATTTCTATAGATATTCCATTGGTTCCTGTAAACTTCCAACTTGGTATCGACTGGAGAGCTCATCTAACCTAATTTATTATAGTATTATAGATTCTTGTACATAGATTCTTGTACATAGGAAATATTTTCTAACCTTAACTTCACAACCCAATTGTGCATAATTTCAGTACGCTCTTTCCATCTTTATTTGATCTTGATCTTCTCTTTGGTCTGGAGATATTTTGATAGACTTTCTTTGTTTTTCTGTGTTTATTTCTATCTTTCATGTCTTTACAAATGCTGTTGAAATAATTTTTTATGTTTAATGGACACTTCAGATTTCCACACCCCCCCCCTCAATAAGTAGACCAGCAATGTATTGTTTTACCATTTTCCTAGTAATTTGAGATAGAAGGGTTTCCTCTCCAGATCCCAAATACTCCATTGATTAGTGACTGGAAGAATGATGGATAGGATTTATTGCTTTGGATCTATTAAATGAAAAGCAAGGAAAAGGTAACAAAACTCAGGGAAAGAAAAAAAGAAAGGTTTCTCTCAGGTTTCAAATCAGCAACCATGTATTTACAAAACAAATAAAGCAATTCTACTATTACAGCTTTCATCGTGATGATAGCTGTGAAAGACATTTGAAAGCAAGAGGTCAGGTTTATTTTTTTAAGGAATTGTTAAAATATTTTGATTTAATGCATGTTGATGTTTTATATATACATTTAATTTAAGCAGGATGAGCTTAGGCCAGGAACAGCTTTAATAGTAAGAGTTGACATGCCCTAAGTCAGTGGTTCTCAACCTTTCTAATGCCGCGACCCCCCCGCGCCTCCCCGCCGCCGCCGTGACCCCCTCCCCGCCTCCTCCCTGCGTGGGATGAGGTGACAAAGGGGGCGTGGCACCAGGGGTGAAATGCTCCGGGTTTGGGCTTGCCTGCAAGTCGCCGGACAGCTGATAGCGTGGAAGCAGGAGACTTCACCCAGACGCCGCCATTTGGGTTCTTTTACCCTCTGAGCATGCGCAAAGCATTCTGTGCATGCGCAGAGGGTAGAAGAACTCAAATGGTGGCGTCCAGCTGTCCGGCGACCCGCAGCACGGCCGAACCGGGACCTTTTCACCCCTGCAGTGATGGTGGCACCAAAATGGCGGGCTAACGCGCGCGGCAACCCCTGTGAAATGGTCGTTTGACCCCCAAAGGGGTCGCAACCCACAGGTTGAGAACCGCTGCCCTAAGTTATCTGAATCAATGCAGAAAGTGCTCCGCTGTTAGACAAATATCCCAGTTGTTCAGATTCATTTTTATCTACATATATTACTGTCTGAGCAATCTGATTCTGTCTCAAGGAATCCATTCCTAAACATTGCTTTTTTGCCTGTAGCATTTGCCATCATATATCAATAAACAGCCATATATAGGTTTCAAAGGTTTGTACAATATTGTTCGTTTTCACTACTCACTATTGGGAATTCTATGTTTTAATTTTGAATTTATTTAGAATAGATTTACAGTATAATTGTAATTCAGTAAACTGCCCTGCAGAACTGATTCTAATCTACCTTAATTGAACAGACCAAAACCTTTGTAAAAATAAGGTCTTACGCTTTGTATGTTTGTTTTCCTGAAGTGCCAGGCTTGGCAGGAGATAAAATAAGCATTGATATGGTCCCATGATGTGGAATGCTTTGCTGCCTCTGATCACTGTGCTTCTGACATGTCATGATGGCTATAACTGACTGTCAGATGTGGGAGACCACCTGGAACGGCTCCTCATCTCTAGCTTCATTGAGTTCCATGCTGGCCTAATTACACTGGCAGATTTTTGGGTCTTCTGGGCAAGACTTGGAAGAATTATTATAGGCTTGTCTCCATGGAGTACAGCTTTCCTACCATTGATTATTGGGTTATCACTAGTTTGAGATTGTTGTCTTCCAAGGAGCCCATCAACTTTGACAGGCCTTGATTGTGTCAGGTTTGTGGCATGCTGGAAATACTCTCTTAATTAATTTAGTTCATGAGATGATGTGCAACGAAGATAGGCAGGCCTCAGAATACGAGACTGGCACAGGAGAACTGGCATTTATATTCTTAGGAACAGTAAATGTTTAGGTCAATGCTTGGTAAGCATTAGCCTACACCAGTGGTTCTCAAACTTCCTAATGCCGCGACCCCCTCCCTGCCACCGCGACCCACTCCCCACCCCCTCCCCGCGCGTGATGAGGTGACAAAGGGGACGTGGCACCAAGATGGCGGGATAGCGCGTGCTTAGGCAACCCCTGTGAAAGGGTCGTTTGACCCCCAAAGGAGTCACAACCCACAGGTTGAGAACCGCTGGCCTACACCCATTCACTGAATGCTTTAAATCTGTCCCAATCAAGAATTGACCCAAGAGTACATACTAAACTGATCAGCCTTGATCCCATTTCAGAATGCTGAGACCTATTGAATTCCCAGATTCGTTGATAAGACCAGGACAAAAGTCTATCAATCAATCAGCATAAGAGAGAATAAAATTAAGGCCTCTGGTTGGCCACATTAAAGGAAATGAAAACTGTGGTGTCCTTGGTGTTCTCTGATCTTGGTTGTTTGCTTGCAGATGTTTCATTGCCCAACTCAATAACATTGTCAGTGCAAGTCGTCATCGTCATCATCATCATTGTCATCGTCATCATCATCATTGTCATCGTCATCATCATCATCATCATCATCATCATCATCATCATCATCATCATCATCATCATCATCATCATCATCATTATCATCTTGATGTTACCTAGTTGGATAATGAAACATCTGCAAGCAAACAAATAAACTCAGAGAACACTAAAGACTTCATTGTAAACCCTGGACTACATATATTCTATTTGAAGTTGAGAGCTAAAAAAGTGAACAAACCTAAAGTAAAGCTAGCTTCAAAAGTGCTCAGTAGGCAGAGTGTTTAATGAGGTGATAAATCTCATTGGCTGACTGCTCCTGTCAATGACTGAGAGCCGGTCATACTACTCTACCCCTCTCAGCATTCCCTGGATATGAGAGTGAAATTGCAATACAACACAGTATCTGTAACAGTCCTACGAGCAGCGGGTTAAAAAAAAAACATACTGAATCTATTAAGTGTTTCACAAGGCTGCAAAGAGCTTCATCATCACCTGCTTCAAATTGTGGTTTTGAACTGGATCCTCACTTTGATTCACAGAATTGCTTCTGTGTGGGATGTTTTGACTAATGTTTCTTCAAATTCAAGTATCTTTCTGAAGCTTTGCACAGTCTTCGAATTTGTCCTGCTCCTGCTTCCTGTCCGATCCCACAGGTAGTTTTTTTTTTTCAAATACAAACCCTAACATGCTATTCAAAAGAAAAAGAAATAGTTCCCGAATGTAGGAAGTTAGCGTCCACCCCTCTCCTAGAAGAATGAAATATTCTAGGAAATATTAAAAAGACAGAATATTATACCTCCCTGGATGAGAAAAGGAGAAACATGCTCTTGGAAAGCAGCCCCCACCTTTGCTAATAGCCCCAGAAAGGCTGGGCCAGCTTATCTACAACACAAAAGACTTTCACCCTCAGGACATAATAGGATTAGCCCTCTACCCATCTCACCACATGACACCTGGGAAGATTGCATCACCCAGCAAGGTTCAACCAAGCCTGGGACTCAAGACAGCCTACAAAGTTACCCCTGCATGTCCCCATGGGAGCCTGACAACCAGAGATGGGTTTCAGCAGGTTGTG
>QLTV01003984.1:308851-325767 GCA_003457575.1 Thermophis baileyi | reverse complement strand
TCGCCTCTCCTGGTATTATTCCAAAGCAGGGGTCCCCAAACTTGGCAACTTTAAGACTTGTGGACTTCAACTCCCAGATTTCTCCAGCCAGCTATGCTTTCTGGAGAATTCTGGGAACTGAAGTCCACAAGTCTTAAAGTTGCCAAGTTTGGGGACCTCTGGCCCATGGTTTGTGAGATTTTGGTTCAATACCTAGTGGAAAATAACCTGTATTTTTCTTTTTTTAAAAAAAACAAAACATTAACAGAGTTGGAAGTGACCTTGTAGGTCATCTAGTCCAACCCCTTGCTCAAGCAGGAGACCCTACACTATTTCTGACAATTTTGTGTGTTTCTGTGTGATAACTGGTTTTTGAGGTAATTGCTTCTTGCAGCAATCACCTTTTATGTGACTCCATGGCTGCTTTCATATGTTCATCTGGGTGTGGCTTTTAAGTGCAGGTTGGTCCTTGACTTACAACTAGTCATTTAGTGACTGTTCAAAGTTACAATGGCAGTGAAAAAAGTGACTTATGACCATTTTTCAGTTTTGAACAGTTTAGTGACTGTTCAAAGTTACAATGGCAGTGAAAAATGACGGTCGTTAAGTGTGAAAAATGGTCATGTCACTTTTTTCTCTACCATTGTAACTTTGAACAGTTTAGTGACTGTTCAAAGTTACAATGGCAGTGAAAAAAGTGACTTATGACCATTTTTCACACTTAATGACCGATGGTTGTTAAGTGTGAAAAATGGTCATAAGTCACTTTTTCACCACATTTTACAAGTTGGCCACTCCCACCCGGTCACACGACCACCAAGCCACTCCCACCCAGTCACATGTCCGTCAAGCCACTCCCACCCAGTCACATGGCCATCAAGCCACTCCCACCCGGTCACATGGCCATCAAGCCACTCCCACAAAATTAAGCCACGCCCACAGAGTGGTAGTAAAAAAATTTGAAACCCACCCCTGAATGGTTCGGGTACATTAAGTCAATATAATATATAGCAATCCTCAAATTGCAACTGATCATTTAACAACCATTTGCAGTCACAAAAGGCTCGGAATGGGTGTTTTACAGGCATAACGCACTTGGTCGTAAAACATTGACAAAATAGGTTGGGCTCCTCCAGGTCCCGTCAGCTAAACAGGGCCTGCGGGGAAGGGCCTTCTCTGTGGCTGCCCCGGCCCTCTGGAACCAGTTACCTCCTGAGATCCGGACTACCCCCACCCTGCTGGCCTTCCGGAAAGCCGTGAAGACCTGGCTGTTCCGGCAGGCTTGGGGCCATTGATCTCGCCTCTGTAATTTGGCGAGATCCGTCCATGAAACGGTGTGTATGAGTTTTTAGTTGTTTTTTAAATGTTTTAAATTATGTTTCTTTTTAATAGTTTTTATATTTTAATAATGTTTTTTTTTTATATTGTTTTAAGCCGCCCAGAGTCCCCTGGAAGTTGGGCGGCATATAAATATAAATATAAATAAATAAATAAATAAAATAAATTGATGGCTGTAGAACATTACACTGAGCTGTCCCCTCACATTACCACATTTCAGATGCTTGGCAACCTGTTCCCATTTACAATCAGTTGCCAAGTGCCTATGATCGTGTGATCGGCATTCGCAATTTTTGTCTACCAGCTTTTCCAAAAAGTCAATAGGGGAGCCGGTAAGGAAGATGGCAAGTGAAGGGGAGATTGGATTTGGGTCTGTTCCCCCAGCATGGTGAGGGATTTCTCCTCCTGTCAATTCAGGAGGGGAAATCATCCCATGAACTGGAGGAATGGACCTCAAATCTGGTGAAGCCAGCATTTTCCCTTCCCCTCTAAAAAGACTCTTGGGAGGAAGATAAAATGCTAACAAATGCGTTTTTTGAAAGGCTCAAATCATTGGGGTTAGCTAGCATTTACACTAGTTTGGGGCTCATTCCTGGAGCCCTTTCTTTGGTGGTCCATTTAACAACTGTAACTGGGAGACTTGGGATTGTGGCCATTGAGCAAAGCGATCACATGGTGTCTTCTTAACAACTGATTCACTCAGTGACCAAGATTCCAGGCTCAGTTGTGATTTCAATTGGAGGACTACCTGTAGCAAAGAAAACATATGGTAATATGGTTTCTTCTGGTTGATTGACCCAGGTCTATAAGCATAAGAAGAAGCAAGCATTTGGCTGGGAATTTTACTGGTTGGAATTATATAGAGCCCCATTTATAATGAGTTTAGGGCCAAATAATGGATGGTAGACAAATCTTACTAGTCTTGGGGGGGGGGCAGGCCTAATGACATAACCAGGTTTGGACAATCAACATTGATGGAGCCAGCTTCACTTCATTAGTGGCGAGAATGTTTCATAAGGTGAGTACGACAGAGAAGGCTCCCTTCCTGGCCCACCAAATGTCGTTCCCTAATAAAGGAGACCCATAGCATGCCTCAAAAGGCACAGTGGCTCGGTAGCTTAAAAGACACCAGAGAAAGTCTATACTCTGGCAGTTCCCTCCACCATGTGATGGAGTGAGCTCCCATTACTTGCCTCAGCTGCTGCCAACTTAGCAGTTTTAAAAAAAAAGATAAAGGAGTCTCTGTGGATTTTACTCTGCTAGTTGTTGCCAACTATAGGGGGGATGTTTCAAGACCATTGAGCTGCGCTGTCTGAAGATATTTCTGTGATCATGTGGCCAGCAGGATGTCATGGAATGCTGTTACCTTCCCACAGAAGTGGTACCTATTTGCATTTGTATGCTTTCGAGCTCCTAGGTGGGCAGGAGCTGGGATGAAGGCAGGAGCTCACCCCGTCAAGTGGTGCTCGGGTCTCGAACTTGGGCTGCCGGCTTTCTAGCCATCAAGCCCAGGGTCTTAACCACTGAGCCACCATACCACCCTTCAAACCTAGCATTTTGAAAGCTTGTAAATGCAAGTAGACGAATAGATAACGCACATGTGGGAGGGTAACAGCATTCCATGTTTCACCATATAGCTCCAGCTTTGTGCTATAGCGTGATGTCATGCTAGTCACATGACCTGAGAAATGTCTTTGGACAGTGCTGGCTCAATGGCTTAAAGAAACGGAGATGAGCATCTCCCCCTAAAGTCAGCTAGGACTACCAGAGTATAACTCTCAGTAAAACCCTTTACCTCTTCCTTTATAGCATGCCTCTTCTGCCAGATCTGATGGGACAGCTAGATGTAATCGGGGAGAAGATGTGCCTCGGATAGCCCAGCCTAAAGCCATGAAGGGGTTAAAGGTCTAAAGAGCATCAAAATGAAAATTGGCAGCCTGTTTTTTTTGTTAAATACAAATGGATGTGGGAGATCAGGTTATACGTAAGGTAAATAGCAATAGCAATAGCACTTAGACTTATATACCGCTTCACAGTGCTCTCTAAGCGGTTTACAGAGTCAGTATATCGCCCCCAACAATCTGGGTCCAGCCAGTATGTTGATAAATTGCCTATATATCTCCTCCACATCTTTTTTCTTTCATTCTCTTCTTTCTCTGTGCTAAAACAGGTGTACTTAGAATTTTGAAACCCATGAAAGTGGCCACTCCTGCGTCTACATTTGATCTGGCATCTGAACCTTGTTTCTTCATCTGCAATTTCAGCAATAGCTCATAACATATTTTTCTGGACTAGATTGCACCGAGAAGAAATCTGGGAATAAGATGCAAATTACATTAATGAAAACACTACTGGGTAAGAATGACTTAATGCCAACATTATTTAAAAAGCAATTATTTTAATGGTTTTCACCTCTTCGATAATCGCATTCAGACACAGTTGTGCTAACTGAAGATTTTCGCAACTTAAAAAACAATAACATTGCAGAGTTACATCTTTTTAATTTGAAAAATGGATATAGCGAGATATTTCAGTAAGGTTAGCATATCAAATTTCTTCCATCTAAAGATTCTGATGAAATAAAAAGTCGCAAGTGCAAATGAAATTTTCCTTGGGGCTACTCAATTTCAAGCAAATATATCTACAAAGATGAGGGGGGTCAACCTATTTTCCAAAGCACCAAAAGGCAAGACAAGAAACAATGGATGGAAACTAACCAAGGAGAGAATAGCTCATAACATTAGTTCTAGCTCATAATAGGAGAATTTTCCTAAGGAGAAATTTCCTAATGGTGAGAGCAATGAACCAATGGAATAGCTTGCTTTCAGAAGTTGTGGGTGCTCCATCACTGGAGGCTTTTCAAAAGAGACTGGACAACCATTTATCTGAAATGATATAGATCTCCTGCTTGAGCAGGGGGTTGGACTAGATGACCTTCAAGGTGCCTTCCAACTCTATTATCATTATTCCATGTTCTACAGCTACTACCTGTGTAAAAGAAATACCTTCAGTTCCTCCATTTAATCAGTGTTGGGACAAGGTGCTGGTAGGCATTTGAGTTTGATACTTATTCACAGATACACAAGTTGTCTGGCAGATTTTTTTTCCCCTTGCAGAATAAAACTTTTCAGAAATTATTGCTGAACCCATGCATTGGGGTGGAGGTGGGGTGGGAGGGAAGAGAGGGAGCAATTCAAACTGTTTCCCCATTGGAAACCAAGGACTTTGCTTTCCTTATTGCAGATGGATTCACATTATCTTAAACTTCTTCAATTCATAAGTAATACTTTTGGAGGTTTTGAGATTTCAGTTGTTTTGAAGGATAGATAAAGGAGCAAATAATATCATATACTTTCTCCTGGCTTGTTTTGGATGCCTCTAGATGGCACCAGATGCTTAAGCTGATTCTTAAAATCCTTGGAGTACACTGCAACTTTGAAGAGTTTGAGCCTAGTAAATTCTCATTCCAACTGACCAGCTCTTTTTCTGTCCAGAGCCCCTCTATAGCCAAATAAAGGAACACATGGATGACCTTGGGGAAAGTATTAAGGGCAGATTTGCAGAAAAAATACAAAATCCTAACAAAGAGAGATGCCTGAGAAGGAAACTCAAAATTGCCCCATCTTGATTTTGTTTTGTATAAGATGGGACATATTGTAGAAAAAGCTTTCAGGCTTCTGTTATTCTATAGAATAAATATAGAATCAAGGGCAAACCTGGAATCTCTACCATGTCTATTTCTGGATGGTTCTATTGTGAAGAGCTGGCATCACTCAAGAGATTATTATTTTTCCAGATCTTGCTTATTTTCTTGCAATTTTCTTGTAATTTTATTACACACTTTGTCCTCAGATTGTGAGTTATGTGGCTACAATATACTAATTGAAATTATTGTTTGGCTTTTTAACTGGCAGTTTCTAGCTACTAAGCTCCTTTCAAAATCTAAGCATGGGAAACTCTCCCCCTCCTCCTCCTCTTCCCCCTCCTCCTCCTCCCCCTCCTCCTCCTTCTTTGTCCTCTAAATGTTTGTTCCCCATCCCCCATCACTATGTCAATGTAAAAAAATAATAATATCCAGGTGATTTGTTGTCTCTGTGTGCGGTAACAGCTTGTCTGTTTGAGTAATTTGGAGATTTGGTGGTCATTGGAGAAGTGCAGCTCCACCTATGATGCTTCTTTGATTTGTTCTTGTCTTTGTGCTTAAATATGTTGCTCTCCTTTGTGGCATTATTATTATATTTCCTATTTACATATAAGAATGTATTAGCTCCATTAGGTAGAGAAGATCAGGAAATCAATTCCACAGGTAGACTAAAATTACTTTTATTAAGATTGGCTAAAATTACTTTTACTGAGATAGGGTATAGTCTCATTGTACTGTTGTTCCTCCTCTTCCTCCTCTTCCTCCTCCTCTTCCTCCTCCCAGTTTAGTGAATTGGAGAGGTATCTGTCTGAACTGCTTCTGAATATTATCTTGTTCTGGACTTTAAAAATGATTCTACTCCTTATGCCTAGGTAATGGTTCCTGCATACAGTATCTCCATCAAAGTCATCTTCCTTACTCCTAAGGAAAATGTATTGAGGCAGTTGCTTCCAACAAATTGCTTTTGTTTCTGAGCTTAAACAAGTGATGATGACTCAATGGCATGCCACAATGTTTTGAGTGACACACCAGCATTCACCAACACTTGACAGCAACTATTCTCAAAAGCACACCTCATTCTTGCATGTTTTTCAGAGGCTGCAGAAGCTGCGCAAAAATGGGGCGTGTTCTCGTATACCCTCCAGTCCCTCCAAAGGTCACTTGAGGGGGATCATGTTCTCATGTGGCCTGGACCCCCTGAAAATGAGTTTAACACATATATTTCATTTCTATTATTATTATTTTTTTGACATTTCTTCATATAAGACACGGGTGTCAAACTCGATCGCGTCACATGATGTATCGTGATGTTTTTTGCCTTTGTGGAGCTGGGGTGGGCGTGGCCTGCACATGACGGATCTGGCCCATGGGCCGCCAGTTTGACAGGCCTGAAAGACATAGCACTACACATATTGGCTGATGATAGTTCCATTCTTGAAATTGTATCCATATCCAATCCTTATGATTATCTGGCTGAAGAGATTCAGATCTACGCAGATGAGCAGCCGGGACAGTCTGTCACTTTGGTATATGTGGCATTTCTGTGAGCTGTCTTCCAGTGTTGTCTTCCACAGTCCCATTGAGTTCTTGACGAAGGTCCTTAGTGTCCTGTTGACTTTGTATAGCACCAAGCATTCACCGATCCATGTGTGTGCCATTGAGTCATACGTTTTCTATAGTTAATCCAGGCTGTGTTCAGATTGCATTGAGTCTTGGGTGACTGATCTACATATGAGCAATTGGTGTTTTGAGCCTCTAGTATTATTCCCAATGCCCTTCTGAGCTGTTCCATGTACGGGCCTTTATAGTCCTGTAGCTTGGCCACTGTCTCTGTCACTGTCTGTGTCTCTGTATCCCTGTCTCTCTATCTCTCTGTGTGTCTGTGTCTGTGTCTGTGTCTGTCTGTCGATTGGTAGGTCTGTCTGTCTCTGTCTCTGTCTCTCTGTCTCTCTGTCTCTCTGTCTCTCTGTCTCTCTGTGTCTCTGTCTCTGTCTCTGTCTCTCTTTCTCTGTCTCTCTGTCTCTGTCTCTCTCTGTCTCTCTCTCTCTGTCTCTGTCTCTCTCTGTCTCTGTCTCTCTCTGTCTCTCTGTCTCTGTCTCTCTCTGTCTCTGTCTCTCTCTGTCTCTCTGTCTCTGTCTCTGTCTCTGTCTCTGTCTCTGTCTTTGTCTCTCTCTCTCTCTCCATATATATACACCCAGATACATATACACATAATTTTATTAAAGGAATAATATATTAAATATATATTTTAAAAAATTAAATAGGAAGGTAAATAGGAAGGTAAAAACTAATGTAGAATAAGAAAAAAAAAGAAATTAAAGAGAAAGCTAGAAGTGGAAGAGAGAGGGAAAAATATATATATATATAAAGAAAAAGATACAAAGAAGTAACTTCCAAACTTCTTTACAGAAGATATAAATTATAAAAATTGATAAATTATAAATTTACCTCTCGCTCTATGATTACAATCTTCTTCCTACAATCTATCCTGTGTAATCATCAAAACTATAAATCATAAGTTCATTTTTTCAAAATGCAAAAAGTCCATAAGAGATTTCTAGTTGCTAATAAATGTCTGTTTGAAATGCTCTCTGAAGGCAAGAGACTTACAGGTATGTATGAGTTTTGTCACAAAATTGATATTTTGACACTAGTAGACTAATGAAGTAAGAAGATAAAACTGTAACAGTGCTTTGCTCACTCTTTAAAAACAGTTCAATTCCTCCGTTTTTGTATAGCTACAAAGAATATATGATCTTTGTTTTCCTGGGCAAGTATAAAGCTGGTATGGTAGCTATCATGGATTTGGTCATAGATTGTTACATTTTCCAATGTAATAGAAGACAAACTATAATCTTTCCTGTTTTTTTCTGCATAGAATCTATGGCCTGTATACTTTTCCATTTGTTCCATGGTGCGTATCATTACAATAAACGTGAGAAAACTACACGGTGTGACTAGGGAAGTAAGAGATGCTAGGAAATGCCATCTATCCCAAGAAATATAAAATTATGCATTTGGTTTCTAGACTCAAAGGTAGACTGTGTTAACTGAGGAAAAGATATCTGGTGAACATTGTACAGGGTCATGAGTTATATTGATACACACTTATGCATCAATGCGAGAAGATAAAGAGATGTGGTGAGTTGCATGGTACAACTTAATTAAGGTTTTTAAATGTGCCTATAATATGTTTGTTTTTACACCAAATTTGTTGAAATATGCAGTAACAGTAGCCCCGACAGTTGGAAAGCCTTATGCTAAATTCAGGCAGGTTAAGTCAACAGCCATTTTAAATGACAGATATTTTGGGGGGTAGGGTCAGGGACAGAGGCAGAGGCAGAAATATAAGTAAAGTGTTCCTTGGATTTTTCTATAACATAATACAATAATAAGGACAGATCATCTTGTATAAAATCTACCTGTAACTACTCAGAGGCCACTAACAGTGAAATCAATTATTAAACTATTAATTTCTTTCAGTCTTCAAGAACATCTTCCTGTTCCTCAAATGGATTATTCTGATTTGAGTATTCTCCTCTCCTTATATCCCAATATCAAGCTTTCCTTTTTTTCATATCATGGCATTTGTAAGAGATGACCAAGCTGAGCCTGAGGGAGGGGTCAAACACATCACCAGTCTCAAGTTCTTTCACGCCAAAATCTAAATCCAGCCCACCTTGAATTCCATTGATGCTTATCTTCTGCCAATTTGCTTTGACTGTTAGTAGTTCAGATTCTTGTAGAGAGTTTTAGCAAACAATAAACCTATATTCATTTGAACTGCCTGGACTCCTGATTTCCTGCACTTGACAACATTTTGTGGAAACAGTATTCCAAATTCTGGACCATCAGCACCAGATTTTCATGGAACTGGATCACAGCTGGAATGTAGCATCATTAATCTCATCTGTTCTGCTCCGAGCAAATGAATTCTATATCTATATCTGGATTTTGGATAATCTGTGTTTTGGATAATCTGATGATGATTCATCTTTAATCTGATGCTGATGCATCTTTAATTTTTACTAAGTTTTATTCATTTTGTTTTGGTTTTATTCTCTTCAGTTTTTAGTATCTAATTTAATTTATTTTAACATTGTTAAATCCGATATTATAGCTGTTTCTGTGCTATGTTTTCCTTGGAGCGTTTCTATGGAACAATGAATACATTTTAAAAATACATTTGTGGTATAGTTCTTAAGAAGATTACAATCCTATTTTGTCCAGTTTTCTCTTTTCTCTTTTTCTCTGTATGGGTGTAATTTCAAAATGAAGTCCAAGCTAAAGCAGATCTTTTCAACAACCTATGCCACTAGATTACAGTATCTATCTTTGACTTATTTTTGGCAGCTTGATTGAAAGGATCCTGACCGATGGTGTATGTAAGAGAAGGTAAATGGAGTCTGTTTTTATCAGCCACTCACTTTCTGTGCTAAGGAACTGATGCAGAAAACCACCTTGCCAATGGATAAACTGAATATGAACCGCTAAGGACAGGCCTTTATATAGCAGTATTTTTTTTTTTTTAAAAAGGTAAGAGTTTGAGAATGAGGATTAAAAAAAAAAACCTTCAGTTTCTGATACATGCATTCTGATTCGGCTAGCAAAAAAAAAAAAAAGATGGGATAAAAATAAAAAAAATTTTCAGACCAATTTCTTGATGTCTTTTCTTGTCGTTTACCTGCTTCTTCACGTAATGGGAAAATGCTATAATTACGTCTGCCTATCTAATTAGAAGAGGTGGGAGATGGTAAGTATTGCCATACATTTTTATTTCTTGGATTTATATCACTTCTTTCTATAGGAGCTCAAGCCAGCATATTTATACTCATGCCTCCCCACCACCACCCAATGATGAGTTGAGTTGTTAAAGAGTGACTGGGGTGATACGATAGCAGTATTCCAATAGCTAATGTCACAAAGAAGAGGAGGTCAACCTATTCTCCAAAGCATTTGAAGGCAGGACAAGAAGCGATGGGTGGAAACTAATCAAGGAGAGAAGCAGCCTAGAACTAAGGAGGAATTTCCTGACAGTGAGAACAATTAATCAGTGGAATGACTTGCCTCCAGAAGTTGTGGGTGCTCCAACACTGGAGGTTTTTAAGAAGAGATTGGGCAAACACCTGTCTGAAATGATGTAGGGAGCAGGGAGTTGGACTAGAAGACCTCCAAGGTCCCACCCAACTCTGTTATTCTTTTTTTTTTCTGACTTACTCAAACTCACCTAATAAGCTTCCATAATTGAGGAAAGACTTCCATATTCAGGAATTCTAAAAGATGGTGGATCGTTCAAGTAGGAGTAAAGGAAATCCTTGACCATTCATTCAGGCCCATTCAAAGTTTTGCTTCTGATTCTCTGTAATCTTCAGTAAATTCTGCTTATGTAAATATTAATCCAATCTTTCTGAGGAAAGTTCTTGTCCTTTACATAAAGTAGAATAATACTGGTGAGTGTGGTAGATATGAGGATCTCCTCTTATTTTATCTTTACCTGATAATTCTGTGCAGTAGGTTGGATTGAGAGATGAGACAAAAGTCCCACTGTATCTGCCACGGTTACTTGGATCTCTGACCCCAGAACTCCTGCTCTTAGTCCAACATTATCAACATTACACCACAATGAATATCAGACTTTCCTAAATTGGTATTTTCCTAATATATTTTTCATTGGTTGAGCCATTCCAACTGTGAATTCCTAGACTTGCACTTCTAATAAATTCTCTAGATGCAAAAAGCTACTCCACATATAAAGTATATTCCTACCAAAATTTGTGCTATTAGTATCTAATCTTGATATTCCATCCAGCATGAGAATTAGCATTTAATATTTATTTATTTATTTATTTATTGAATTTATATTGCCGCCTATTCGCCCATGGCGACTCAAGGCGGCTTACAGAATATAAAACCACATTTAAAACAATATGATCCACAGCAGAGTTTACTCTGGGTCTTTGATCTTGGAAGGTGTCCACTGATAGTTAAATACTTCCAAATACATGTAAATACAGTATCTATTTTGTATTCCTTCAGGGTAAGGCTTGACTCATTGGATAAACAATGCCTATGAGGTTCATAAATTTCAGTCCATATGGAACATTGTAAATTAATACACTCTAAGCCATATGAGATTTCATGGCAATGTCAACTTTTCATGTCACAAGCAAAAGCTTTTGGTTTATAATTCTTCTTGAACAAACTTACATAGCTATAAACCCTTTTTGCCAATGATGAGAAGGGAGTTTCCAATTAAGAACTGTGCAACTGCCTACTGAACAAACATACATTGCACAGGTTGAGTTCTATCAGTTAGAAATGTAACAAAATCATAGGGCACGATGCTCAATTTTCCATTAAAACCAACTCAGTTTAATTGATCATATAAATAAGACACAAGACAGGCCACCCCTGCAATCCATGGGTGCTTTTTTTTCAGGCAAAATCCCACACATGGCCTTTCAACATTGTTGTTAGAGGTTGCCCCCAAGCCTCTGGAATAATTCTTTCTCTGGAATTGTCAGCCTTATGACCAATGATGAAATGAGCTAATTCTACTTTGTTGTACAGCTACATTAACAGAATCTGGCAAATCTGAAAGTTGTTCTCTTCCTGTCTCCTTTCAGTACAAGAAACTAGGGAGGGTGTCTTCTTAATCTCTTGGCCCAGCCACATTTCTATTGTGGGTGCAACTGTTTTTTATCTGACAGTTCTCTTGGTTGCATCTCTTTGTTCTGTCTCTCAAGTTACTCTTAGAAGACTCACTAAGATGATTAAAGGCCTAAAGACTAAAACATATGAACGGTTGCAGGAACTGGGTATGCCTAGTCCAGAGAAAAGAAGGACTAGGGGTGACATGATAGCAGTATTCCAGTATTTGAGGGGCTGCCACAAAGAAGAGGGGGTCAACCTATTTTCCAAACCACCAGAGAGCAAAACAGGAAACAATGGATGGAAACTAATCAAGGAGAGAAGCAACCTGGAAATAAGGAGAAACTTCCTAACATTGAGAATAATTAACCAGTGGAAGAGCTTGTCTTGGGAAGTTGTAGATGCTTCATCACAGCAGGTTTTTAAGAAGAGACTGGACAGCCACTTGTCTGAAATGATATAGGATCTCCTGCTTGAGCAGGGGGTTGGATTAAAGGTCCCTTTCAGTTCTATTCTGATTGATTGAATATATGTATATCACACACACACACACACACACACACACGTGTGTGTGTGTGGGGGGGGGTTGTGTGTGTATACATACATATATGCATACATAAAATGAATAAGAGGACAGATGTAGCATTATTGTGGTAGAATAATTTCCTGCCTGCTTGGTTATCTCCTACGATAACCTACTTGATAATGAAAGATCCAGTAAAAGGGCAACATCAGGCAACCACAGGCCAATTCCCTGCTTACCTAAACAACTCCCAAATTGTTAAGTGGTGTGATAGTTGACACAGTTCAACGGCATGTAGTTGAAAACAAGCTCTTTCTACCTGAGCAGAAAGGAAATTATCCAAACCAGGAAGAAAAGACCAGCTCCTAATTTCAAATGATTTTGGAATGCAATCCCAAAACATCTGTAGCATCACCTGAACACCATTGGCATTGACAAAAATCACCATCAGTCAATTGCAAAAAGCAGCTTTACTCAGAACAGCTTACATCCTGTGACAATCCCTTTAACACCATCAAACAACATCTGCCTATCCCAGATCCTTAGGAAGAACTCGATAGGTGGATAAAAATGTCAAACCCAGTCTAAACATCTGGCTGATTCGGCAGCTACCCATAACAATAACAATACCATCAATTTCAGATAGTCCCATCAATGCAGGTGGGTCAATATTGAACATTATGGACATTATGCTCTAAGCTATTCAGGGGACATGCCATTTCGGAAGCAGGAAGCTGCCCAGCCTAAGTCTCTTTCATGGCAGGTTCGACTCCTGGTAACTTCAAGGACTCATCCCTGCAATTTTCTAGGGAACAGTGCAGAAGTGGTTTGCCACTACTTTTCTCTGGAAAGTTTCTGAATTGCCAGTCTAGCCTATGGATGTGGTATAATCCCCATCCAAGTACATACCGGGTCTGTTGCTGATTGGTTTCTGAGCCTAGATAAGTGCTGTCATTGTCAAGGCTGCCTCTTTTATAATTGGTAAAGGAGGAGATGATTCTTCAAGCTATACTGGACCCAAACTCTTCTGGCTTCAAAAGTAACAGCTATGTGAATGTTGTCAATAAATACATTACTGCTATGTCTTCAGAAAGCAAGCAATTCACTCAGACACGTAACTATATTTCCTCCAGAGGTCACTACTGTCTCCGAAGTGCAGCAGATCACTGGGGAAAAAAGAGTTGGAATCGGGAGAAAATTTAATATCGTGTCCCATCTGTCAGTGTTCCAATAAACACCCCCAACAAAACAAGACTCCGAGGCTAGAAGTTCCTCAAAGTTCCAATTGATTAGAGATGCCATGTTGGCAACATCTGGGAAAACCCGAATCTGAAAGCTTCCAGGTTTTCCCCACCCAAACGAAAGTTCAAGTCCCTGCCCAGCACCCACATGTCCATCACATGATCCAATCAGGTACCATCCAAAACTGAAGAGGCCTCCCCATCACTTCCTCGCAGCTGCCGGCCACAGCGGCCTTGACTTTCTGGAAAGAATGTTATTTAGACTACTACATATCACCTACTCCATATAATCCCCCCTCCCATTTTCCCACAGTAGAAAATGTGGCAGGCCTGAATACAAAAAGGTAAAAGATAGCTTCCAGGCCTGACACCATCCTTATACGGAAATTGGAACACAATTGTATGCCCCCCAAAACAACATTTGTTCCTTTTCAAACCCTTGCATGGTAATTTGCAGTGGATCTAAAAAAGTGGATCTAAGAAGGAAAATTATGTGGGAACCATCTACCAATTATTGTGCAATGTGAGGGCATTCACAAAGTGTCAAACCTGTGAGATTTCAGGTAGATATAGCTGATCACTTTGAAGCCAAGTGAGATACTTTTTCAATAAAAACTTAACAAACAGTGGAATGCGATGCTCAGGGTTTCTAAACCTTGGTCACTTGAAGATATGTCAACTTCAACTCCTAGAATTTCCCTAACAGAAACTCTTTCCCTCTGATCTCATTAGATGTTTCAGGAAGCCTAAATATATTAACAGAGGAAGAAAAGAAAAGGAAGGGGGGGGAGGGAGNGGAAGGAAGGAAGGAAGGAAGGAAGGAAGGAAGGAAGGAAGGAAGGAAGGAAGGAAGGAAGGAAGGAAGGAAGGAAGGAAGGAAGGAAGGAAGGAGCTTAATTTGAAGGAAAATTAAGGAATTGCTTGACTGGAATATGAATCTGACTTCAGATTGAAAGCTACTTTAACATAATAGTAAGCTGAAATCCTATGATTGTAAACTGTTTTAGTCATGAGTTCAGTAGTAGTTGAATCAAGCTTTACTTTGAGAGATTAAAATACAGAGATACATTGTAGCCAGGGGGATTTGTGAATGGAGGGTCAAAGACAGTCAAGATGGTATTCATAAGGATACCCAACAGAAGCAACACCCCTTTTAAAATATATTTTTATAAAGGAGTCAGTGTTGGATTGCTTGATAATGGTCTCCATCTTGACTTTTTTGATACTCCTATTTATGCTACTTATAGGGGGCTCTGAAAAATGAATATGCTCCATTAATTCTCAGCTGAAATTCTGATTTATGAAACCTTTATCTTTACACTGAATGACTGGTCTTCTATTCCATGCTGATTTTAGATTATTATTTTTTCCCTTTTATAGTTAGAACAAATGGGTAGGACACTTTCTTTGTAATTGACCGAGTCTTCTCCATACAATTAGATGTCCTTAAATAATTTTTAAAACCTAGGTTTTAACAAAAGAATAAAAAAGAAAGGCAATTCTAGGAAAGTGCTGAATGTGGACCATAGGATAATAATGCTTTCATCTTAAATTTTCATTTGTGCAAAATGTAATTAGGCTGGTGTTTGTTTCAAAGGAGGGGACTCATTTTCCAACTGAGTAAATAAAATATATTCTACAATTAGTTGCAACATTCTACAAAGAATCGTCTTTAATTAGATTCTGAACGGTATCCTAGAGTCAGTATGCATGGAGTTGGGGATTAAATGAATCCCTCAGTTAATTTATTTGAACGTAATCAATGAATACAAGGATGGACATGGTAAAAACCATGTCTGTCATGCAGCATTTGCAATTAATAGTATTCACCAAATTGTTGCTTTACTAATGGGCTAAAAGGACCTGTTACTTACTCTTTCAATGCTAAACGCATTATGTTTGAAAGTCTACTGCAGAAAACCTAAGCACTGAATGGCTAAATAATTATTAATGGCTGGCCAGTTCGGAGACCCAGGATGAAAGAAATCTCTTTTCTTTAAAATCAGGATTTTTCTCTGCCTTATTCTCAGGTTTTTTTTTTTAAATGCTATAAAGAACTGGAGTGGGGGGTGAGAGTAGGGGGGGTCATTTTGAAATTCTTGTTGTTTTTAAACTGCATTTAGAACATCTGATCACAAAAATGCAACTTTCCATATTCTAGATGGAAATGTGATTCAGAGTAAATGTAACACTATCTGCACTCCATTAAATCAAATATTCTCCATTAAATCAATTTTTTCTTGCTATTGGCAAGCTGGGGAAAAATGCATTTCCTTTAAACTGCTGCCAACTAGAGCTGTGTAAACACTCTGGCATGCCCCAAATCACTTTTCCCCCTAGAACCCAGTTCATTGCTCAGTCCAAACATATCACATTGCCCAGTTATCTAACCATGATATGGTCTAGTGCAGGGGTGTCAAACTCAAGGCCCGGGGCCCGGATCCAGCCCACAGGGTGCTTAGATCTGGCCCGTGGGGTTGCCCTGGAAACAGTGAAGGACTGGCCTGTGGTGCCTCTGCCAGCGAAAGTGGAGCTCGGGAGGGCTTCACACGGCCCTCCCAAGCTTTGTTTTCACTGGCAGAGGGTTGCAGGAGGCCGTCGCAGCCGAAAACAGAGCTTGGGAGCCCATTTTCTCTGGCAGAGCGCTTGGGCTGCCACAGGCTTCCCCGACATGAGTGACATCAAGCTGGCCATGCCCATCCCGGCCACGCCCACTCCACCCCCCTGAGGTCAAACACAACCGTGATGCTGCCCTCAATGAAATCAAGTTTGAAATCCCTATTCTAGTGACTGTATAGGAAGTTACGACTTATGACAGTGGGGACCAGAATTTTGGTTGCTCAGTGATGCAGTTATTAAGCAAGTCATCATGTGACTGGACCTCATCGTACAACCCTTTTATATCATGGTTGTTAAGTAAATTGCATGGTGAAGTGAATAACATAGTCACTAAGCGAATCCAGCTTCCTCAATTGGCTTTGCTTGTTGTAAGCCGCCTGGGAAGATTGCAAATCATGACCCTACAAATGTAAGATGCTACAACCATTGTAAACACAAACTGATTGCCAAGCATTCAAATTGTGTTCACATGACCACAGGGATGGTGCAATGGTCATAACTCCAAGGACGGGTTGTAAGTCATTTTTTCTGAGGTCGTTGTAAATTTACACCATCATTAAATGAATGGTCATAAGTTGAAACTACCTGTAGTTTTGAATTGAAGAGAGGATGGGAGGGGGCATGGAAAGCTGTATCATCTTTCTTTATTAATGTAGAATCTTTTATTAACATAGAATAATGGAGTAGGGCTCTATTATCGTTCTCATCTTTCCTATTACCTATTCCTATTGGTATCTTATGACTATCACTTTGTTGGTTATAATTTATGATTGTATCTTATGCACCAGAAATAAATTCCTTGTGTGTCCAATCACACTTGGCCAATAAAGAATATCCTATCCTATCCTATCCTATCCTATCCTATCCTATCCTATCCTATCCTATCCTATCCTATCCTATCCTATCCTTATTATATTATATT
>QLTV01003984.1:293160-307664 GCA_003457575.1 Thermophis baileyi | reverse complement strand
ATTCTGACTATCTTCTTTACTTCCCCCTGTTATTGGTATCATTATGCTTCATCGCACTGTCAGCCAGGTGTTCAGACTGGATTTGACATTTTTGTCTACCTATCAAGTCCTTTCTCTTTGTTGCTTTGCATGTACACTGAGTGCTTCTGTACCAGAGACAAATTCCTTGTGTGTCCAATCACATATGGCCAATAAAATTCTATTCTATTCTAAAGTTTCATCCTTCATTCTTTCATTATTCAGTGTTTCAATGTACACTTCTAGTACCAATCACAATCATTTAAACATATAGAGTAAATCTATTCATGTTCTTTCCAATCATCCAATCTGTGTGATTTTACTATTAATACACGTTTACATTAAAATATATTCTTTCATTATCTAATCACCCATTGTTTAATTTTATCATTTCACTGCTAATCATATTATATTATATTATTATATTATATTATTATATTATATTAATTTTGGAGTTACCTTCTGTTCCTGATGACTTCATGGGACATTTCCATGCAGTTTCCCCATTGCATTTCAGAAACAGTTTGCTTTTGTCTTCTTCCAGGATTTTTTCAACCTCCCAGTCTAATTTACAGCCCTAAATGTTTCTGGTGGTCTCCCATCCAAATACTATCCCTGCCCAATGCCGCTCAGCTTTTTTCGATCGGCCAAGCCTGGCATGGTGCCACTATGTTGTGTGGCCTTCTGACTTTGCCACTGATGAGAGATCACCAAGTATAATTTGGCTGAGTTGTAATCCAAGAATGCAATTTCTGGTGAAAGTAAGCTAGGACAATATTGGAACATTGGCATGAATTTTGCAGCTGCTCCAAAGTAATCTCATATGGTTTATGTCTGAAAATTCTTCCTCCCAAATTGAACTGAACATTTAGAACACTGTGAAAAATGAAACCAATACTTCTTAATGCCTATCAGAGTCTGAAGTTTAGATGTTGGGTGCCTTCCTATTTCTCCTAAAATGTAGCTTTTTAAGCAAAGCTCAAAGGAGATTTGACATGGAACTTTAAACCAAGATTGATATAATTATGGTTTATTGACCAAGCATATAAATACTAAGCCAGAATAATCATCATTTAATTTAAGGCGTGAAGCAGACATTACTCTTATGCTATGAAGTGTTATCAGAGGAAAAGGTCATTTTGTTTTTTCAGTGTCTAATGACTTAATGTAAGAAAAATACAGTCTCATTATTTTGACAACTGCTTGCTCAGGTCAGAAGCAACAGGGTTGATTAGATAATTTTTTTATAATGGATTGAAAACCCATCCTTATATTCTGTTACTGTAGGCTTATTACACAGTTCCATGATTGTATCCGATGCTTAAGTGCTTAGTACCAGCCAAATGGAGCATGATTTTCATTTGTGCCTGTATGAAACCTATAATTAATGTGTGTGTGTGTGTGTGTGTGTATTTATTTGTGCACACTTGCATCCAAGAGGGCATTTTGTAATATTAAACATCCATCTTCTATTAATTAAATCTTGGCATGAATAAAATCTAGTCACTAGTCTGTATTCACATTAAAAACAGGTTGGGAATAAGATAAGAACATTACTGCAATAGCAGACATAATGACAATAATTATTCTTATGCTCATCCTGAAAATATGTCAATATAAAAAAAAAAATAAAAGCCATATTTATTTTTTTTTTTTTTTTACCTATGCTTATGTTCCTGTGATTAGTGATCTGGATGTAAAAACAGGCTTACAATATAGACCTGTATATGCCTACTGCCTGATCATATAGATATTATCCTGCCATTACTATTGTTGTTGTTATTGTTAGTTGTGAAGTCGTGTCCGACCCATCACGACCTCATGGACAACGTTCCTCCAGGCCTTCCTGTTCTCTACCATCCTCTGGAGTCCATTTACGCTCACACCTACTGCTTCAGTGACTCCATCCAGCCATCTCATTCTCTGTCGTCCCCTTCTTCTTTTGCCCTCAATCTTTCCCAGCATTAGGCTCTTCTCCAGTGAGTCCTTCCTTCTCATTAGGTGGCCAAAGTATTTGAGTTTCATCTTCAGGATCTGGCCTTCTAAAGAGCAGTCAGGGTTGATCTCCTCTAGGACTATAGCAATAGCACTTAGTTTTATATACCACTTCATAGTGCTTTACAGCCCTCTCTAAGTGGTTTACAATGTCAGCATATTGTCCCCAACAATCTGGGTCCTCATATTACTGACCATGGAAGGATGGAAGGCTGAGTCAACCTTGAGCCGGTCAGGATCAAACTCCTGGCAGTGAGCAGTGAGTTAGCCTGCAACACGGCATTCTAACCACTGCCCTACCACTATGGCAGTATTTAAAATTTATTATTATTTTATGTAAATTCTTTACATCTATTTGTAGCTTACTCTAATTTACAGTGCCCATCTATCTGTCTTTTCCCTGATTTATGTAATTAGTAACATGTATTTCAAGGGAATCTTTTCTTATTGTAAATTTCACTAACGTTGTTCTTTGCTACATAAATTTCCCCGATGTAGGATTTTTAATGTGGATTTTCCACATAAGCTTTCTCTCCCTCTCCCCTTTAAATACAGCTATTGCTATGGGCATGTAACTTTTGGAACTATGCATTCTTTCTTGAATGCGCTGTTTGATGGGGAAAAGAGAGATGCTAAAGAGACAGATTCAGCACAAGGATTCTTGTCAGGGTGAAGTTCATAGGCATTTGATTATGTACATCTTCTCCCAAACAAATATGTTTCTGATTTCTTTTAATGGGAAGACAGTTTAGTGAGGTGTGGGATTTCACATTTAAATCACTTTTCTACATTATTTTTTTTTTTAAATTTGTATCTCTGCAGTGGCAATCCATAGACATACCGTACTTTTCAGAGTATAAGACACACTTTTTCCCCCTTAAAAGAGGGTGGAAATGTTGGTGCGCCTTATACACCGAATACAGCCATTTTTGGCTTCCCGAAGCCCCGCCCCACATGTCCCGTTTTTGCCAAAAACAGGCCCATTTTTCGCAAAAACGGGGCGTGCAGAGGCTTTCGGAGGCCTGCAGAGTGCTCCTGGGGGCCAGGGAGAGCAAAAACTTTTTTTTTCTTGTTTACCTCTTTGAAATCTTGGTGCGTCTTATATTCCGGTGTGTCTTATAGTCCGAAAAATACAGTATATATCCCCAACCAGCTTCTTACTTCTATATTGGTCTTTCTTCAATCTTTCTTTCATATACAAACACAAAAGAAAGCCATGGGCATTTTATGTTTTTAATCAGATGAAGAAACAAATGAGAAGCAGCAGAGAGGATGGAGGAATCAGGGCATGAAATACAACATTGACAAGTTGAATTTCACTGAAACTTCATGTCCTCATTCTGGTTTGGTTTTAAGTAGCTGATCATGCAATACAACCAACGATATTTGAGGGTGTAAGAAGATAGAAAGCAACAATATAAAAAGATTCAGAAAATGGTTTTTTTCCTAACAAATCATGAGCTATGGAGGGAGGGAGGAAAAGAGAGAGAAAGAGGGGAGAGAGAGAGAGAGAGAGAGAGAGAAAGGAAGGAAGGAAGGAAGGAAGGAGGGAGGGAGGGAGGGAGGGAGGAAGGAAGGAAGGAAGGAAGGAAGGAAGGAAGGAAGGAAGGAAGGAAGGAAGGAAGGAAGGAAGGAAGGAAGGAAGAAAGGAAGGAAGGAAGGAAGGAAGGAAGGAAGGAAGGAAGGAATAAGAAACAATGAAACAATGATTGGAAGATGATTATGGCAATCAGTGACAATTAGATCACCCTGGTTCAGAGACTCCTTGCTATTTGAAATGAAGTAACACTCAAAAAATCCATGAACAGTGTGGCAAATGCAAAAGATACTTCTCTAATTAAATATGTTTAATTTTGTATGCATATACAAACACACGTAAACAGGTATGGTTGAGATGTAATACTGCTCTTATCAAGCCTCATGCCAAGTCCCTGCTGAAAGCTACAACAGCCCAAATTTGTGATAGTGTAGTTGTATCGGTTTCCTGAGCATCAGCCGCGGCATTCTGTAGGAGGAGAACCGTGTTGTACTGTGCACAACATAGAATATTAGATGTGGCAGAAATAAATAGAATATGATACACTTTTCAGCTCTATTTCTCTAGCAACCTCTCATGGTTCATAATGAATTATATTCTCATTTGAGACATTCTCTCTCTCTCTCTCTCTCTCTCTCTCTCTCTCTCTCTCTCTCTCTCTCTCTCTCTCTCTAACTCCCTCCCTCTCTCCCTATACATGTTGTCATTGTAGCACTATCTTTATGCTGTAAGATACAGAAACACCTAACTTTCTCTCCTTCATTCCATGCTTCTTTACTAGGAGAAATAAAATCAGGTGATTAAGATGATTAAGGTGATTAAGATAGGAACTGGACTGTGCAGGTGATTAAGATAGGAACTGGACTGTGAGTGATAGTGTCCGAATACAATGAACTGTTCTCCCATTAGTAACTATTGAATGCTTTCAGGAGAACAATAGTTCTTTTCCCACCCCTTTTGTTATATAACAAACACTAGTATCTTTGTGAGGATTGCTTTTTTTCATTCCTAGCCTTTGTGTAACTAGAGCTTTGGAAATAATTGCATTGCTATTATTCCGAAGAAATAGGTAGGAGGAAAGGTTGAGGGCTTCTATACATAGATGCAGAAAAAGAGCTCAACCAAGTTGTAAAGGAGAGGCCAGGGATCCTGAAAAAATGGCTACAAAGAGCACGGCTCCATAGAGCACGGCTCCATAGAAGCTCAACTTCTGAAGTAGACCAAACTTACGTATATTATGTATATCTGAAAGTGCACACTGAAACAGCCCAATGAAATTTCAATCACTCAATCAGAATAGAGTTGGAAGGGACCTTAGAGGTCTTCTAGTCCAACCCTGTGCTCAAGCAGCAAACCCTATACCATTTGAGACAAGTGGCTGTCCAGTCTCTTAAAAAACCCCAGTGATGAAGCACCCACAACTTCTGAAGGCAAAGCTGTTCCACTGGTTAATTGTTCTCACTGTTAGAAAGTTTCTCCTTCATTCCAGGTTGCTTCTCTCCTTGATTAGTTTCATCCCACAATGAACGCATTGAATTTTTTCAATGATAGGTAATGCAAATGCATTTTCTCATTTATCAAACTGCAGCTTCCAGCACCATGAATGGAACTTAGTTATCTGAGAATCTCTGTGATTGTTTTGTCCCACATCATACCTCTTTGGCCATACAGCTTGGGAATTCTGGGAGTCCAATACATTGGGGGTGCATTAGGTGTGAAAGATGGTGTGAAAGATTAAGAGCCCATGTTCCTACACATCACATGAGAACTTGTTTGTCTAGAGCAGTGCTTCACAATTATTTTCTGTTACGCCCCCCCCCAGGAAGAAGTAAACATTTCGTGCCCCCCAACTCTCCGCCGTGACTGTAAATAGTATCATTTGTCTATAAAATTGTTATAAGTACACCTCTGCATAACATTAAAGAAAACAAAAAAAAAAGAAAGAAATATAGATCAACTTACAACAAAGAATAACTTTATTAACATTGTTTTTTAGTCTGTAACAGAAAAGACTTAAAGTGCATCAATTTGCCTGAAATTAAAAAAAAACAATTCAATCCTTATTTAAACTGTAAACATTTTTTGACCATTTGATACTGAAAAATAAAATTAAATATAATCAATAAATAATAATAAATTCAAATTGATCAGCAACATTAACTCAGGAGCACAATAGATAAAACACTTTGACCTATAAAACAAAAACGAATAAAACAATTTGTGCTGATTTTTTTTTTTATCAAAATGAGGAAGTCAGGATTAATGGCTACAATGAGCACGTTTTGCAGTGCACAAAGCGGGACGATTGTTAGCAATATTCAGCACGTTTTCGCTGAAAAAACTCAAGCGGCTTATCAGTGTGATTGGGGTGTAATGTCTTTAAGTGACGCCTTAATTTATTTGGCTTCATGCTGTCCGCTGCCAACATTTTTAGACACAGTAAACATACCGGTCTTTCCTCGTCTCCCACCGTAGTCACAGTGAAGCCAAGCGCTACATATGCTTCGTCTTAGCTTTCGGGAGACTTACATTTGTCTCATTATCTTCATCTCTCTCCGCCTTTCTTTTCATCCCTGTTAAATATTTTTCCATGGTGTCTCTTAAGGGTTTGTTATCTGCACTTCATATCTCCTGCTTTGTGCTGTGTGCTTTTGTTCGGTGCAAAAAACCCCTACTCCCTGCGGCAAAAAAAAGCATGTTCCCCGGGGTCACACGCGCCCCCCCTAGCATCGCTCCGAGCCTCCCCGGGGGGGGGTGCCCCACTATTTGAGAAGGACTGGTCTAGAATGAGGCTACCTTCTTCAATGAGAAAAATATAGGCCATGATAATAACCATTTGAACTCTTCATAATTCTCTGCAATCTGAAGAATTTCGATGGCAAAAACATAGTGTTCTGGAGCAGACAGATCAGCTGGCTGCACTGATGTTTTGTTTTTTTTAACCATTTTGGGGAATTGATTTGAGCTAAGTAGCTCCTGCTTTTCAAAATGACTGACATTGGATTTACCCATAAAACCTGTTTTCAAGGCAATCTCTTACATACAATATGAACACAATGAATAGTTGGGGGAGAAAGGAATGAGGAAGTTGGAACTTGAAGCTTATTACAACTGAAAATAGTTATGAAAAAAGTGACTTATGACCATTTTTCACACTTATGACCATTGCAGCACCCCCCTGATCATTCGGACACTTGGCAATCAACTCGTATTTATGATGGTTGCAGTGTCCCAGGGTCATGTGATCACCTTTTGTGACCTTCTGTCAACCAAAGTCAATGGGGAAGCCAGATTCACTTAACAACCATGTTACTAATTTAACAATCGCAGTGATTCACTTAAGAAATGTGGCAAGAAAAGTTGTAAAATGGAACAAAACTCACTTAACAAATTTCTCACTTAGCAACATACATTCTGGGCTCAATTGTGGCTGTAAGTCGAGGACTAACTGTATTTTTAAAAGAGACCCATTTGGAGTCCTTCTAAAAATAAGTCATTATTATGAATTAGAAGTACTTTTTATTTTTGATCTAATGGCCTTTCCTTCTATAAAAATGAAGAAGACTCTTGATATCAATGGAGGGAAGGGAGAAATAATGTTACTGTGTTTCTCTGAAAACACGACCCACCACAATAATAAGCCCAACCCTAATTTTTTGGGGGTGGTTACCCCCCCCCCCAAGGGAAGGCGGGGGGGGGGGGCGGGGCAGCCAGGGGGGGGGGGGGGGGGGGGGGGCAACTGTCTGGCTGCAGTTGCAGCCTGCTGGCCCCTTGGGGCAGCGCAAATACTGTTTTTGCCCTTATCTTTCTGGGTGCAGCACTTCTGCTTGTTGGGCTGCTTCCTCGAAGCCGGCAGCTCTGCGGCCAGCTGCTTTGCTTTTTCCCTCTTTTTGGGAGGCTCGCAGGAGGCTTTTTGGCAAACGGGAGGAAAATGGGGAGGGGGGATTTTCCTGCCTGTCATCTATTCTTCAAGCTCAGCACAGACTGAGGGAAGGATGGCAGGCAGGAAAATTCCCCCTCCCCATTTTCCTCCCGTTCTCCAAAAAGCCTCCATTCCAAACCTTCAGCATTTGGAATGGACGCTTTTTGGCGAATGGGAGGAAAATGGGGGGGGGGAATTTTCCTGCCTGTCATCCATTCCTCAAACTCAGCACAGACTGAGGGAAGGATGACAGGCAGGAAAATCCCTCCCCCATTTTTCTCCCGTTCGCCAAAAACCCTCCATTCCGAACGCTGAAGGTTCAGAATGGAGGCGACGGTGTGTCCATGGCACGTCCAGCTCACCGAGTCTGACCTGCTCAAAAAAAATAAGACCGCCTCAAAAATAAGCCCAAGTGCTTATTTTCAAGTCTAAAAAATAAGACTCGGTCTTATTTTCTGAGAAACACGGTAGGAATAAGAATGAAAGCAAAGAAAAAGGGAGCAAATGACATTTTTTTAAACCTTTTTACCTATCAGAGCCAAACTTCCTTTGCTGAAGATGCTGGGACTTCCAGTTTCTTCATATTTACTCAATGGGATGCATAATAATTTGAATGAGAAATAAATTACAGTCCATGAAGTAATGAAAAAAGTGACAGGATTGAGAATATATAAAGGCTTAGTCTCTCTGGTGGCTGAGGATAAGAAGAGACAATAGCACTTATATACCGCTTCACAGTGCATTACAGTCCTCTCTAAGCAGTTTACAGAGTCAGCATATTGCCTCCAAAAATCTGGGCCCTCATTTTACTGACCTCAGAATGACAGAAGGCTGAGTCAACCCGGAGCTGGTCAGGATCGAACTACTGGCAGTGGGCAGAATTGGCCTGCAATATTGCATTCTAACCACTGCACCACCATGGTTCTTCAAACTGAAGCACCCCAAGGAGGCGGTATGTATTCCAAGAAAGTGAATAAAACTGATTTGACTTTGATCCAAAACAAGGATCAATGTTAGTGCAACAAGAAACAAATGCAACCAGATGCATCATCATGATACCATTGTTGGAGTTGAGCTCAGAATTTCCTTCTAACTGAAGTTTATGGAGCAGCCAGGAAATTAATATCGGACTTCTGAATGCAACATAACACCATAATCAGGTTTAATATGATAGACTTGTAGGGCCAGCACAACGTGCAACATGTTTATATCTGTGTAACATAATGTTATATACATATATGTACAGTATGTCACAGAAGTGAGTACACCCCCTCACATTTTGTAAATATTTAAATATATCTTTTCATGTGACAACACTGAAGAAATGACACTTGGCTACAATGTAAAGTAGTGAGTATACATCTTGTATAACAGTGTAAATGTGCTGTCCCCTGAAAATAACGCAACACACAGCCATTAATGTCTAAACTGCTGGCAACAAATGTGAGCACACCCCTAAGTGATAATGTCCAAATGGGGCCCAAATTGTCAATATTTTGTGTGGCCACCATTATTTTCCAGCACTGCCTTAACCCTCTTGGGCATAGAGTTCACCAGAGCTTCACAGGTTGCCACTGGAGTCCTCTTCCACTCCTCCATGATGACATCACGGAGCTGGTGGATGTTAGAGACCTTGCGCACCTCCACCTTCCATTTCAGGATGCCCCACAGATGCTCAATAGGGTTTAGGTCTGGAGACATGCTTGGCCAGTCCATCATCTTTACCCTCAGCTTCTTTAGCAAGGCAGTGGTCGTTTTGGAGGTGTGTTTGGGGTCATTATCATATTGGAATAATGCCCTGTGGCCCAGTCTCCGAAGGGTCATGCTCTGCTTCAGTATGTCACAGTATATGTTGGCATTCATGGTTCCCTCAATAAACTGTAGCTCCCCAGTGCCGGCAGCACTCATGCAGCCCCAGACCATGACACCACCACGCTTGACTGTAGGCAAGACACACTTGTCTTTGTACTCCTCACCTGGTTGCTGCCACACACGCTTGACACCATCTGAACCAAATAAGTTTATCTTGGTCTCATCGGACCACAGGACATGGTTCCAGAAATCCATGTCCTTAGTCTGCTTGTCCGCAGCAAACCCATTGCGGGCTTTCTTTTGCATCATCTTTAGAAGAGGCTTCCTTCTGGGACGACAGCCCTGCAGACCAATTTGATGTAGCGTGTGGCATATGGTCTGAGCACTGACAGGTTGACCCCCACCCCTTCAATCTCTGCAGCAATGCTGGCAGCACTCATATGTCTATTTCCCAAAGCCAACCTCTGGATATGACGCTGAGCATGGGCATTCAACTTCTTTGGTCGACCATGGCGAGGCCTGTTCTGAGTGGAACCTGTCCTATTAAACCGCTGTATTGTCTTGGCCACCGTGCTGCAGCTCAGTTTCAGGGTCTTGGCAATCTTCTTATAGCCTAGGCCATCTTTATGTAGAGCAACAATTTGTTTTTTCAGATCCTCAGAGAGTTCATTGCCATGAGGTGCCATGTTGAACTTCCAGTGACCTGTATGAGAGAGTGAGAGCGATAACACCAAATTTAACACACCTGCTCCCCCTTCACACCTGAGACCTTGTACCACTAATGAGTCACATGACACCAGGGAGGGAAAATGGCTACTTGGTTCCCATTTGGACATTATCACTTAGGGGTGTACTCACTTTTGTTGCCAGCAGTTTAGACATTAATGGCTGTGTGTGGCTACTTGGGCCCCCTTTGGACATTATCACTTAGGGGTGTCCTCACTTTTGTTGCCAGCAGTTTAGACATTAATGGGTGTGTGTTGCGTTGTTTTGAGGGGACAGCACATTTACACTGTTATACAAGCTGTATACTCACTACTTTACATTGTAGCCAAGTGTCATTTCTTCAGTGTTGTCACATGAAAAGATATACCGTATTTTTCGGAGTATAAGACACACTCCCCCCCCCTTAAAAGATGCTGAAAATTTGGGTGCGTCTTATACTCCGAACGTAGCTTTTTCGAAGCTTTTTTTCAGTCCTAACGCGCTAGCGAGTGAAGCGATCTTCCGCACTTTGCCTGCGTTTCTCATTGCTGCTCCGTCCGATGATCAGCTGTGCTTTAGAAGCTGTTTTTTATCCCCAACCAGGGGATAAAAAGCACACGTGCGCACTCAAAACCAGCGAACTAATGCGCTGTAGCTAACCAGACTAAGGACGCTAGCCTGATTAATACCTGGTAGGCAGAATTTCTCTCCCCCCCCCCACCCTTTTTCCTCCCCAAAAACTGATGTGCGTCTTATACTCCGGTGTGTCTTATACTCCGAAAAATACGGTACTTAAATATTTACAAAATGTGAGGGGGTGTACTCACTTCTGTGACATACTGTATATGGGAATGTGTGCTAGTTATTACTTATTTGGGTTTAGGAATTTCTTTTTCTTTATTATGTATTCTGTGTTTTCGGGGGTGCTGCACCAAGGGAGGCTCATCCAATTTCATTGTACACATGTTGTGCATTGACAATAAAGGTTTGATTTGATTTGAGTTAGGGTGGTATATTGTCAAAGTATTGTAATTTCTTTTTGCAGGAATTACTTAAATTTGGCTTCAGCTCAACTTTGTGATATGCTGAAAGGTATTTAATTGTCTTCTTTATCCAGGAGCAGCCCACCAGAGTCTTCAATAAGAGTTTAGATTAAATTTAGGACATTCTATGTACAGAATATGCTCTCTACTTCCAAGCTTCTGCAAGCTGCAAGCTTCCAAGCATCTGCACTTGGCTTCTTTGAAATAGGTATGGGAATCAACACACACACACACACACACACACACACACACACACACACACACACACATACACGAATGGAATGGAATGGAATTCAGCAAGGTTTCTCTTCCCCACCCCCATGAGGGGGAGAGAAAGAGAGAGAGAGAGAGAGAGGGAGAGAGAGGCAGAATGGGGGGGGGGGTTGGACTACAATGTGTCAGATAATCTCACAAAGCTGCTTTTTGTAGATTGCTCTTTTTGGCTCCCTAGAGATTCATCATAGATTTATGATCCCATTCTGAACACTTGAGAAAATTCGGAGCTGTGAATGTTAACATAATCCAATTAAGTTGTGTGTTTCTCACTAATAAGTGGCAGAACTGCATTTTAATTCATATTATTTAATTTAATTTTAATTTGTATTATTTCAGGTTTTAAATGACCTCATTGGAGCTGCCTACTTTGTTTTTATTTCACATTTTATTCTATATATTTTTATTCAAATTGTATTTTGTAGTGTGTTTATTGTAAAGCACCCAGGAAGGTTTGATTACTGGGTGATTTGAAAATTTTAATAAATGCATTTCTGAAAATATTTAAGGAGCTAAATTTTCCAGAGGGCTTTCAGGGAGCAATTGATTGTTTTTGTTACTTGGACATTATTTATTATTATTAAATGTTCATTCATTACTGTTTTTCAATATATGGTATGATTTTTATTGTCCATGGAATGTAAGTCTTGAAGATTTGGCAGCATACAAATTTAACAAATAATTATAAGTAGTAGAAATATACTGAACTCAGAACCTGACCTAAAGATCTCACTTTATCTTCAGCTTGCTGCATTTTAAATATGTAGAATTTAAGAATATAGGACAGTGATGGCGAACCTTTTTTTGCTCGGGTGCCAAAAGGGCGCGCACATGTGCGATAGCGTGTGTGCGCGTACCCACACCCATAATGCAATGCCCTCCCCCCTGCACATGCACGCACAAACACCCCCCCACGCTCCCCCCCTGCGCATGTGCGCAGACCTCACTGAAGCCTCCGGACTTCCGGTAGGCCCGTTGGACCGTTTTTCGCCCTCCCCAGGCTTCAGGAGGCTTTCCTGAAGCCTGGGGAGGGTGAAAACGGCCTCCCCCCGCCCTCTGGAAGGCCAAAAATCAGCTGGCCAGCACGCACATGCGCGCTGGAGCTGACATAGGGCAACGCCTTGCGTGCCCTCAGATATGGCTCCGCGTGCCACAGGTGGCACGCGTGCCATAGGTTCGCCATCACGGATATAGGACATGAAGCATTTTCTGACTTGACACTGACTAACATGCCTGGAAAACATCTTTCTTCTGCCTCCGTTGTGTTCCCTTTCCCCAGCCCATAAATAAGACACATTTAAATATCATCGAAAAAGTAGTATATTAACCCCTTATCCTAACACTGTCCAAGGGCAGTTCCAAGAAGTGTAAAAGCTCTTAATCTATGTCATCCATTACCTTGGAGTGAAGTGAAATGATTGGTGATGAATGGGACAGATAGGATGGAGAGCCCCAAAGAGGACTGCAAATTTTATGCTTGTATATTTTTCTGCTGAGTTGAGGATTAATAGAGAACACTTCAGCTCAGCAGTACGAAGGTAGTTGCCTCCCTAGAATTTGGAGTTGGAGTTGATGAGATTCTAAAAAGGAGAAGATGGAGAAGTTTAAGAACAGCAAGCTGCAATCAGCATGGTGGAAACAAATGCAGAAAGTATGGAAGTATATGGAGAGATGTGATAAATGATAGTGTGAACCCTGAGGCGAACCTGGCTGAGGCCATCTTTACGGCTTCAGGGTTGTCACAAGATGGGAGGGAGGGAAGTAAATAGCTGGAGTTTTGTAGTCAAAACATACAGTTTCCTGTGGGAACCAAGGACGTTTCAACGCTGGAAAGAGGAGGAGTAGAGTAACCAAGTAACCGACCAACACCTCTATTGGACAATGTGACTGATGACATGGGGGAAAGGGGGAACTTTCATATTTTAATTAGGTGAAAACCGCAGGAACCTTCAGAGTCAGTTTTCACCAGCTGTGCCAATATGATAGGAAGAAGAAGAAATGGCAATGGTCGTAATTCTGAGTAAGGACAAGAAGGGGGAAGAACAGTCACGACTGCAACACAGTCCCTTATGGACAATAACTTTTAATTTTATTTGGCAGGATTGTTTTTGTCTTGGGGGGTGTATGTGTGTGTGTGGGGGGTGCTGGGGTTGATAGGATGGAAGGGGTGAGTTTGGAATGGTTGAATTGGGGAGGAATGAGGGAGCCGGGGGCATGGAATGGACCCCCTCTGCTGAGTGTGCAAACAGAAGCAGATGGGGGCTCGGATGTGACCCTCGGCTCGGTATGGGTGTGGTGCCTGGGTTGGGGGGGGGGGGGGGGCTTTGCCGGCCGGGGGGGGGGGGGCCGGTGGGGGGGGGGGAGGGGATCTCTGGGGTGTTGGAGAGCTGGAGTATTGCGGTTATGACTGGGAGAGATAGTTATGGCGGGAGCCGAGGGGTAAGCCGCTCTCGGGGAACTAGGACTCGCTGTCTCAAAGCGATTCCTTGTTCCGGCCCCTCTGGTTCTGGTTCACTGGGCTCGTCTCGTATTCCTGGTGACTTGGGATGTCAGGGCCCTGGCCTCAGGCTGCTGCTGCTTAATGCCAGGTCTGTTGTTAACAAGACCCCCCTCGTTCGGGATTTAATCCTGGAGGAGAGAGCTGACCTGGCATGCATAACTGACACCTGGCTGGGCCAGGAGGGGGGTGTTCCCCTCTCAGAGATGTGCCCAGAAGGGTTTCAGGTATTGCATCAGCCACGACTCCAGGGAAGGGGTGGAGGAGTGGCAGTTATTGTCCGTAAGAGTCTCTGTCCTTGCAGGATCCCTGCCCCGGAGAGTGCATTCGGGATTTAATCCTGGAGGAGAGAGCTGACCTGGCATGCATAACTGACACCTGGCTGGGCCAGGAGGGGGGTGTTCCCCTCTCAGAGATGTGCCCAGAAGGGTTTCAGGTATTGCATCAGCCGCGACTCCAGGGAAGGGGTGGAGGAGTGGCAGTTATTGTCCGTAAGAGTCTCTGTCCTCGCAGGATCCCTGCCCCGGAGATTGTTGGGTGTGAGTCTCTCCTCTTGAAGTTGGACTCAGGGGTTCAGTTGGGCTTGTTGTTGATGTACCTGCCTCCCAGCTGTGTTACGACGGCCCTGCCTGTGCTGCTAGAGGCAGTAGCCGGGTTGGCGGTGGAGTTCCCCAGGCTTATCGTACTGGGGGACTTCAAATT
>QLTV01003984.1:248620-274052 GCA_003457575.1 Thermophis baileyi | reverse complement strand
GCCATTTCAGATCAAGCATTTATTTTAAACTTCTTCATTTTGTTAGGTTGTCTAGAACAATAATAAAGCAGTCTGTAAAAAATAAGTCTAATAATTTGAACATTCTATAGACATTTATGGTTATTGACTTACCTCCTTGCATCCAGTTTCAGCAGTCTGATTTGCACAAGAAAATAAAATGCTGCCTCTGCCTCCCAGCAAGTTGCCTCCTTGCAGTTCTAGTTTCACTTTCATTTTAGCAGTGGGCCTGCCAGCAGCCTCTCAGCTGATGGTCGGAGGCCGATAATCAGTTGCTTCTGCTAATAAGGCTCTGCACTGTTTGCTGCAAGGAGGTAAATTGCTGGGAGGCAGAGGCCAAAGTGGCTGGTTGGGGCTACATTCGGTGTATAAGACACACCCAAGTTTTCACCCTCTTTTTGGGAGTAAAAAGGTGTGTCTTATACTCCGAAAAATAAGATTACCCAATTTATCCAGATCCCCATTTGAAGTACCCAAAGTAGTATTTACTAGAGCTCTATATTAGCATTCACCTGATAATCCTAATTAGAGTTTAGCAGATGGAGATGAGGTTAAAAACAGGAATTAAGCATTTTAGATGCTACTATTTCCTATTACGCATCTTCCCAAATACGTTTTTCCTGTCTAAAGGAAAGAGATAATGGAATTCAAGAAGAATAGCATTATTTTACTCAGAAAAACACCATCTATATATAGTCTTCCTTGTATGATTCATGTAACTGTTCCTACTTTTGTTTCATTCCAATTATATGTTTTTTTTTTTCAAAAAACCAAAACCGGAACCTCCTCCCACTTTTCTCCTCCATTTCCTTCTCCATTTCCTCCTCTTTTTTCTCTTCTCATTCTCCTCCTCATTCCACTTTCCTCTAAAGTGCTATAGATGTTCTACATGGGGTCTCATATGTGAGACAGTGTAGGACCCAGGAGGAGGCCATTTTCTACTATGGTGCCTTACCTATGGGCAGTGGTGAAATCCAATTTTTTTTTTACCACCAGTTCTGTGGGCGTGGCTTGGTGGGCGTGGTGTGGCTTGGTGGGCATGGCAGGGGAAGGATAGTGCAAAATCTCCATTCCCACCCCACTCCAGGGGAAGGATACTGCAAAATTTCCATTCCCACCCCACTCTGGGGCCAGCCAGAGGTGGTATTTGCCGGTTCTCCGAACTACTCAAAATTTCCGCTACCAGTTCTTCGAACTACTCAAAATTTCCGCTACCGGTTCTTCGAACTACTCAACATTTCCGCTACTGGTTCTCCAGAATCTGTCAGAGCCTGCTGGATTTCACCCCTGCCTATGGGTATTCTTCCTCCAGAAATTAAACTTGCCCTGATGCCTTTTTCCAAGGCATTAAAAACCTGGCTTTTCCACCAAGCCTAGATTACACCTTGATAGGATTGCTGAGCCCATGTCATAGCTTGTTTGAGTGTTTGTGAGTCTTCTAACTTTTGTGTTATTTTTGTTTTAATTCTGGTTGCTTTTTGTTGTTTTTATTCTGTTTTACCTGTAAGTGGTACTGTAAAGTTATACATACGAAATAGGTGGCCTATACATTTACTAAATATGTCACAACTTAATCTCTTCACAATTGAGACCTAACTGGCTGTTGCTTTAATTGGTGCATGGTTCTTCCATGATCTTTGTTGATATCTGAGGGGCAAATGACATGGGTTTTGTAATTTGTTAACTAACATAGTTACCTTGAATTTTAATTTGATTTATTTTCTTTCTCTTTTAAAATGATGTTCAGGTTTATTAGCTTTTGACATTCGTAAACTGATAAATACGCTGGAGACTAGCTCCAGATAAGAAAAGTTTGTTAGTACAACCAGGATTCTGGCTTATCTCTTTCGTGAACTCTAAGCAACCTTTTCCCTTACATTTACGCCCCTTCTGACATCAGACCTCATTTTAATGAACATGTGTGATATTATGTGATACAAATATGTAACATGTTTGACTACATGTAACTGATTTCCTATGCAAAGGGGAGGTTACTTTTATTCCGTCCAATCAACTTTCCTCTTGCATTTTCTTTGTTGTGTTAACTATAAAAAGGAGTGAAACACGGGGCCCGATGTTCTCTCTTCCTTTTACACAGAGAGACCCCACTTTATCAGGGTACCAGAGGTGGTATTCAGCCAGTTCGGACCGGTTCAGGCGAACTGGTAGCGGCCATTTTGAGGACTTATGAGAACCGGCAAATACCACCTCTGGTTGGCCCCGCCCTCCCACCCCTGCCGTTCCCTGTCCTATATTCCCTTTTTTTTAGCTCAGCTGATTCACGCGGCAGAGCGGATTGCCGCGCCTCAGCTGAGCTAAACAACAGCTCAGCTCACCAGCGCTGACACCAAGGGTGGTCTTTGAGTGCTGCCACATTTTTAAGCCACGCATGCGAGCCAAGCGCATGTGTGGAAGGTTTTGCACATGCGTGGACATGCACGCAGTCACATTTTTTGTGCTGCTGGGCGAACCGGTAGGTAAATTATGTGAATCCCACCCCTCCAGGGTACCCTAATAAACTGCTTCCAACTCAGTTGCTTATTGGGAAGGTAAACTGAGGCAGAACCTAAAGCCAGATTTGGTTTTCATATCAGAACCAACTCACACCAGAAGTGCAAAAGTTGATATGGCCTAGTATTAAATGGGGCCCTTCCATTCGAACGTTTGCTCCTTTTTAATTCAAATGTACAAATGAGAATACAAATATACAAATGATATACAAAAAGGCTTGTTTTATTTTCAGATACTATCATATTTTAATTTTATTATAATTATGTATTTCAGAAACTAGAAGTAGCACAGGCCCCTCTGGATCGGGAAAAAATAATTTATGATGGTTTTTCAGAGCTATGACCTTTGCAGCATCCCCACTTGTGGTGATCACTTTTTGTGACCTTCTGACAAGCAAAGTCAATGGGGAAGCCAGATTCACTTAACAACCGGGTTACTAACTTATCAACTGCAGTGATTCACTTAACAACTGTGGCAAGAAAGGTTTTTAAATGGGGCAAAACTCACTTAAGAAATGTCTCAACATTGGAAATTGTGGTCGTAAGTCAAGGACTACCCATAGTTCCAAGTGGGGTGCCAGAGGTCACAGCTATTGCCCTCTTCAGATATGTCTCCCCACCTATTCCAATAGATTGGATATAGCTACAAATGGAACTTGACCAATACATTCAGCGTAAGACAGGGGTAGAATGTCAAAACACAAATCCATTCTCTCCTGGCAAGATCTATTTAACAAAATGCAAAATGAGGCTCAGTCAACCAAGTTGGCCAAAAAACCTAGCGCATGCTAGCCCTTCTTTGTTTAAAGGGCTAAAACATTCTTTCAAATAAAGACTGTTCTGATTGCCGATATTTCTTTTTACAAAGTGCCAAAAATTTTTTTAAACATTTGAAGTTTAAATATATATATAAATTGATCAAAGTAAACAACAGCAGAGAACTTGGAAAGAACTAAGGCAATGTCTGTTTAAGTATTATTGTGGGTAACTTTGAAAAAATGAATCTAAAGCATGTCATATACTGCATAAATCAAGTACTGTAAGTAGGTAAGAAGATAGGCAAAATGGGAGGCAGACATTCACATCTGGTGTGCCAGGAAAACTTCATAGCCAGGTACAAAAATCTCCAGGAAGTGAGCACGATTCTTACGCTGGGCATTGAGAAGAAGGTTGTGCTGCTTTTCATACAAAACTTATTTTTTTATATATAGAATTGGTGACTAGTGGATTGATCTTTTTCTAATCTGTAGTTTAGTTTAATCTCCTTCTGCTTATTTTTCACAACTTGAAAGCAATAGAGAAATCTATAAGTCTTAGGCTATCATTTATACTGGCAGACATTGACCAATGGAACGTTTCTAAAATACGTTCATCTGTACACTTTGATCAGTTTAATATACATAATTTTGTTTGTTCTTTCTTGGTTGACTAGTGTACTGTAGCTTTCAAAAGTTCATCCTCTAAACAATAAATACATTCTCATTCTCATGTTAGGTTGCATGAATTTGCTGATTCCCTTATATAAATGAAATGATCTAATGAAATGCTGCACCGTAACAGCTGTGAATGTAGATTTTATAGTAATTTAGCCACTTTGAGGGTTTTTTCCCTGATAAAGTTCAGATGGATGGTTGACTGGTTGTTCAAATAACCTATTCTATTTGTTTGTTTGTTTGTGCAATCAACCAAATGTAACACACAAAAGTTTGAATATTCTGTTTAGTTCTAATGTATTATTCCTCAGACATTGTTCCAATTTAAAGAGAGCATAATTTCCTTCTCTGTGTTTCAGTTTACTCAAGATGATTTACAGTATTATAAGTTGTTTATACTGTTTGTGTCACTAATGAACACAAAAGCTATCTCTTGATCCACGCAGTTGGGAGGGAAAGTCTTTATTGATATATTAGCCAATCAAAGCCAAATTTCCTGAAACTCTTCAATTGGCTGTTAATCATCCAATTATCCAGTAACATGCAGGGCAAAAACCAGCATGTTAGTATTCTGCTATAGCTGATCATTTAGCATTTGCATTCCAATTCTAAGTATAGTAAATCTCTCCTTGTTGAAGGTTCATTTATTCATATCAATTTGAAATACCTAAGCAGTTAGTCTGGACACATCTTTAATTTCATATCATATCCAAAAAAAATAACCTTGGAAGAAAGTCAGATTCTCCAGATAATGACAATTTTCACTGAACATGTGAGTAAGGCATGCACAGATTATAGCAAAGGTTTTGTTCTTTTAGGGATCAAGACCCAGTTGCCAATTTTGTGCTACAAAATCAATGAGATGGACACTGTTGAAAACATGCCATCTCCCATTTTGGACACCTGACAGGTGGGGGCCTGAGTGTGAGATAAAATACAACTACAAAAGGAGAAGGAGGGCAAGTTAGCAATTATATATGCTTCATTGAACATTCTCAATTGTTAGAAATTAATTCCTTCAATTCTGGGGAGTGGAAGAAAAGCGTGAATGGATTATAAAACAACGTATCTAGGATTTTCTCTGCTCCAGTTTGATCATTGTGGATCTCAGGCTTAGAAGTATTTAGTATATGCTCTGGGACAGTAGTGAAATCCAAATTTTTTTACTACTGGTTCTGTGGGCGTGGCTTGGTGGGCATGGTGTGGCTTGGTGGGCATGGCTTGGGCATGGCAGGGGAAAGATACTGCAAAATCTCCATTCCCACCCCACTCCAGGGGAAGGATACTGCAAAATCCCCATTCCTTCCCCACTCCTGGGGGAAGGTTATTGCAAAATCTCCATTCCCACCCCACTCTGGGGCCAGCCAGAGGTGGTATTTGCCGGTTCTCTGAACTACTCAAAATTTCCACTACCGGTTCTCCAGAACCTGTCAGAACCTGCTGGATTTCACCCCTGCTCTGGGAGTTTTTATGGCAATAGTCTTTACAAAGACCCTGATATAATTAATATGATGGGGGGGGGAGAGAAGCTTCACTATTGCCTCAAGCATGAGCAATTTGTTTCTCTGTGTATAAAATAAGGAAAGATAGCTCTGGATTTTTTTTAATACAGATTTACCTAGCTTTTTTTCCTCCTGAATTCCTTGATATATCTGTGTCTAGAACTGGCAAACTACTTGGTGCCTTCCAAATATTTTAGATTATAAATATCATGAGCAAGTTGACAGTATGGAAAGCATTGTTAAGAACATTTGCCTGTCCCAGGTCAAGAAGGACATTAAGCACTGCAATATTAAAAGATTTAACACTGCTTGAACTAAATTATTTGATACTTGCAAAGAATATGAGAACCGTGTGAGCCTCTAAAAATATAGTTTTAGCCATTGCCAACAATGATCTCTATTATGGCCCCCCCCCGTTTTGGTTAATGGTTAAGAATATTGTTGCTTCAAGTGGACGTTGAAGCAATGTTCTATGACAGGGGTGTCAAACTGGCGGCCCGTGGGCCAGATGTGTCACGCACAGGCCACGCCCACCCCAGCTCTGCGAAGGGGAAAAACATTGCAAAACATCACATGACAGCAACGTGACACCACGAGTTTGATACCTGTGTTCTATGATAAAAGGGAATTATATCAATTCTCTTGATATCCCTGTAAAGTCAAAGAGAGTCAACTTCAGTACATCAAAACCACACAATGGTATTAATTGGCGCATCACCCTTAACAATCCTTGAGGATTCCTGTTTAATTCTAACATAGGAGACTAATCCAACAATCCAATTGTTGATTGATTACGAGAAACAAATTGATCTTTGAAAATAAATAAATGAGAAAGGATCTTTTGTGGGATCTAAATAACTAAAGACACAAATAATTTGTTCCTGAATAAATCCACAGGAGCAGGTTTCTGGTCTTATAAAGAATCTGTCATCTGTCATTAATATTTTTAGGAGAATAAAGATGAAAAATGAAATCAATTTACCGAAATTGTAATCCACAAGATGCAACAGTTTTGGAAAACCCGTCCTTCTTCTGGAGAAATGAAACCTAATGGAAAATTCTATTCTAGACTATTATAGCCCTTTTTACGCGAACAAATAAGTATGTAAATAAAGTTTTGTCCCAAGATGGTGATGATCTAAAATTCATTTAAATTTTATTCAATACAGAATAAAATTAAAATTCAGAACACAAATGAGAGTAACAGTGGGGAAATTATGTACATCTTTTCTTCTTCTATTACAGAATGTATGGCAGTTGGTTCCAAGGGCTGAACATTTCTCTTGAAAACTGAAGAAAATATGAAGGGTTTGGTGAAATGCTCTTCAGTAATTAGAGAAAAGAGCTAGAACCTTCAACAGAAGCTTTGAATAAGGAGGAAGTATACATGCTACATTTTTATTGTAGACCCCACTTTACAGTACATTACTCTTTTAGATCATCGTTTAAGCTAATAAAAACACATTTTGCTTTAAGAACTCCTACCCAGCCCAGTCCATAGTCCAAATACATGGATTATAATTCCCATCTATTTTGAGTTCCAAAGCGAAATCAATTCTCAATCTCAGAATAAAACTGAATGAAATGAATGCAGTTAAACTGGATACTAACAACTTCATACAGTAAACAGCCAATGAAACTCATGGACCAAAACTTGAACATCTGAGATAAAGCTGTTGCCACGGCTCTTTGGCAGAAGATCAATGGCTTCAAGCCTAGAATCCATGCTATGATGTATAGGATTTACTTTATAGTACTATATAGTTAAAGAACAATATAAATTTGTTTTCCTCTAGAGATTCATATGGTACAAGCATGTTTTTCGTCCTTCTGCCTATCTAAAGTTTAATTACATTTAACAATATTGAATGCTGCTTTTTTTTTTAAAAAAAAATTATTCTACAATTTTCCTTCCTTTTGTGTAATGTATAGCATTCAGAAGAAAAAAAACATCCAAGTTTACTACAAACTGCTTGTCAGGGGTGGGTTCTACTTACCTTCCCCACCGGTTCGCAACGAATTTTGCGTGCACGCCCTCGCTCCGCTCACGCGCACACATGCGTCTACCCGTCCAATTTTGGTCCAGCGCATGCTCAGTAGTTGAAAATCAGCCCGAAACACAGCTGAGGAGCTGATCAGCTGGGCTTCGGAAGAAGGAATAAAGGTCAGTATAAACCCGGGGGCAGGAGGGAGGGCCCACTTTCAAGCAGCAGAACAGGAAAAAACTTCCAAAAAGTAAAAAATTCAAAAAAAAAATTCGAAAAAAAAAGATGGCGGCGCCCACGGACCGGCACCGACCGATCCAGTTCAGTGACGTCACCAGCGGGTCGCTACCGGTTCGGGGGAACCGGTCCAAACCAGGAGGAACCCACCTCTGCTGCTTGTACACTGTCTACTGTATAAGGTAAGCATTTTGTTTACTGTAGTGTCATAATCTTAGTGCTATTTTTAATCTAAGAGATTAATGTTATTTGTATTGTACCTTGTTTTATTTTTATGCTATTTATTTTAATTTCTTTTCCAATACTTTGGAAATACTGTAGTACTTCCACATACTATGTGTGCAATAATGTTGAGAGTCTTTAGCTGCCTTCTTTGCCTTCTCTCTTGAACTGCTAGAGTCTCGTTTGCTTTTTCTGTATTTTCCACAGCAACAAGGGACCAAATCTGTATTTTTCATGTATTGCATTTGCATTTATTTGTTTTGCATTTATTTATTTACCCCAAATACAGTAGTCCCATTTCCCCCCAAAGATTCAGTAGGAAAAAAGAGTAACCTTACAGTGTTTATACAGTACTACTGCGTTTACCATACAATCTTATTTTGCACTATATGCAGTATTATTGCCTAGGGCACAATAATAAATACTTATATTAAGAACTGTTATTATGAATGTACATTATGTCAGTGAGTTATTGTTCTTCTTGTTATTAAAATGTTTTATAATGTTAAAAATGTTCAGTTCATTGAAAGATAACTGAAATTGCTTGAAATAGAAATGGTTTAAGGGGAAAAAGCATTTAAGGAAGGAAAGTGTTTAAGGGGAAAGTAAAGACGGTTTATGGGACAAAGTGTTTTGGACTGTTCAAAACATTTTTCTCATACCAAAGAGAGGGAAAATGTGCCTCAGAAGGATTCCGGATATAAGAGAATGTTTTATTAAGCTTATGTAAAAACATACAGTAACAGTCTAGGAAAAATGCAACTATTATACATGCTGTAAAAATACAGTACTTGGTGTAAACCAAGTTATATACCCTATAAGGATTATCAACAATTACAATAGTTTCATTAACATGCACTCACATCACTCTTGCAAAAGTTTATGAAAATGCAGTGCCATGAACCCAAAAAAATTTGGGAACCTTTGCATTAGAATGCAGTACATGCATACAGTATAAACTGGACATTAACAGATCACAGATCCAGGTAGATTCATGATTGACATACATAGCCTAGCTTGGTTCAGTAGCATTGTAATCAGAGCTGCCAATAAAAAGCAATAGCTGGTGAGCTTCTCCTATATTGTTAGGGCCAATTTTTGGGTTTGGGAGATCTACAGTAAAAATAAAATGCCCAGTGATGTTTTTTTCCTCCAGCTACCTTGACAGTAGCAACTCTAATCTAAAGGTGGCTTACAGCTGCTATTTTCATCACTCACCTTATATATACTGTAGCACTGTACTGTATTGAATCTGAGATAGTTTTTTAGACAATCTTTTGCTGATGAAATATACTTTCCCTGTGAAGAAGGATAACACCTCTGAACCACTCAGGGAAAAATTTCTTCTGTTAACTTGTATACAGGTACAGTACAGTACAAGACATTCTAGTTTTAGAGATAGGGTATCGTTTGTCAGTCCTCATATCTCTCCTAGCTGTGTCTCCATTATTAAAGTTAGATGATAATGCAAACTTTATTTTTTTAAAAAAAGTCAAGCCACCCTTGATTCCTGATGAGTACATTTACCTGGATAAGTTCATTTATGTATTTGTCTTGGTAACATTGTTTGAAAGGACTTTGCCAGTGCTGATTCCTTGGGCTGAGAAAGAGAGACTGGTCCAAGGTCACTTAAGTGGCTATGTATTTAAAGTAGAACTTCAACTTATATTCTCTTGGTTTCTAGACTGGTACCTTCAGCTACTCAGTGCGGTACTGTACATCAAATGGAAAGCAAGCCAATACTCATACTCTATTTTAAATTAAATGTTTTCATGCTGAATCAACAGCAGCATGACCACTGAAATCTGAACCTGTGCTGTAAGTGCAAATAAATTTCCTGGGCCTGTCTGGCTATACCGTAAAGCAAAAATTCACAGCCTGAGGCCCTTGGACAACATGCAGTCTTCCTCCGCAACTTGCTGCTGATGTGCTTGTGTCAAAACCGTTAAAATTAAATATACAGAAAGTAATTAAATTTAACATTCATAACATGCTGTATTGAATCAAATTGAGTTTATGATTTCGCCATGTCTATTTGTTGGTTTTGGACTCACAGACTTTTGCAAATTCCTCTGGCACAACCAATCTAAACTAAAATACAGTACTGTACATGCTGGGCAGTAACATAATTACTGTAAGTACAGTACAGTAGTTCTGTACATTGTAAACACACTGAAATAAAATAATGTACAGGTCAGCAATTTAATAAAACACTGTTTCATCTTCTTACAAAATGCATATTGTACAGCAGATAATTTTAAAATTATTTGTTATCTTACATTTTTAACTATCCTGTACTATAATCTCCGATGCCTTTCTGAGTTTTCCTCCTTATCTCATTACAATATTATATTGTACAGTACAGTACAATTTTAATATTCTCCTTTAAAAAAACCAGGCTACATTATTAAAAAAAATCTGATTTATATATAGTACAGTAACATAAGCTACAGAGTTTACTATAGTACTGCAGGGGAAGGAAATTAATACTGAAGCTGTGCAATACTGTATCTTTAAACCTGTCTAGTATTCTAAATGAAAGATTCCAATGAAGACTTTTTAATAATCAGTTAAAGTAACTGAAGATAATACTACTATAGACATAGAAGCATTTCCATAGTCATGTTTTGCTAGAAAATATGTAACTATCACATTCCCTACCCCAGTACTGCAAAGTATCTCTTGATTCCCTTAACAACTGCACAGTTAATGTAATGACCAAAGAAAACTGTAAATCCCAATCTTTATTTTTTTTTAATGGCCGGTGTGATAAAAATGTAATAAAAATTAGTCTGGTCTTGTAATCATTGCTTAAGACTATAGCGATTTACGACCAGAATTCCAAAATTCTAACTGCAAATTGAGCTCTACCTGTACGTGTCTAAAAACCTGGACTGAAGACATGCAGAGGCTATGATAACGTATGGCTGGACTTTCTAATGATGTCATGAAAAGTCTGATACTCTGTGGTCAAGTTTTAATTCAACATTTAAGATGTGAGCTCTATTATATTTATTATTATATTATAATATAATATATTATAATTATAATACATTATAATATAAATATTATTAGATTTATTAGATTTATTCTAACATATATTGTACATGTTTTGCCATTCTTTTTTAATGTTTTGTGTCTTAAATGTTTTTTTAAAAATCATGTAATTCCCATTTGGTTTTTTTTCCCTTTTCTTCAGTTAGAGATTAAAGCAATTTGACTTTTAAAAAAACAAGCCAAAAGCAATATTGGCTCTTACTAACAGCAGTTGCAGTGGTGAAATCCATTTATTTTATTACCGGTTCTGTGGGCGTGGCTTGGTGGGCGTGGTGTGGCTTGGTGGGTGTGGCTTGGTGGGCGTGGCAGGGGAAGGATACTGCAAAATCCCCATTCCCACCCCACTCTGGGGCCAGCCAGAGGTGGTATTTACCGGTTCTCCAAACTACTCAAAATTTCCGCTACTGGTTCTCTGAACTGCTCAAAATTTCCGCTACCGGTTCTCCAGAACCTGCCAGAACCTGCTGGATTTCACCCCTGAGCAGTTGGTATATTTTTCCTTCATAAGCCACCCAGAGTCCTTCGGGAGTTGGGCGGCATATAAATTTTATAAAATAAAATAAAATAAATAAATAAATAAATTTATCCATTCCTCTTTAAAGCCATCCGGGTCAGTGTCCATGGCCACATATTAAGTATGAACATTGATTTATTGTAAATCTCCTAATACCTTCACTGGATGATCCATAATTCCCTTATATTTTGAGAGAGAAAATGTCTCCCTATCCACTTCCTCTCTACTTGTCCTGCCTGAGAAGTAAATCTTAGATAAGAAGAAGGATCAGAAAGAGAGGTCCTAAGAGGCAGACAAATATATTTTCTGGACACAATATAGTCCTCGAGTTATGACCACAATTGAGTTCAAAATTTATGTTACCTAGTAAGACAGTTGTTAACTGAATTTTGCCCATGTTACAACCTTTCTTGTCACAGTTTTTAAGTGAATCACTGCAGTTGTTAAGTTAGTAACAGTTGTTAAGTGAAACTGGCTTCCCCATTGACTTTGCTTGTCAGAAGGTCACAAAAGGTGATCAGATGATCATTGCAACCGTCATAAATATGAGTCGGTTTCTAAGTGTCTGAATTTTGATCACATGACCATGCAAAAGTCATAAGTGTGAAAAACACACCTAAGTCACTTTTTTCAGCGCTGTTGTAACTTTGAACGGTCACTAAATGAACTGTTGTAAGTCAAGGACTAGCTGTAACCATCCCAAATTAGCAACAGATCTTACTTTTCCTGACCTGGATTCAGCAGATGTTTAATCCAGACCAGAAGCCCTCAAGAAATCCCCAGTATCTTCATTCATCTCATTCCTGGACATCCCTATTCATTTACTTCTTCAAATGTGATTTTTTCAGTGAGCATACTTTGATGTTCTTGAACTGAATTTATAACTGGAAGATCAACGTGACAGATTTATTTGGGTAATAACATACAAAAATAACTGACATTCATGAAGATAAAGATGAAGAGTATTCTGGGAAGCTGATAAAACATCCCAGAAGAAAACCATGAAAAGTCACTTCCATAGCTTTCAAAGAAAACTGCAGAGGTATATTCACATACTCACTAGGAGACAACCTCCACTTGAAGGCATATTTTTATTTTTTTGACAGCTTTGTTAGGTCTCCAGTACTTTATCACAGTTAGGTTGCCATCTGTGCAAAGCAAAGCAAAACAAAACAAGAACAAAACAGAGAAAAACATCTTTAATAAAAAGACTAGTCAAATCAAATTTCAAAATTATACTATGTTTCTAAAACTCATTGTTACCAAAATCTTAAACAAGGAATCAATCGATCCTTGGCCATACAGATTCATACTATCCAACCTTGCACCGCCTTTCATGCAAAATCAATTCAAAGGAAACTTCTACACAAAAGTTTTCATAAAAATACATAATAACTTATTGCACGAGAGTTTGATATATCCATACAGAGAGAACTACCAGAATTTTGAGATATACTATAACAAAACATTGATACAGTTCATCCTTAACTTCCTTTCAAGGAACATGAGTTATTAGTTAGTGAGTCACTAATAATAATATCAAAGATGTTACAAGTGGGTATGTTCAAAAATGGACATTAATGTACTTTCAAATTTATATTTATGTTATTCCAGCTTAAACAGGACAACAGCCAACTTTTTAAAAATATTATTTGATAGAATTTTTGTTTTGTGATCTGAAACCAAAGCCCAGTACTTAAATCATAGAATTTTGCATGGTGATGTCTTGACATGTATTTTATCATTTTACCTGTGTCCTCCTGAAAAGTGGTATGGATGGGTGAATCTGACAAAACTGGTTTGCTCAGTTTCTCATTTTTCTCATTTTTAAGTTCATTCCATCTGATTAGTACATTACAATTTTTCTTAACAAACACCTTTCTTTGAATATACTGTATATGCATTTGATGCATACCTTTTAAGAATATACACTTTTAATGTAAAGCAGTCAGATGAGAGGACCCAAAATCATTGATAGTCTCACATTGCAATGAACAAGGATGTATATTCAGTTTTGCAGCTACTAAGATTGTTGGCCAAGTAGGTACATAAATAGCCAGGGAAATGATTGAAGCCTAAGAAATGGGCCCCTTATAAGTCTACAGGAGTGCTGTTTACTACCAGCTTATCAGATACTCAAGAAATAACAGACAGTGACTTAATAGCTGGCCATCAATACCCCAATCAACAACTAAAAAGCCACACATAATCAGGCACTAGGGTACATAAATACTACGCATAGAATAACCCAAAGCACACATTCTAGAGAGAGAGAAGTTCCCTGAGGATGGGCTTCAGCACGAGTTCAAAAGCTCAGAAGACTAAATCTCTGGTTCCAGGGACTGACCCAGATTGGATCCTACAACTTTTAATTTTAGCTGAAAACAACATTATAGATTTTGAGGAAGGGATAGATATTGGCTTATAACTGCGTTTTTGGGTACAGATAAGAGCAGGAAATGAAAATATGGATGTGCAACCAAATCTCAATATCTGAACCAAATCTAGGATTAGTAATTTTGCAACTTTGAAACACATACACACATACTATGCACAACTACTTCAGATTAAAAGCATATTCAATATGGCTATTGAATAAGCAGGTGATATAACACTGCCTATTTATTCTCTTTGCATTATTGATAATCTTCCAGAAGGTGCTAATTTTACAAGCCTGCCTAATAAATGATGGTTTTAATATTTATGCCTCTGTATCTCTACATCTAATTTAATGCTCTCGTTAGCATGTTTTGAATTCCTGAGATGTTCATAGAAATCTGTTTCATAGTTATGATTTCCATTCTTATATAATGTTTAAACTCTGGAACAAAGCACCACACTCCTCATTCTGGTTATTCTGTTTGCAGTTAACCCTTTTCTAATCAAGAAGCACAAATCTTCTCAAAAGAAAGAAAAGAAAAAAGAAAAGAAAAGGAAGACTTGTTATTTGATATAATTTAAATAAATAAATAGGGAGAAGCTCCATGCTAAATAAAGATAAATGACCCTACCTTATCTAATTAAAATTAGAGTAGCATCATGGAAGTAAATGTACCTTCACTGATTTACATTAGCTAAGGATTTGGCCAATTAGTAATACAATAATTATAGCAGCACACATAACAACCACCTTATTTAAAGGTGAAATCTGGGCAAAATACAGTAAAACATGGAAATCTTAGCTTCCTCCTATCTCTTATATTGTCGGCCTCGTGGAATAAACAGATAGCAATCACAACCAGGTAAGCTACAGTATTTCTACTTTATTGTAAAGATACATTGACAGAACCTTGCAAGTCTGGAAGTACAATCCTTTCCTCCCATCTCTTTAATAATGTGAGATACTAGGGAGGATATTGTCTGAGCCTCTTGCCCCACCCACTATAGCAATAGCAATAGCACTTAGACTTATATACCGCTTCATAGTGCTTTACAGCCCTCTCTAAGCGGTTTACAGAGTTAGCATATTGCCCCCAACAATCTGGGTCCTCATTTTACCCACCTCAGAAGGATGGAAATCTGAGTCAACCTTGAGCCGGTGAGATTTGAACCACCGAACTGCAGCTAGCAGTCAGCTGAAGTAGCCTGCAGTGCTGCACTCTAACCACTGCGCCACCTTGGCTATCCAGTTACAGACGATGCTTTCTCTTGTTTGACATTCCCTGGGCAGTGTCTCTTTGCCCAGGCCACCAAAGGAACTAGAGGAAAAGCTATACTAGACCTAATTCTTACTAATAGAGAAGAAGTGATAGAGGGAGTTGAAATTCCTGGAACCTTGGGCGAGAGTGACCACGTCATATTGGAATTCAATATAATGCAAACAGAAGCAATAGAATATAATCCAACCAGAGTCTTAAACTTTAAAAGAGCTGATTTTAACAAACTCAGAGAGAACCTAAAAAAAATTCCATGGATAAATATCCTAAAGGGGAAAACAACTCAAGAATTGTGGGAAACTCTGAAAAATATTATCATAAAAGCCCACTCCATCACAACAACACTGAAAAAGAAATCCAAGAAGAAACCAGCGTGGGTGCACAAAGATCTCTGTGATAAACTGAAAGACATAAAGGACAAGTACAAAAAATGGAAAGAGAGACACGTAAGTAAGGCAGAATATCAGCAGATAGCCCAAATCTGCAAAGATAAAGTCAGGAAAGCAAAGGCTCAGAATGATCAAAGGCTTGCAACAAAAGTCAAAGATAATTTTAAAAAAGTTTGTTTCAACATATAAATAACAAGAAAAAAGTCAAGGAAACAGTTAGCCCACTAAAGAGAGAAGACGGCAAGGAAGTAAGAGGCAGTAGAGAGAAAGCAGAGCTGCTTAACTCATTCTTTGCATCAGTCTTCACACAAAAAGAAACTATAGCCCAACCTACCAAAAACATAACTGTAAAAGACAGACTAGAAATAAAAATTAAAGTTATCTTGATAAATATAAATCATTGGGACCTGATGGATTACATCCCAGAGTTCTGAAGGAGCTAGCAGATGTTATCTCAGAACCATTGAACTATATCTTTAAAAAATCCGGGAGTACTGGGGAACTACAAGAGGATTGGAAAAGAGATGATGTGATTCCCATCTCCAAAAAAGGAAGAAGAAAAAACAGACCCAGGAAACTACAGACGAATCAGCCTAACATCAATACCTGGGAATGAAGGCGAATATATGTATCCCAGGATAATGTTGCAGGATCCAATCTGAGTCAGTCACCGGGACCAGAGGTTTGTGTTCTGAGCTTTCAGACTTGTGCTAGAGCCCATCTTCAGGGAACTTCTCTGTAGAAGATACTGAGAAATATCTGGGAAGATACTGGAAAAAATAATAAAAAAGAAGATCTAGAAACAAATAAAATTATAACTAGTAGCCAGCACAGGTTTGTTAAAAATAGATCATGCCAAACCAATCTTATTTCATTCTTTGACAAAGTGATTAAATTAGTATACCAGCGAAATGCTGTGGACATAGCATAGACTTCAGCAAGGCATTCAACAAAGTAGATCACAACCTACTTCTTGGGAAACTAGAAAAATGTGGGATAGACAGCATCACCATCAGATGGATTTGTAATTGGCTGACCAACCATACTCAACGAGTAATCCTTAATGATACTGCATCTACATGGAAGGAAGGAAGCAGTGGGGTAGGTTCCGTCTTAGGCCCAGTACTCTTCAATATCTTCATAAATGACTTAGATGAGGGAATAGAAGGGGAACTCATCAAATTTGCAGATGACACTAACCTGGCAGGAATAGCCAACACCCTAGAAGACAAGCTCAGGATCCAAAAAGATCTTGACAGACTTGAACAATGGGCCATATCCAACAGCATGACATTTAATGTGGGAAAAAAACAAGCTTTTATACCTAGGCAGGAAAAATCAAAGGTACAACTACAGATTAGGTGAAACCTGACTCAATAAGAGTAACTGTGAGAGGGATCTTGGAGTCTTAGTGGATGATCATTTAAACATGAGTCAGCAATGTGCAGCAGCAGCCAAAAAAGCTAATATAATCCTTGGTTGTATAAACAGAGGCATAGAATTGAAATCATGTGAAGTGCTGCTTTATAAATCCTTAGTAAGACCACACCGGGAATACTGCATCCAGTTTTGATCACCACATTACAAAAAATATGTTGAGGCTTTGGAAAAAGTGCAAAGAAGACCAACTAAGGTGATTAAGAGACAAAAACATATGAAAAACAGTTGCAGGAATTGGGTATGGCCAGTCTAGAGAAAAGAAGGACTAGGGGTGATATGATAGCAGTATTCCAATTTTTGAGAGGCTCCCACAAAGAAGAGGGGGTCAACTTATTTTCCAAAGCACCAGAAGGCAAGCCAAGAAACAATGGATGGAAACTAATCAAGGAGAGAAGCAACCTGGAACTAATGAGAAACTTCCTAACAGTGAGGACAATTAACGAGTGGAACAGCAAAAGTTGTAGGTGCTTCATCACTGGAGGTTTTAAAGAAAAGACTGGGCAGCCACCTATCTAAAATGATACAGGGTCTTCTGCTTGAGCAGGGGGTTGGACTAGAAGACCTCCAAGGTCCTTTCCAGCTCTATTCTGATTCAAGGTCTTTCCTACATACCATCACATATACTGAGAAGAAAGATCTTTTTGCTGTGTAAAATCAAAGGTTTATCTAATGCATCATCTTAGGAAAGCCACCAGCAGGATATTTATATGATAGGGCTCCTCTTGTTTTGTCAATAATAATATTGGGAGATATAATCCCTTTGATATTGGAAAATAGAGCAGGATTAGATTTACCAACTAATTTCTCTCTTATGAAAGCACTTATTAATTAATTTTAAATTATCACTTCTTATTATTCGTTGTATGTGCTTATGTGACTTTTTTCTACCTTAGGTATAAAACTATTGCTGTAACATAGCAAGACATGATGAGGAGTCACTATTTGCTGTTAGTCCTCAGGCAATCAAAGTCTTAGCCAATTCCATTTCTGAGCCTATCAGAACTTTCTAAATATTATTGGGATTAAGTCACCTAAAACACATTTTATTTTTCCTATGACAGAAAGCATCAATTATTTTCTGTGAGGGAAATAAGCACATTGATAAAGTGAAGGATTGTTATGACTTTTCTGCTGATCACACAAAATACCAAAGTCAAAGTGCATTCAAAAATTACAACATATAAAATCAATCCAAAATATTAGAAAAATAATAAAAGATCCAGGCATGCTTAATCAATCAATGATAATAATAATAATCCAATATCCAACACCCTCCTCTTCAAGATATAGACTCTATTTTCTTTACACATCTATTTTATTTACAAAGACACTATGGTGACTTTTAAGGATAATTAATTGTGCAATCTGATTCATCACACATAGAAATAACTGGTTTATCCAACAATACTAGTGACTATGGAGCAATCACTGATTGTACAGAGTAGGTGCTATTATGGCAACTCAAAATGACTGTTGTCTACAATCATATCAGATATAATTTCTTTCTATGCCATCATTCTCTTCAGCTGCTCAATGTGTCATCTCTAAATGTTCCCAGAGCAATTGCTCAGATTCACACTGTGAAATAACTGATTCAGAATTACTGTCCAATTGTCTTGATAATAATTTTGTCCTTCACTTCTGAGTTGAACAATATTTCTTGTTTCATCATTTATTTTGTCCATCTCAGCTATTCTTGCTATAATTTAGTGTTAATTTCTTTGTCTATATCATGGGCGTCCTGCTTGCCTAGGCCGCATTGAGTGAAGAGTGAATTATCTTGGGCTGCATATAAAACATATAATATAGTTAATGTATATAAATCACATAATAATGTTAAAAGTTTACAATCTTGTGGGGCCACATTACTAGCTCTCCAGGGCTACATGTAGCCTGCTATGGGTTGGACACCCCAGATCTATTCCATGCATTCCCTTTAAAGTTATGGCTTTCATTTTAGAAAACTGTTTTTACCTGAACAAATTTCACATTTTTGTATTTTTTGCAGATCTCTCCTTTAAATCTGCATTAAGTTGGCTTATGGGAATCTCTACTTAAATGATAGCACAGTTCATTTTGAACTGTTATTTTTCTATATATATGTTATTGCTAACTTATTCACATTTGCTTTTACTCCTGACTGCAACTCTATAGTAGCAATTTCCATGGATATAATAATTTAATTTAATTTTTAATTAACAATTCAATTTTTTCTCTTAAATGGTAAATCTACCTCTTTCAAGAGTGTTTTTTTTTCTAATGCTTTCAAAATTCCATGGACTAAATGGTCTCTCAATGCATTACTTAGCTCTTTATTAAATCAGCAATATTAATATACATTATTAGGGGATGCTGCATATGCTGCAATAAACTTTCCCTCTCTGGTTTCACTTATAAAACCACAAGTACTCTGCAGTTCCTGATGGGAAATCTTCCTGCATTATTTTTGGTAGTTCTGCAAAGCTGAAATATGCAGAGGTTTGTGGGACAGTAACGTTTTTAAATAAGCTGCTTTGTCTGCTATAAAGCAGCTTTCCCCCCCAGCAACTATCTTATATCTTTCAGCTAGGAATTCTTCAAATTTATGAATGTGTCTGCACATATTTATCTCTGGGGAGATAAAAATGTAAGAAAAGCACATGACACAGAAATCTCATGATTGTGCCACCAAAAATTTTAACAGCACCACTGGGAAATCTCTGTAAAATAGATTCATGTTATAGGCTTAACGTGTGGCTTAATATACTATGTTATTTAAAAGGGAAAGGATCAATAATTCTGGCTTTGGCCCATCCAGTGATATACTTGGATCATTAGGCCACAAAAATAGCTTTCAGAAAAGTGTGTCTCCCAGTTTTAAGTGTAAAAAAGGAGCCACGGTGGCGCAGTGGTTAGAATGCAGTATTGCAGGCTAATTCTGCCAAGTGCCAAGAGTTCGATCCTGACTGGCTCACGGTTGACTCAGCCTTCCATCCTCCAAGGTCGGTTAAAACAAGAACCCAGATTGTTGAGGACTGTAAAGCACTGTGAAACAGTATATACATCTAAGGACTATTGCTACTGCTAAAAAGCTTTAAAGCACACAATTTAACTATTCTGGATATCTATGCTGACTACCCTAATCAATGAACCAGGGGTGGGTTCCTCCTGGTACAGACTGTATCGCCCGAACCGGTAGCGACCCGCTGGTGACGTCACGGATCCGGTTCAGTCGGTGCCGGTCCGTGGCCGCCGCCATCTTTTTTCATTTTTTTTTAATTTTTTTTTTAAAAAAAATTCTGGTTTTTTTTTTCTTCTGTGCATGCGTAGAAGCCGAGTTTCTGGATACTGACCTTTATTCCTTCGCCCGAAGCACAGCTGATCAGCTCCTCAGCTGTGTTTCGGGCTGATTGCAGCTACTGAGCATATGCGGAAGCCAAATTGCGCGAGGGAACGTCGCGATGCGAACCTGTGGGGAAGGTAAGTGGAACCCACCCCTGCAATGAACAAATTATCTTCCTCTAAATTCTGATGGATTTTTCAGCCATCCTAGGAAGAACTACAAGTGGTGTTAGAAATGGGAAAGCTTTCCTCTTCTTTCTGACAGAATGAATGAGAGGCAGATAGGTTTTGAACCGGGAAATATAAAGAAAAGTCATTTCTTTCAAAGTTGCCCATCAAAAATTCCTTCTCCTCTCCTCCAGTAAATGGTAATCCTCAACTTACAACCATTCATTTAGTGACCATTCAAACTTACAACAGCACTGAGAAAAGTGACTTATGACCGTTTTTCACACTTATGACGGTTGCAGCATCCCCATGTTCACATAATCAAAATTCGGACACTTGGCAATTGACTCGTATTAAGGATGGTTGCAGTGTCCTAGGGTCATGTGATCCCCTTTTGTGACCTTCCTGCAAGCAAAATCAATGGGGAAGCCAGATTCACTTAACAACTGCAGTGACTCACTTAATAACTGTGGCAAGAAAGGTCGTAAAATGGGGCAAAACTCAAGTAACACCTGTCTCGCTTAGCAACAGAAATTCTGGGCTCAGTTGTGGTCATACATTGAAGACTACCTATATTAGCAATGGTATCCATAACAACACATAATGACATCAAAACAGTGATGTGTGTGATGCACCAATAGCACCTATAAAGTAATTATGTGTGATGAAACCTGCATTCTTTTAATGATTGATATCATTACTTACATGTAATCATTTGTGGGTTGCCTTCTCCAACCACAAATACTCAAACAACAGAAGTTATTAGCAATTTCGGGAAGAAGGGAAATAAACAACCACATGGCAGGATGATGACATTTTTTTAAAATGCATTTTCTACTAAGGATTTTGGTTTAGAAATCTATCATGGAAGTATTTTAAAAGTGTATAATGCAATTCGGTGACACCTGAACTTTGTCCCTTAACATTTAATTCTTACGTTTAGGAGCTAGGGAAGAAAACTGTATTCTCTGAGGTCTATCCAATGAATAAAAATGCGGTTCTTGTATCTGAATGAATTTCAATGAGCCCATGATGGGTTTGCATAAGAAAGAGGTCAGAAAGAGAACATATACTTGGATTTTCATGGAGGGATGTACAAGACTTGAACTGCACATTGCAGGAGATGATTCGCCATATTCTAGTTCCCTCATGTATTCGCTTTTTAAGATTCACAATTTGAGTTAATTAAGCAATACAGCACGACAGGCCGTGTTTTGTGGCGCCATTACTACATGCTTCATTTCTTTAGGGAAGCACAAGATTGAAGGCCCTTGTATTCAACTGCCTCATTGCCACAAGCATTTGCTTAAGTGCTTTTGTAAACCTCTGAGTATATTTGAGAGAGGCATGCCACATACAGGGGAAACCCATAGGAAGCAAAATCTGATGGTGTAAATATATATATATATATTACTCCTTTTGGAGCTGAAAAACATATCAGAATATCTTGAAAGTGTGGAAATTGGTAATAGAGGCCCAGTTTGGTCTAGCGGTTGAGGCACCAAGCTACCGTATTTTTCGGACTATAAGACGCACCGGTGTATAAGACGCACCAAGATTTCGAAGAGGTAAGTAAGAAACAAAAAGCTTTTGCCCTCCCCCAGCCCCCAGGAGCACTCTGCAGACCTCCCAAACCCTCTGCACACCCCGTTTTTGTGAAAAATGGGCCATTTTTTGCCCATTTTTTGCAAAAATGGGGGCGGTTTTGCCCTCCCCCAGCCCCCAGGAGCACTCTGCAGACCTCCCAAACCCTCTGCGCACCCCGTTTTTGTGAAAAACGGGCTGTTTTTTGACCATTTTTTTTGCAAAAACAGGTGTTTTTTTTGCAAAAACAGGAGCATTTTTGCCCTCCACCAGCCCCCAGGAGCACTCTGCAGACCTCCCAAACCTTCTGCGCACCAGTTTTTGCGCGGGACGGGGCTTCGGGAGGCCAAAAATGGCTGTATTCGGTGTATAAGATGCACCAACATTTCCATCCTCTTTTAGGGGGGGAAGTGCATCTTATACTCCGAAAAATACGGTAAGTGGGAGATTGTGAGTTCAAGTCCTGCCTTAGCCATGAAAGCCAGCTGAATGACTTTGGGCCAATCACTCTCTCTCAGCCTAACCCACCTTATAGGGTTGCTTTTGTGGGGAAAATAGGTGGAGGAAGGTGTGTTGGATATGTTTGTCACCTTGAGTTATTTGTAAAAATAATAAAGGCAGGATTGAAATAAATGAATAAAATATACAAATTAACTAATATACTTGTTCAAGAAGTTCAGATCAGGTCTAGTGATATTGGAATTTCCCTCCAAATCTAATTCTGGAGCATCCCAGAAACAGCAAAACTTGTTTCTTTACATTACCATAATATGCACAAAAAACCTGCCATGAAAAATATAGACAGCATTTTGTTGAAATTGACCTACTTACTATAAGAACTGTTTAAGAACTCTTAAGAAGACTGGTACAGGAATATGAAGGATTTGGCAGGTTATATCTGAAAGTGATCTCATATTACAGTGTTATATGAGTTTTACAGATTGATTGAAAACTACTAATTTCTTTGTCTGTAAAAGTCCAGTGTCCTATAACAGACATTTTCACAAGCTTCTGATTTACTGAGCATTTGCCCAATTATAGTAATATATTGGGGTCTGGTTCTGAATACATCTATAAATTGCAAATTTGATGAACTACTCTGATCCCAGACTTCTAATGAACGAATGACACATCACTTCAGACCAACTTGCTGCCAAAGCTACAGCTGCTAGGCTGATTTTTCCATCATAAGTTAAATCAGTTTTTTCAGAGTTTCATTCTGTCACTCACCACAAATGAGGGCCATCAAGAGCAGCATCCAGACCATCTGAAAAGCTATCAAGAGCTTCGGTGTCAAGGTGAATAATATTGAGATTTCAAAACAGACCTGACTGCTTATTAGGCTGCAGCGGGGAAACACTCTACGCAAATTCTTGATGCTAAGATGTATCACGTTCAATTCCCTGTATTCAATTAAGGCACCACCCAATTGCGAACCGACTCTGGATAGTGTACAATCAGAAAAATTAAAACATACAATAATTTATTAAAAAAAAGAAATAATAGCAATAGCACTTAGACTTATATACCGCTTTACAGTGCTTTACAGCCCTCTCTAAGCGGTTCACAGAGTCAGCATATTGCCCCCAACAATCTGGTCCTCATTTTACCCACCTCGGAAGGATGGAAGGCTGAGTCAACCTTGAGCCGGTGAGATTTGAACCGCCGAACTGCAGCTAGCAGTCAGCTGAAGTAGCCTGCAGTGCTGCACTCTAACCACTGCGCCACCTCGGCTCTTAAGAAAGGAATAAAGAACCAGAACTGTCTGGATATACTGTACCCTCAAATAAATTCAACAGGAGCGCCAACCATTCTAACCCATGACCAGCAAGGTCTTCAAAGCTTTTTAAAAAAATGCCAGGAGAATGGAAGACAAATATCAGGGGAAACTCCTTCCTGAGGGCAGGTGCCACAACAGAGAAGGCACATTTTCTGGGGCCAGTAGATGATGACATTCTTTAACTGAAGGAATCCGGACAGGGGTGGGCTTCAGATCCTTTAGCAATGGGTTTGCTCCCCCGTTGCTGGGTGGGCGTGGCCATGGTGGGTGTGGCCTAGTTGGCCACCTGCACCATGGGGGGGGGGGGCATTTTTCACCCTCCCCAGGCTCCGGAGGCTTTCCTCGAGCCTCCGGGAGAGCGAAAACTGCTTCCCCCGGGCTCCGGAGGCCCTCCAGAGGCCGGAAACAGGCCCATTTCCAGATTTCCGGAACTTCCGGGAGGCCCATTTTTTGCCCTCCCCAGGCTCCTGAGGCTTTCCTCGAGCCTCCAGGAGGGCAAAAACAGCTTCCCCCGGGCTCTGGAAGCCCTCCGGAGGCCAGAAACAGGCCCATTTCCGGACTTCCGGAACCTCATTTTTTGCCCTCCCAGACCCTCTGTGCAGCCTGCACTTACCTGGAATGATGAACGGGCCGTGTGGAGACTCGTTTTTTGCCCTCCCAGACCCTCCGCACAGCCCTGCACTTACCTGGAATGATGAACGGGCCGCGTGGAGACTCCTGGGAGGGGTGGAGCAGGATGGGAGGGGCAGGGCATGGTGGGCATGGCCAGCCAGGGGTGGCACTTGGGGGTTTGCCGAACCCTGGCGATCCTTGACTAGAGGATCGCCCGAACCCTGCTGAACCCCCAGGAGCCCACCCCTGAATCCGGAGCATACCCACACTATTGGATGAAACCCACCAACTATGCCCTATGCTATGTAGGGCTTTATAGATAGTAACCAGCATCTTGCATTGCATCTGGAAGCATATTGGTAACAGTACAATACAGAAGTGTCACTTGAGTATACCAAGACATGCCCATCATGACTTTTGTTATTGATGCTATAGTTACTGTATTTGAATTTTATGAAAGGACACTGGTGGGGAAATATCTACCAATCTCCTTAATATGGAATAGGGAGGAGGAAAGTTTTTACAGATGGTTAGACTACTATCTTTAGCTGTCTTCGATGTTGTGAAAGTTTTCTGCAGTGCAGGGGATCTAACTATCATGTAATGATACTTAGGGTTTTCTTAGACAGAAGACTTGCAAAATTCTGTTAATCTAATCTTACTATAAGGTAGAATTCATTCATCTGGTCATGATTCCTCTCTGATCAACCTGGGAAGGCTGAAAAAACCAGATAGATGATAGCTAGATAGTTAGATGGATGGATGGATGGATGGGTAGATAGATGATAGATAGATAGATAGATAGATAGATAGATAGATAGATAGATAGATAGATAGATAGATAGATAGATAGATAGATAGATAGATAGATAGATAGATAGATAGACTGAGAAAACCAGATAGATGATAGCTAGATAGCTAGATGGATGGATGGATGGATGGATGGAGGGAGAGAGAGAGAGAGACAGACAGACAGACAGACAGACAGACAGACATATCTGAAG
>QLTV01003984.1:232296-247088 GCA_003457575.1 Thermophis baileyi | reverse complement strand
CAGATAGATAGATAGATAGATAGATAGATAGATAGATAGATAGATAGATAGATAGATAGATAGATAGATAGATAGATAGATAGATAGATAGATAGATAGAATGAATCTGTCTTCCAGTTCACTCTGCAGCCTTCCCATCACCAGTACCATTTAGCTGTTTTTCAAACAAATTCAAGCCAGGGTTTAGCTTGGCAGTGACCAGTTATTGGAGGGAAGGGTGCAGACCTGGACCAGTTTAANCAGATAGATAGATAGATAGATAGATAGATAGATAGATAGATAGATAGATAGATAGATAGATAGATAGATAGATAGATAGATAGATAGATAGATAGATAGAATGAATCTGTCTTCCAGTTCACTCTGCAGCCTTCCCATCACCAGTACCATTTAGCTGTTTTTCAAACAAATTCAAGCCAGGGTTTAGCTTGGCAGTGACCAGTTATTGGAGGGAAGGGTGCAGACCTGGACCAGTTTAAATGCCCAATAGGTAGCAGGAGTATTGTATCCCCTATAACGGTGATCTGACTGCAACATCAACCAAGGATCAGTGAACTATATCAGATTGTGCCTCTGGCAAAAACTTGCAGCTTGCTTCCTGCTTCAGGGGGGAAACTGGAACACCTAAGGATGACTTTGGGACGGTATTTAAGTACTGAGGTGGTATTTAGGTTTTCAGGTTCACCTGGGGGTGAGCAGTCACTGGAAAAGCAGGTCCCTTTGCTGCTGTTATGAATCGGTTTCTCCCTTCCACAAAAGCCTGCTGGGAACAGGAGAGGATTGAAGGTGAAATCCTCATCTATCCCAGGTCTGGCTAAATACCGAAAGGGAACCAAACCAAACTTTGGGATTCTGTACTCCAACCAAGCTGAGGGACAAATCCAGGATTTCAACAAAAATCAACTCAACTGAAAGTGCCCAAAGAATATAAAGTTCCACAGCCTCAACACTTACTTATAAAAAAAAGAAATGAAATATACACACATTCTAACTATAACCAAAGAACTCAATTTGGTTGAAGCCATCTCCATCCAGTCTATTTTCTCAAAAGGAAACAGGTGACTCCCTTTGGCATGGACAGCTGGCTTGCTCTTTAAAGGGCCAGCTGCTCCCCACCACCTCATGTATGAATAAGGTCTCAATCAGGGGTGAAATGCTACTGGTTCATCCCGGTCCAGGCGTACAGGTAGCAGCGGCCACCGGTGGTTGGGAGAACCAGTAGTGGCAGCAGCACGAGGCTCCGCCCACCCGCCCAGATGTTGCCATGCGCAGAGGGTGAAAACGTGCACGCGCAAGCGGAGCGAGGGTGGAAAAGCGCATGCGCGCAAAGTGCGCACTTCCGAATCGGTAGGGAAGGTAACTAGATTTCACCGCTGGTCTCAATGGTCAGCGTTATCCTAAACATTTCCCCCCTTCAGAAGTATGTTCTATGGGATGGAGGCAATTTGCATTTTTGATAGGCACATCAGGATTTCAAGCTCTGGAAATTACAATGCTCTGAAAAATAGAAGTTAGTCAAATTCCACTTGTTGTTCTGAAATATTGCTAAGGCTTCTTATCCCCAAGATGTTGAATATGTATCTACCAAACATAGCTTATGTTGAATCTAAGACACTTCAGGAGAAAGCCTTTCACACATTTCTACTTCCTCTTCTCATGTGTCCCCTACCCAAACAAATTCCTCTCTAGAGAACAGGAGTATAAGGTATCTCCACTTATTTTGTAGCTCAGTCCAGCTTTGTTCCTGCATGGAACAATATTTTGTTTTTTGCAACATTGGATCCAACCTTCTGAATGTTTACATAATAATCGATAATATAGCTAAATACTGAATATTAAACCACTCTTGATTTTAGTGTCTTCTTCATACATAAATCATTGAGAACTGCAGCCCTTCTAATGAACAATTTCAGTTAGGACTAGAAGGAAGTCCATAATGTTTCAGACCATTTCTTCCATCTGGTCCCCTAACATTTCTGGACTGAAAACAGCTCTCCAGAATCTTTATTATTGAGAGATCTCAATAATTGGATCTGGAACTTTTTGCATGCAAATTCTATATATTTCCAATGAGCCACAACGGGCTGTAGAAAACCAGTTTGCTTGAAATGAAAATGTTATCTATGATACACAACTATATCAGTGTTGGTTCATTTCACACTTGCAGTATCAATCAGCATGTAATAAACATGCATATGCAAAGAAGTCTGAAATCTTAATGCATTGTTACTAATGTAGTCTAATAGGTGCCATGCAGAGAAATTTAAGCTTGCTAACATCCCATGCTAGAATAAATCACTGTTTAAATGGTTTGCCTATGTTCAGCTAAACAAAATGAATGCTTCATTTTAATTCATGCCAGCTATAAAAACTTTGTTCCACTTTTAAATCTAACCGCACTATGTTACCAATCCTTACTCAAAAATGAATTCCACTGATTTCAATAAATTTCACTCTCAGAATTCACAGTCTTGTTACAATCATCAGGCCCTCAAGACTAACCAGCTGCAGTCAATATACACAATGATTGTTGCACAAATTTGTCCCTAGATGTAAATATGTAAACAGGTGGAGGAATTTAAATCTACCTTCTTAGCAGCAATGTTTCATGTCCCCCGCTGTACTTCAAACACAAGCTTGAAACTAGAGCTCAGTTGCTTATCAATAGAAACCAGCCTGGAGGTTTATGCTGTCTAAAATTAATTTCTGAGAGAAATCTCTTCCCTAATTAATCTTAATTTTTATTAAAACTATAATACAAACAAGTACGGTAATAGTGTAATTCTCTATTCTGCAATACGCTCTGGCTAGGTTTAGTGGGACTGACTATTATAGATAGTTGAAGATGGTTGTAGAAAGAACTGCAACCACAGTTTACCATTTGCAATTTGAGCAATTAAGAAATCTGCATCTGAATAAACAATGGCAATAGCACTTAGACTTATATGCTGCTTCATAATGCTTTACAGCCCTCTTTAAGCAGTTTACAATGTCAACATATTGCTCCCAACAATCTGGATCCTCATTTTACCGACCTCTGTCAGATCCATGAATCTGCCATTCTTCAGGGGAAGGGGGGTAAATAATGTAACCCCTGGTTACATTATTTACTTTATTGCTTTCTTCCTTATGTATCCTATATCCTGCATCGTATTGATTTATAACCTTTAGTTTGGCGTCTAGGCGCCCTGGGATTTTTGCACCTTTTGGGGAACGTGAGGGAAGGGAGGGCCATGTGGGTTGTATTGCTTGAACAGCCGGTACAATAACATCTTCACACCTGCGGATTGGCTGAATCCACATTGGACTATTGGGAGGGGTTTCTAATTCCTTTATCCTAACTGTATGGCCTGGGGGATCTCAGAGCCTGCTTTTCTGTCGTCTTGCTGTCACTCCTGTTCAATAAAAGGTTCCTTTTGAAATACCAAGTTTCAAGAGTTTTTACTTTCTTGAATGAGGAGGAGAGGCTGGACCTTACATAAAGCAGGCTCTGCAAAAGTGATCAACCCGGAGAAAATTTTTTCACTCTACTGAGGGGATCCTGCAAACCATGTCTGAACAAAACAGCGAGCAAGGGGAGGCAGAGTGCTGGGGAAAAACATTGATGACTACCCAGCCAGATGCTGGCTCCATATGCCCCATTGAAGACATCGAGGCTGTCCTGGAAACCTCTGCAAAACCCCTGTGGTCAATCGGCATGGGGAAGAAGGACAGCTGGGATGGGAGAACCAGAGGAGTCACTCTCACCCACAGTAGCCCGAAACTGGAGTGGAAGCTGGAACTGGAGGCCCTATCCGACCAGGAAGAGCTGAGCGAGGAGCCGCTGAAGGAAGATCGACTCAAGCGGCACATCACCCGACTTGTGATGAAGACTTTGGAGAATCTTAACATCTGTGGGGAGCCGGGCTGTCAATGGAGGGGGGCAGAAACGGCACCAGCCGCCGATGAAGCCAGAGCCGTCACCCTGGACCCAGCAGCAGCCGACCAAGCTGACGACAACGATGGAGCAGTAGCCACGCAGGGGAACACACCTGTCGCAGCACCAGCCCAGGTGAACTTCCCCGGCCAACCCAGGGGACCCCAGTTGGAGAGGAAAAATTCCTCCCCTTGGCGTAAAGTTTGATGGGGACCCTCAGAAGTTGGGTTTCTTCCTAGCCCAAGTCTTCACCTATATGCAGGAATACGGCCGAAATTTCCCAACCCAGGGGGCGCGAGTTCGAGTTGTCACCCTAGCCTTAGAGGGGGCAGCGGCCCGGTGGATGGTGACCCTCCATAATGTCGACACCCTGGAGCTACAGTACTTTGACCACTTCATGATTGCCCTACGATGTTGTTTTGAAGACCCACTGGCTGACCGCAAAGTCCACGATCGCATCAGAGTTGTAAAGCAGGGTCGCCGACCAGTAGCTGAATACACCGAGGAATTCTGAGACCTTGCCTGCTGGGTGGATTGGCCAGAAGACATCTTGGTGAGCTGGTTCAAAGATGGGCTGAATGATGACCTATACAACGTTTGCTTAGCTTGGGGGGGGGACAACCGCTTGCATGAGTGGTACCTCATGGTGGAGGAAGCCGAGATTGATATGACCCGAAACCAGTACCGAGCGGGAAGGGTCTGGAGAAGATCCCCACCCCAGGGGAAGAGGGAACGCAAAACGCAACCCGCCCTAGTACCAAGACCATCAGCCTGTTTCAAGTGTGGAAAGGAGGGGCACCGCGCAGTGGAGTGTTGTTCGCCAGAAAACCTGAGCGCCTGAGCGTCCGGAGGAAAGCCAGTGAAAACAGCCCCCAGAGGGAAAGAAACCACTTTAAGAAGCAGAGAGGCTGTGGAGTTTCAACCCTCTTCAACCCCAGAGGAAGGAACTCCGACACCCCAACGTGATGACCTGAGTCCATCCGAAAATGATCTGGAAGATGACCTGCTGGTAAGCGATCCAATTGAACCACTCACCCTACCTTTAAGACTTTTCATCCCCAGCCAAGGGAAGAGGAAAAAAATCTCGGCCTTACTGGACTCGGGGTGCACCCAATGCCTCATTAGTCCAACCTTAGTGGGGAAACTGGGGATCCACCTAAAGAAACTAAAAACCCCCATCACTTTCTGCCAATTGGATGGGACAGTAGCGGGGGGGCAGCCATTTTTGCTACCGAGCCCTTGCAAATAAACATGGGAAACCATGACAAAACACTCACATTCATAGTAGCACCCGGAATGGAGTGGCCACTAGTACTGGGACTCATGTGGCTGAGAAAATGGAACTCTAAAGTAAATTGGAAGCGAGGGAACATAACATTCCAGGGACACGTGACTTTCGCAGATGAACAAGAGGAGAAACCTGAAAGGGTGGGGAAGCAGTGAAACGGCAATGCCTGTCTGGACCACGCCAAACCAGGGCATCCCAAAAGAGTACAGGGATCTAGCCGAGGTTTTCAGTGAGGAAGGCTCCGACGAACGTTCCCCACACCGTGCCACAGACTGCGCCATTGAGATTTTGCCAGGGGCTAAACTACCAAAGCCAAAAATGTATAGCATGTCCCCCCGAGAACTTGATGAATTAAGAACATTCATTGACAAAAACCTGGCGAGGGGATTTATCAAAACTACCCGACTGAAAATCACGGCCCAGGTACTATTCCGCGAGAAAAAAGATGTCACTTTGTGCCTTTGCATAGACTATAGAAATTTCAACACACCTCTCTAAAGGAAAAATCTTCTCTAAACTGGACTTAAGAGAGGCTTACTACCACATCAGAATAAGGGAAGGGGACGAATGGAAGACTGCCTTCAATACCCCATTGGGCTGCTACCAATTTAAAGTACTCCCATTTGGATTACCAGGCGCCCCAGCCATTTTTATGCAACTAATAAACTAGATGCTTCACAAGCATTTATACAAGGGGGTATTGGTTTACCTTGATGACATTTTAATATACACAGAAACCAAAGCGGAACACATGAAACTAGTCCGAGCGGTCCTAAACAAACTCCGCTCCGCAAAACTCTATGCAAAACTTTCCATATGTGAATTTCAACAGGATAAAATAGACTACCTAGGGTACTGAATCTCCCACGAGGGGAAAGAGATGGACCCTCAAAAAGTCCAAGCCATAATCGATTGGGAACCGCCCCGCACACGCAAACAATTACAAAGTTTTCTGGGGTTTGCCAACTTTTACCACCAATTTATTCCAGCATTTGCAAAAATTGCCCTCTCCATAACCAACTTGCTAAAGACAAAAGGGGAGGCCAAACCAAAACCAAGACAACCATTAAATTGGACAATGGAATGCCAAGCAACGTTCGAAAAACTCAAACAACTATTCTCAGCTGAACCAGTATTAAAACACCCAGATCCAGATAAACCATTTGTCATACAAGCAGACACCAGCAATGTAGCAGTAGGTGCCGTTTTACTCCGAAAGAATGAGCAAGACCAGCTACAATCATGCGCCTACACTTCTAAAAAATTAACTGACAAAGAACAGAGATGGGCTATTTGGGAGAAAGAGGTGTATGCAGTACAGTGGGCACTCCTCACTTGGAGGCACTTCCTGGAGGGAAATAAAATCCCTTTTGAGATCTGAACTGATCACAAAAACCTGGAGGCTCTAAAGACCCACAGAAACTTTTCCCCAAGCAAGTATGCTGGGCACAATACTTCAAGCGGTTTCACACTCAAATACTTCCCATGCATGGAAAATAGTCAGTCCTTTGTGAGATTTCTGGAATCAAGCCCAGTTATTACAAAGGACATAGATAATTATAATGACTTTGTTAAAAATACAGTTCCTTATTATCTGTATATAACCAGGTATCGGATAATCTTATGCAAAATAAAGTATTGTATTATGTTACAAAAATGTTGGTTTTCATGCTTTCAAACACCGTCTTTGCAGAGGGATAGAGGTGGTCATTACAATCACAACTGGCATGGGAATTTCCATTGCTAAACGAGGCAGTTGCTAAATGAGTTGAACCAGATTTTACAACCTTTTTGCCAAGGTTGTTAAGTGAATCAACCTGATTGCTAAGTGAATCAACAAGGTTGTTAAGCAAATCTGGCTTCCCCCATGACTTTGTCTGTTGGAAGTCTGTGGGAAGGTTACTAATGAAGATCACATGATCCCAGGATGATGCAAGTTTCATAAATACTTGCCAAGTATCTGAATTTTGATTATATGACTTTGGGGATGCTACAATGGATGTAAGTCAGGGACTTCCTATATTTTCCTCAAACTGTAGGAAGCACATAGGAATCTACCTTATTCTGAGCCAGCCTATTAGGATATCTGGCCATATTCTAGGGATTTGAAATCAGAGCTTTTCCATGAATAATCAACAACCATCTCTTCCTGTTTTTATTCTATACAGTACTTTGTTTAATGCAGTGGCAAAGTTTTGGTGCCACCTCAGGTTATCTGTAACCATACTTCACACCGTCCCATTCTTCTCCCATAAAGATGTTGGCCACAAAAGAGCATTTTTATTCATTTATCTCAACCCAAGAGAAATGTGAAGAACATCTCATAAAAGAAAGCCTCAGTATAGGCAAGATATCAAACCTTTTCAGATTTCATCAATCTTTTTCATGATTCACTAAAGGGTACCATTATAGTCCTATGAACAGGGGTGAAATTCAAAATTTTTCCCTACCGGTTTTGTGGGCATGGCTTGGTGGGCATGGTGTAGCTTGGTGGGCATGGCAGGGGAAGGATACTGCAAAATCTCCATTCCCTCCCCACTCCTGGGGGAAGGACATTGCAAAATCTCCATTCCCATCTCACTCTGGGGCCAGCCAGAGGTGGTATTTGCCGGTTCTTCGAACTACTCAAAATTTCTGCTACAGGTTCTCCAGAACCTGCTGAATTTCACCCCTGCCTATGAATTACTACTGACTATGGCTGTTGACACATGTCACACCGTGTTGGACTTGCAGGATAATGATTGATTAAGATGTTGCTCTTCCAATTTAGAAAGAGGAGCAGATTAATAGGAGCCACATACTGGAAGATTACTATGGCTTTATTCTGCCTAACTAGGTTTTTGTAACAGACTGACTTTGCTGACCTGACAAGAAGCTCTATAGGAGAGAAAATTAATTCATCATTCTTTCAAGTCATAACATAACCATAAAATTGGGGGAGGGGTATTCATTTTTTTTAGGGAGTAAATCTCACTGAACTGGCTGTCTCGGCTAGCAGATTTGAAGCCCAATTATTTGAAAGCTTGGGTGAGTTTGTAGGACATTGCCTACAAGCAAATAGTATTAGAAGTCATGGTGGTGCAGAGATTAGAATGCAGTATTGCAGGCTGACTCTGCCCATTGCCAGGAGTTCGATCCTGACCAGCTAAAGGTTGACTCAGCCTTCCATCCTTCCGAGGTTGGTAAGATGATGACCCAGATTGTTTGGGGCAACATGCTGAATCTGTAAACCGCTTAGTGCTGAAAGACACCTATGAAGCGATATATAACTCTAAATGCTATTGCTATTGCTATATTGCATGGCACTCAGACTGTTTTGGAGCAAATCTGCAAATATAACAATTATTGTGCTCATTCTTCTGAACTTGGATCACAGTTCATTATTTCAAAGCAGCAAAGTTGGTCCATAAATAACCTGCCCTTTTGTTTGTCCTCTTTTTCAGTTTTAGGAAATCTATCACAAAGCCCACTTGACATTCTCTGGAACCTTTGGATTGTCATAAGTGCAGAATATTGATTGCTGTAGCCTTTCCCAATACTGAACTATAGACATACTGAACTGCAACCAGCGCCTTGTTGTTAGTCTTACAAGGTACTCCAGACAAGAAGCACATCCAAAATTACTAGCTCTACTTTATTGTAAAGTAGAGGAAATGCGGTGGTGCAATTGTTTAATGATGCTGGAACTGTCAACCAGAAATGGCCAGCACTCTGGCAGTTCGAGCCCAGCACTGTGGGATGGCACGAACTCCTGTCACTCATCTCCTGACAACCTAGGAGTTTTAAAGCATACCATCTGTGAGTAGATAAATAGGTACCGCCACTTCGATGGTGAGAAACACTAATTGTGTTCTGCATGGGGAGCAGGAGCCAGTGCTGGATCTGCCTGGACATGATTGGCAGAAGACTAGTGGAAGAAATCTGTGGATGATCCAACTCCCTCAAGAGCATCATTGGCCAGCTGTGCGGAGCTAGTTCACACACACACACACACACACACACACACACACACACACACACACACACACACACACACACACCGGTGAAGCACCAGTGCAAGAAAGGGACTAGCAAAATTGTCGGCTGCCAGAACTTTTACCATGTGTAAATACTGTACACTCCTTGGCCTTGTATGCCATACGCTAAATAATAATTAATAATAATAATAATTGTAAAGTTACATTACCAGAATTTTGCAAGTCCAAAAATATATTTCTCCTCCATTATCTTTACAGGCCAAGAAACAGGGGTGCATATGATTTTTCTAACACATTTATCATGCTTTCATTGCTTTGGTGGATTAAGCTACTACTTATCTGACCATTGCCTTGGCTGTGACTCTTCCCCCACAGCTCCTGAGGTCCTATGTACTATTGCACTTTTCTACTGGTTTAGAAATAGGGGAGACCCCACCAACACCTGTGGAAGATCCATTTGGGGAAGCCTGCAACATGCAATGCTAGCTAAGTGCATAATGACACACTGAACATTATGTAAAAAAATAATATTGGAAAAAACTGGGATATCACGGAGGCAGTTCTTTTTCCATCATCATACGTGCTACAACTTTTGCACTGTTATATAGAAATAGTTCAAGGATGAATGTTTTTTTTTCTGTCCCTCTCTCCTCTTTCTCTCCCTCTCCCCTTTCATAAATTGAATAATGAATAATGAATTCCTGGAACAACGAAGAAATAGAAAGCGATGTTGTGATTAAAAGAGAAAGGTATAGAATTAATATTTAGATGTGAAACCACTTTTTTCTGGAACGGATGGTATAAAAGCTTAAGAATTAAGGCTTTAATTTAAAAAAAAGAAAAGATAATTGCCTCTGTTCTTGAAAAGTTGTAATCACTGAAGTGTACCTCTACCTGGCACTCTCCATGAAAGTGTGAGGTACAATTTTTTCTCTGAGCATCTGGAGGAAGCATGGTTTAATTTGACTGTCACAGTCGTATTGAGGAACATCTGCTGCTATTTCCACAAAGCAATAGCATTCCTTAGAGAGGGAAGCCTACAAATGAAGGTTGTTGAATTGATTTCTTCTGCAGTGAAATGTGAGGCGTATTTGGCAACTCCTTTCTAAATAATCTGACTGTGGAAGGCAAAACGAGAAATCAGAGTGGTAGGGACTTCAAGGTTTTTCTCTACCAACCTTTAAATTGTCCTGGGATTAAAAACCAGAAAGCATATGTGGCAGTTGAACACTAACGGAAGAAGAACGTCAAACTAAGCCAAAAGCAGATTTCTTTCTTAGAGTTTTTCAGCTGGCACAGTATAACTATGAGGCAGAAGCATTTTTTTGTTGTTGTTCAGAAGTATCGCTACATGCTAATATCTTTTTCTTAAATCAGTGTCAGATCACAACAATGTTGGGTAGTAGAGAAAACTTTGAAACCCTCACCTCTCTGCTTTCTTGTTTTGCTTTCCCACAAAAATTGATCAGATGATTGACAGAGGAATTGCCAAATGCAGCTCACCTCCAGAGGTGACATGACCTTAAATCCCATCAGCCTCAGTGGCAAGGGAATATGGGAGAGGTACAGGGGTGAAATCCAGCAGGTTCTGACAGGTTCTGGAGAACTGGTAGCAGAAATTTTGAGTAGTTCGGAGAACCGGCAAATACCACCTCTGGCTGGCCCCAGAGTGGGGTGGGAATGGAGATTTTGCAATATCCTTCCCCCAGGAGTGGGGAGGGAATGGGGATTTTGCTCTATCCCTCTCCTGCCACGCCCACCAAGCCACACCCACAGAACCGGTAGGGAAAAAATTTGAATTTCACCCCTAGAGAGGTAGTTCAAAGGTTCTGAAGCCATCAGCTTCTTTATTCACCCCATCAATTCCAGCAAAAGGTATTCTGCTGATCTCTGGTCTCTGATTGCTTATTATGCTTATTAACAATGATTAGGATGTGGTACACCAAAAAATATTACATGAGTTGGACTTTTTTTCACCTATGGCCATTCCTTAACAGAAGAAACCAAATCCCCCATTGTGTTTTATTACTAGAAATTCTACAACTACACCTGCATTTTTTGTGCTATATCATTATTTCATTTGAATAATCTTAGCCAATTGCATTTGGTACACTTTATAATCTTGCTTTCTTGGCCTATCTTACATATTCATTTTTCAGCAGAAACCAGTGGGTGGGAAAAGAACCTAGCAGTTCTTCCATTTCAGTGCTCTTTGAAACTACTTAAAGTATCTTTAGTTGGGATGCAAGTTTTTTTTTCAACTGGGCTGCTCCCTGTGGCATCTACTTTTGATATTTGCCTTTAAAGTTGCATATTAAGAGCAAAATACCCATTATGCAAGATTGTGATTGATTTGGTTTGTATCTCATTTTTATTTTGGAACTCAAGTTGACACACACAGAGATGCTACAAGACCTCTGGGTGGTATATCTATGGCTAAGTTACCCAATGAGCTTCCATAACAGAAAGTAAAGTTGAACCAGCTTCTTTCCACACCTCGTCCAACATCTTAACCTCCACACCACAGCAGGTATAATGAATTAGACTTTTTGTTGATCTTGTAATGACTTTAAAAATCAACAAGTTCTCCCATAGAGGCCTTTCATAAGAACTTAGGAAGAGTTCTGCTAGATGCAGTTCTCCAGTGCCCTCACCCTATGTCCAATAATGGTCGAAAGATTTCTTGGATGCTCCCAAGCAGCTCACAAGAAAATAGTCCTTCCTCAATGGCATTTGATGGAAATCATTATTGAGAGGCAAGGTGTGATCACATTCCTTGGATGAGTTTTGTCAGGGAATTGTGCAGCAGCTGTCCAGATGAAGTCGGAGATACTAACACAAACTTGTAGTCATATATATATGACTACGAATCCTATAAGGGGTATGGCTAGCTGATGAGAGCTAAATAGCTTGAAATAGATCTATACTAGTCTCCCTTTATTTATTTATCAGTAAAAATATGTCACACACACACACACACACACACACACACACACACACGTGTGTGTGTGTGTGTGTGTGTATGTATATTTAACATTCAAATTTACAGCAGTCTGTGACATCATCCAGAAAGAAATAACACAAGATAGGAACACAGGAATATCATGAGGTAAATTAAACAGTATACAGAACACACAGAAGAAAAAGGGAGGAAAAAAGGGAAACTCCCCCTTTATACTTACAGCAACCAATCATAGTGTAGCTTTCATCATGCATGAGTCAGCATTCTCTAACTAATCAACTACAACTGTGTGTTCTGGCCTGTTGTACGCTTTACCGTTCCAGCTACTAAATTCAATATCCTAACAAGTTTTATTTAGAAAAGTATAAATTTTATTTAGGAAGTATAAATGTACTCACATAAATGTTCTGTACTTTTTCGGTGTGTGTGTGTGTGCTGTAATGCTTATGATTATGTAAGGAGACAGAAGTGGGAGGAAGATCTTTAAAAAAAACACACAATCAAATGTGTTTCTCTACCATATTAATATAATCTAGTTGTGAAGTAAAGTCTGGAGTTGGCTCAATCAAGGAGCAACTTTGAATCATTCTATCACAATGTCCTATCCAGCCTGTTTCTCCTCTTTTTATCATGGCAATAACATTTTTTTCCTAGCATATATTGCAGAGGACATGTAAGGAACTTTCACAAAGCTTGCTGATTCAGCGAAAGCCAACTGCTGCCTTGATAAACTAATAAAGTTTGTGAAAACATTTAAACTCCAGAGTGAACACACACCCAATGATACCAAATACAATTATATCCTTGTTCAGGGCATCATCGAGGGACGCGGTGGTTCAGTGGCTAAGATGCTGAGCTTGTCAATCAGAAAGGTCGGCAGTTCAGCGGTTCAAATCTCTAGTGCCATGTCCCAGCTTCTGCCAACCTAGCAGTTTGAAAGCATGTAAAAAATGCAAGTAGAAAAATAGGGACCACCTTTGGTGGGAAGGTAACAGCGTTCCGTGCGCCTTTGGCGTTTAGTCATGCCGGCCACATGACCACGGAGACATCTTCGGGCAGCGCTGGCTCTTCGGCTTTGAAACGGAGATGAGCACCGCTCCCTAGAGTCGGGAATGACTAGCACATATGTGCAAGGGAAACCTTTACCTTTAACTTACCTTTAACAGAGTAACAGAGTTGGAAGGGACCTTGCAGGTCATCTAGTCCAACCCCCTGCCCAAGCAGGAGACCCTACTTCTGCCTCTACCTAGGATCGAACTCACAACCTCCTGATTGTGAGGCAAGAGCTCCACCTCTAGGCCACAGCAGCTGGTAATTATCAGGCATCATAGCAGATAGAGAATGTTTAATACCCAAGAAAGTTGCAACTACTGTCTCCTGTTATTTGGAATAAGCTCAGCTGAACTCAGTGGGCATTACTTTTGAGAACATTTGTACAGAATTGCCCTACTGTGACACTAGCTACCCATCCATTAAGTCTATTTAATTTTTGGAGGTGTTCATCCAAAACAATACCTTTCAAGTCTCACTGGTTTCATTTCTTTTAGGTCTAAAGAATTCAGGTTAACACAGGCTGTCAAATAAGTGTGCTTCACACTTCCAGTATGTATAGCATGAAGGATTGGAGCCAGCTTGTCTGGTCCCTAGGCTGAGTGAACAAGAGTAGATTTTACAGAGTGCTAAAATGAGAGGGGCATATAATTGTAAGCCACCCTCCCTGAGTTACCATCAATTGGCGGACTGTCAGTGACATTTCATCAATTCTAAGATGAAGTTGTTAAGCTAGCTTAGGTTCTTCCATCCAGTAGTAGCGCTAAGGTATTTATCCACAACTTACAATTAGATCATTTTATTGGTAAGTACTGGCAAAATGCCAGCTTTAAATGTTTTCTGTTTTCCAGAGATGAAGAGATGAAATGACAAGAGTTCCTCTAGGACTGCTGGTGTATATTTTTGTTTTGGTTTGGTTTCAATATAGGGAATAGGAGAGAATAAATAGCTTTAGGAGAAATTCTGCAATATTTAGTTACAAGAATGCTTTCTTATTCACTATTTTTGTGTTATTTGTCATCATTGCAAGCGATAGCTTTTAAAGTGTTGGGCTAGGACTGGGGAGATACATGGGAACTCATTGGATGAAAGTTACTATTGCTGTGGGAAAGAGGATTTGCCTTGAGCTCCTAGAGAAAAGGATGACTATAGACTATGACTATACCTGGAGATCCCCCAAATTTCAGGGATTTGGAGCAGCAAAATAGCTGCATCAAGTTCACTCCGTAACATTTTTACCAAGACACAAACTTGAGGAAAATTGGATCCAGAAATGTCAATCTGCTATTTTGGATCCTGTCATAAGAGAACCATTATGCCACCTACAGAGGTTCGGCAGAGCAGAAAGAGGTAGAGTGGTCACTACGTCTTCTGCCCCTTCTATCTATCAAATAAAATGCTAGTTTTTAATTTAAGGTTTCTCTTTCAGATGAAGACTCTTGTGTCAATATTAGGAACTAGATGACAAAAAAAGAAAGGAAAACATCTTTGTTCCTCTGCCCCCCCCCCTCTGCTCTCTCAGAGAGAGAGAGAGAGAGAGAGAGAGAGAGAGAGAGACAGACAGACAGACAGACAGACAGACAGACAGAGACAGAGAGA
>QLTV01003984.1:222016-232266 GCA_003457575.1 Thermophis baileyi | reverse complement strand
GCCACTGCCCCCCCCCCCGACACACAGAGAGAGAGAGAGAGAGAGAGAGAGAGAGAGAGAGAGAGAGAGAGAGAGAATCTGCCTGCGTATGTGATAAAGATGGGTTAATCTGTGCTTCGTTTTCCTTTTTGTCACTTCTTAAGAGGAGAAAGGAATATATATATAGAGTCAGCCTAGAAATGAGCCAGTAAAGCTTCATCCAAGATCCCATTAAAACTAAAAATCAGTAATTTCAAGGAGTACAAAAAGAGTCTGAAAAACAAACATGTTCTAAGCTTTTAGCAAAGGTTTATTGGTGGATTTCAGTGCTCTGAGCTGACTTTGGTTTTGTCTATTTTTAATAATACATTATCAGACTATTAAATACATTTCCTCTTTAATACACTTGATGAAAACTGTTTACTGGTTCATGGAGTTCTGATTTTAGCAATTAATTAGCTATTTTCTGAAATGAAATGTTTTGCACAAATCCCAGACTTCTCAACCCTCTTGGGCCTGCCCTCTTGCATATTAAAAGAAACTCTTTTCAAGTCTACACGCAGAGCCTGGTTATTATCATAACTAATTGCAAATCAATCACTAGTAGGAAAAATACTTTGTTGTTGCTGGCTTCTTTTTGTTTTTTGGATTTTGTACTTCAGCAATGTCTTGCCTCCTTAATTAAACTGAGAACAAACCTAGAACCCAGCATCTGCTGGTTGATAGGAGTTGGGCCTTCTCACCTCCTCCCTGACCAAGGCTGGCTTGCAGCAAATTGCTACCCACCCACCAGAATGGAGTCCATTTTCCTTCAGATCTATATTGTTGTCTGCCAGATGCTTACTAGACTATCTTCCTGCTTTTACTCCCCCAGACAGGAAGTAAAACCAAAGCTACCAACATACCTTTTCTCTCTTTCCTTTCTTTTCTACTCAGTGCTGCCTGTCATTGCTAGATTTGGCTCAATGGCTCCCACATTCTACTGGGAATGTCCCCCTGCCCATTTTTGGTACTCCCTGAACCTCCTAAAACCAGCACAAAAATAGACAGGAATTTATAGCACCACAATCTTCCCCATTGAAAAAGAAGGCAGTGAAATAAACACATTCAGTCTCCATAGGGCTTACCACAGCTATTTCACTAAAAGTAATTTCCCAGTGTTCCTCCCATATTAAAAGGAGTATTTTTAATCTCTATGGCTGGTTGAAGTATGGCATTGTTTTGTAGATTATTGCATTATTTTGCATTGGAACTGTCGATAACTGGGATTTTCAAGATGGTATCCTTGGGCGCTGAGGACACCACATTTGGAGTCCACTACATTGTCTGCTCCATCTGAATGGGTTCAAATTTTTTTAAAATAATTAAAATGGAAAGTAGGTTTGTTGCACCAGTATTATTATTAGTTCGGCAATTCAAATCTCACCGGCTCAAGGTTGACTCAGCCTTCCATCCTTCCGAGGTGGATAAAATGAGGACCCAGATTGTTGGGGGAAATATGCTGACTCTGTGAACCGCTTAGAGAGGGCTGTAAAGCACTGTAAAGCAGTATATAAGTCTAAGTGCTATTGCTATTATTTATTTAACTGATTGATGAAATGCATTTGTATGAGCCGCGATGGTGCAATGGTTAGAGTGCAGTACTGCAGGCTGCCTGCAATTTGGCACTTCAAATCTCAACAGGCTCAAGGTTGACTCAGCCTTCCATCCTTCTGAGGTGGATAAAATGAGGACCCAAATTGTTGGGGGCAATATGCTGACTCTGTAAACCACTTAGAGAGGGCTGTAAAGCACTGTGAAGCCATATATAAGTCTAAGTGCTATTGCTATTGCTATTGTATACTGCTGCACTGACTCAGCAGCAGGGTATATTTATTTACAGCCTTTATTTATCCCATTTACAAGTTTCTCAGGAGATAATAGTGGAGAGGGAGTGGGTAAAGTTCAATCTTTGTTCAAAAGAAATCAATGTATAGCAATAGCAATAGCACTTAGACTTATATACCACTTTACAGTGCTTTACAGCCCTCTCTAAGCGGTTCACAGAGTCAGCATATTGCCCCCAACAATCTGGGTCCTCATTTTACCCACCTCGGAAGGGTGGAAGGCTGAGTCAACCTTGAGCCGGTGAGATTTGAACCGCTGAAGTCAGCTAGCAGTCAGCTGAAGTAGCCTGCAGTACTGCACTCTAACCACTGCGCCACCTCGGCTCTGTGGGAAGGGATGAGTAGAGAGCATGTCAGCTTGCCCTCTGTTAATTGGCTACCTATTCCATGGAAACCATTTTGTGAACGAGTAACTCCCCCAGCAGCCATTTTGGAAGAGTTTTAGTTGAAAAAGTATGACCATCTTTAGTCTATCTATCTATCTTCTATCTATCTATATATATATATATAAGCGAAAACCACTCACACATTAATCACGAAATCTCCAGAACCGTAAAGCCTACAAACTTGAAATTTGCCACGTATGTTCCTCTTGGCTTCTAGGTGCTCACTAAGAAAGGATTTTTCAAAATGACCATCGCAGCATGAGTATTTCTTATATTAATATTAACAAGTTTTGATGCTAAGGAGTTCTACTCCCCCCTCCCCATCTGAAAATAAATCTGATGCAAATGCAAAACACAAGCAGAGGAGTTTCAGTTTCACTTTTGCTTTCACAGCGGCAAGCAGCTTTACTACAGAACAGTTGAGCTAAGCCATGCTAGCCAGATGAATACCGATTGCTCCTGGTAGGCAGAGACAGATTTTTCTCCCCCTTATTTTCCTCCTCAGTTCAGACAAATCTGTTCCTTCTACTGTAACACCAGTTAAAGGGAAAAGAGGCAAAAAACAGAGGAAAAGATTTACAGATGTGATTAGGAAAACACAAGTAAGGGAAGCTGCCTGTTTCTCCCATGGCCAGTTCTATGTGGCATGCTCCAGTTCACCTGACAGCCTGGTCATCCTCCAGCCAGAGAGCAAAACCAGGAATGTTGTTTACAGGGAGGTCCTGAGCAATTCATCTGAGGGATGAATTTAAAGTCTATGCTATGCAAATAATGTCTTCATCTGTAACAGAAACTTAGCTTACCATCTCTAACGAAATATTTTTTTAACTTTTTTAACTACTCATTAATTTTCAAGCTTTAAGTGTCAATTTATCAAGCCTCATCACATAGTTTCGTAGCCAAGCACGGGTATCAGCTAGTTATATTATGAATGTAGCAAGGAAGGAATATTATATTATATGCAAGATTTGTTATCTGGACAAAAGGAGACGAGCTCTAAGAAATGAGATATTTGGAAGCAATTCAGGCAGATACCCCCCTGATTCACTGCAGTATAAGAAGGGGGAACGTGGTAAGCAGATTACACTTGTAAGACTGATGACAACTCCACTAGGTAGACTAGAGCAGGAAATAAACTCCACAGGAAAGCTAATGCTACTTTTATTTAAATTGAAAATAACAACAGAATCTTGTAAGTGGGGTTGTGTTTTACCTCTTCCTGTTTATACTCCACTGAATCAGGGAAGCTTCTGATTCAAAACCTGAAAAATGTCCCAGCTCCTGCCTAGGTTAGGTATCCTGCATATTTCCATCAAGGTCATCTTCCTTCTTCTCTGTACTGATGTGCAGAAAGAAAATCCAGAAGGAATGTTGGAGGAATAATTGTTTGCCGTGAGAGAAGCATCATGAGACTGAGTCAGAATCAGAAGTGCCCTTTGCGGCACTCCATTAAAGTTCTACCCCTATCAATGTCATTCAGATAATGTAAGGTTGTTGCAGACTATCACACATTCAGCATGATAACTTAATAGAAGAAAAATCTGGTTTATACATGTGTTAGCCACCATGCAAGTCAGGTATCTGCAGGAATGTGCCAGAAACCTGAACAGGAATATATAAGGGTATCAATAAAATCAGAATAGTGACTGCAATGATGCAACAGAAACTTTGCCCTTTTTTCATGTACCACATGCACAGTGGATATTATTCTCCCCCCTTGTTATTATGTTGTTATAAATCTTGATATATGGTAATGTTTCAGTGTAGTGATGTTTATACAATGTAATTAAAGATTATTGATGTTCTATTACTTAGGTAGCTTAGAGTATTGAAAATAGAAAAGATAAAAAAAGTGTTCTGTCAATATTAATTACAATTTAAGATGTCAGTCTTACAAGCATAAAATTATTTGGCTTTTTCATCCAAAGTTGAGCATAATCTTAATAAAAGAACAGCTTGGTTATGATAGTCAAAATAAGTCTGCTGTATTTCCCACATGAAGTTTTTTTTTATAGCTTTTTATAATAAATTCCAAAACCTTATAATAAAAGTCAATTACAGGTAGTTCTTAGCTTACAACTGCAATTGGGACCAGAATTTCCTTCACTAAGCAATGCAGTCATAAAGCAAGATGTTATGTGAACACCTCGTTTAGTGACTGCAATCCCTACAGTCATTATTATTGTCATTATTGCCCAGGTTGTTAAGTGAGAACCCATCCTGATCCAAGCCATCCCAGGTTTGGTCCCTCACAGCCTCAAGTCTCAATAAGATAACTACCCCCCACCTATCTACTCCCCTTGTCTGCCCTTTTTGCCACCCTGCGCCCCACTGCACTGCAACACCTGTGACTTTGGGCATGAATTTTAAGTCACTTTATTCGGTGCTATTATAACTTTGAACAGTCATTGAACCGTTCGTTATAAATTGAGGACTACCTATATTCCAAAAAAAAAAAAACCCTGGATTCTTAATCTGTTTGTAACTTTCATAGATTAAAATCTTACTTAACTTTCTGTCCTTTAGAATTCTATTAAGCTGATATTTAACATTAAACATCCATTGTTTTGTTATGTAATGAATTACACACTTTAAACTCCAGCATAAATGAAATGACAACGGCACAATATAAAAGAATGCATGTTGACATACATGACGTTGCCATATCAACGTCCTCAACTTTGTCCCTGTTTTTAGGGCTTTATACGTCAGCGATGAAAAACCAACCCTACTTTTTTAGGGGTTTTAAACATGCTCTTTCTAATGAGAATGATTTAACAGAGTTTCCAGAAGATCTTTTTTTGTAAAAGTGTGCTGAAAATACCCTATTTTTTGGTGTTTTTACAAAAAACGTCAACTTTATACTCAATGTGTAAACTATTGGAAAGCAGTAGGAGAATGAAATTTTATATTCAAAAACCTTGTGTTGCTAAGTTATTACGCACAAAGTTTCATGTTTCTTATACCTGTCCTTCCAGAGATATAAAAAGCCAAACCTTAACCTTTTTTTGAGCCGCAATATTTTTGGCCAACTTTGCTCCAAATTATCTAGATAGAGATCGCTCAGTAGAATGTTTTTAATATTTTGTTTAATAGAACACAAAAAGTTGTACAAGATGGCCAAGTTTTGTTTCTCTCAACAAAATATTGCCGGAGATATTATGTCTCAAAGTTGCCTCAGAGTCATAATGTAGAAGGCTGCGGTATGGGGTCACACAAATGACTATATCTCCACACGTATTGCATCAGCACACATAACACTTTACCAATGTTCATTGGGGACATGTGTGCATCAGGGGTGGGTTCTAACTTACCTCGCTGCTGGTTCGCTTCCTGCTGCTGTTTAGGCACATTATACAAAACATTTTTACTTAAAAAAAAAAAAAAAAATTTTTTTTTAAAGAAGAAGAAGCCGAAAACAAGATGGCGACGCATGCACAGTGCCAGAAATTCGGCTTCTGGACATGTGCAGAAGAATAAAAAATTTTTAAAAAATCAATTTTTTTAAAAAAAAGATGGCGGCGCCCACGGACCGGCACCGACCGAACCGGATCCGTGATGTCATCATGACGTCACTAGCGGGTTGCTACTGGTTCAGGAGAACTGGTCCAAACCGGGAGGAACCCACCTCTGGTGTGCATGTTCACACAAAATTTCATCGAAATCCGTGATGGTTGAGCGGGGCACTTTTCTGAAATCAGACCACTTGACATGGAATGACCTGTTCGCGTATGTATGTATCTGTGTGTGATTACATATACATGCACACACATACTGTATGTGTTAATAAAAGAAGAAAAAAGATAAACCATGTGGTGCATGCTAAAGGGGGTAGGGCTTCAATTTCATGCAGCTACTATCTTAACTTTTTATTATTTACCTCCCATCCCTGGAAGACACTTCTGTTGAAAAACTTCATAAATAAGCTAGAGGAAACACATTTTATTAGGAGGTGAGACTCTAAAATTAATATGTAAAACAGCAACTTTCAGGCAGAAAATCTCTCTATTCTCAATTGCCAGTGGTTTGATCGTCATCAAATAAATACTGGTTTCATATGATTAGATTAGATTTCTGCGCTAACTTTGTCAGCTCAAAAGCTTCAAAGAGTCACTTCATTCTGCTGCAAAGTAAATGTCTTTGAATAAGATATCAGGTTAATTTAAGTGGATTTTGTTGGCATTTTCAGCTCTAGATGGTATTTTTTTTATATAGAATGGCAAAATTAAACACTGTTGGAAATTGCAGGAGGTGGGGAAACTAATGTATACCTCAGATGCAGAAAATAAGCACAGGAACAAGGTTATGGCTCTAACAAGAGGAGCATGTCACCCTACATTCCACAAAAGGCTGAAAAATAATTTAAAAGCAGGATAAGACATTATTCAGTCTAGGGAGTTTAGTCTCATACATACATACATACATACATACATACATACATACATACATGCATGCATGCATGCATACATTTCAAAACCTTCCACTCAGGTTCACCGTATAATAGAAGGGAAACATTGCAATTTGCTTAGGCTTGAATTTTGAATTGAGGAAACACAAACTTCAGCGCATTTCTCTATTTTATACCATGACTATAGCTGAATTTCTCAAGGGACTCTCCATCCACACCCCCCTCCATTGTTACAGGCTTTGTCAAAATGAAATTGAAATGAATGGGAAAGTTCCTCCTTGGGCATAATTCAAGGATTTTGAGGGGAGGCAAAACAATGTTAATAGAACTCATAATTTTTGTCAGGGAAATTTCACCAAGCTGTCGGAACAAACAAGTGTTCTGAAAGAATCAAATAGCTAACAGGCATTTTACCTTCTGAGATGTAACCTTCCCTTAAATTAAAAGAATGTTACAACTCCTTAATTGGAAGAAAGTACCAAGAATAGTTCTTTTTAACTGAAAGCATAATCTTAGTGAGAAAAGGGCTGTCTCTCCAGAGATTGTAAAAATGGATTTCTAGGGATTTGGCCTGGTAGAAATGAATCAGGATCAATGTGCAGTCTGGGAATGGTATAGGTGTCATATTGACATAATATTTCACAAGACAACTAGTAAGTTAATTGAACGAAGTGATCGTGAACAATTCCCCAAAAAGATATTGAGACCAGAAATATGTTCAGCGTGTAGCCAACCTAAAAAACGAGAATGAGAAAGGAGCAGAAGGGAGCAGGAGAAGAGACAAATTTATCTGATCTTTTAAGGAAAACAAAATTGAGAGGTGGGGAGAAAATTTAAGGAAGTTTCCTCCCATCCTCTTCCTCTTTTGACCTCACCCCATTCCTAAGAGGTCTGTAAGGGACGTGCATAAGCGCACCTTTGTACCTACCGTCCCTGTCTTACTGTCCTCTTATCTGTACTTACTTTGTTTATGTTTATATTTATTCCTGCTATCTTGTACATGTTTGACAAACAAACAAACAAACAAACAAACAAATAAATAAATAAATAAATAAATAATTGATGGGCCTGATCAGGACTGAAAAGTACATGCCCTTTAAGTCATAGCATTTGTGTTGAGATCAGTCAATTTCTAATAAAAGTGCTGGTTATCTTGAAGCAGAGCACCAATTTTTTGTCTACTTTGAGATCAAGGCTGCCCCTCCAAAAGTGAGTGAGACTCAAGCTAAATGTAATTTAATTTTACCATCATCAGATAAGATTGAACATGAGGCATCCCTTCATTATGTCCTTTTGAGAAAGCCTGATAATTACACGTCTATTTTATCCATCACAGATGAACTACACTGTTTGTATGCAACTTAGATGATTTTTGATCAGCAAAGCACAAATCAGGCTTTGTTTGATTCATGTATTTATGTAGTTGTGATGTAGATTGGGAGTATAATGCATTATTCCCTTGCATCATATCCACAGAAAAATTGTTTTGCATCCACATTCCTTACTAATGACTATATTCATACTATATTAAATAGGTCTATGCTTCGAAGACCTCGTAGAAGATGAGAGGCAAAAAAACCCTGTCTTCAATATTCAGGAAGGGAATGTAGTTACAGCTAGCAATGTATCTTCAAATCAGCCTTCAGTCTTTTAAATAAGAAATCCCAACACTTAATTACAATTAGTTAGAAACTTTTTTTAAAAAAGCAAGATAATTAGAAATATCACAATAATATTTATTTGGATTTGATATAGGAATGGTATTTATTCACACAAACACACATATGTACATACATGTGTGTGTGTGTGTGTGTGCGCATATATATGTGTGTGTGTGTATTCTCTGATAATCAATGGAGAATGATAAAAGCAAGAATCATAGTGCAAATATTACTCTCTGTAAGACATGCATTCTTCAATATGAAATCATCTGAGCAAATCAAATATAGCAGCAGTTGATAGGAAAGTGATAGACTGGTAGAGAATATTAAAGGACATGGTAAAGAGGTTATGTATGTGACATTCATACTAACAGAACATTAGTAGAATATTTTAAATGCCACATTAATATAGAAGCATAATGGAACTATCAGAAATATAAGAAAATAACGTGGACCCTAAATGATCAGTTATAGTCATACTTAATTTAGCTTTCTTTTCTGCTTCTTTATCTCTCATGGAGTGTTGGGAGAGACACATCTGGCTCATCCATTGTCCCAAAACTATATAAGTCTACTATCCCAGGTTTCTTTTATTTTGGCTTCCCACCATCATAGTGGTATTTTTGAAATGTTTTGGACAGTTTGCACTGAAAGCACATTTGAATACCTTATTTGAGTAACTTTTATGGGACATCTGTATGATGCTGTGAGCAAAACATCCTCCTCCCATCTTCTTCCTCTTTAGCTTCGGGTAACATGATGGAACATCTACTCAATACTGCAGATAATGACCATCACTTATCTATCCAGTAGATGTCTTTAGAAGTGAGCCTATTTAGAAGTGAGCACAAACTTCTTTCTTTATGGCTGGCCTTCTTTATACAAATCCAATTTAAATCTATCATTTTAAGTCTTCCTTTTCCCAAATAGGAGAGCTTTGAATCTATTTGTTCTTTTCTTCCCATTACTTGCCGTTAGGAAAATAAGTCAACAGACACTTTGGCTAGAGAAAAGGAGACTGCAAGAGATGGATTTCAGTGATCTGAAAGCAAAACTGTTCTTTAAACTGCAGTGGCACAGTTGTGATTGAATGTTGCCAAATGGCTGATTTCTGAAAGTATAGTACTTTTCTTTATTACTGACACCATTATCCTGTCTTCCATTTTAATGATTTGAAATCTTCTAAAATTTATTGTATTGTATTGTATTCACACAGAGGGATAAATGCAAAAGTTTTGTATTATCAGAATGACAGAATAACAGAGTTGGAAGGGACCTTGGAGGTCTTCTAGTCCAAACCCCTGCTTAGGCAGGAAACTCTATACCATTTCAGACAAATGGCTGTCCAATCCCTTCTTAAATGCCTCCAGTGTTGGAGCAGCCATAAATTCTGGAGGCAAGTTGTTCCACTGATTAATTGTTCTAACTGTCAGGAAATTTCTCCTTAGTTCTAGGTTGCTTTTCTCCCTGATTAGTTTCCATTCATTGGTTCTTGTCCTGCCTTCAGGCTTTGGTAAACAAGTTGACACCCTCTTCTTTGTAGCAGCCCCTTGGATATTGGAGCATTGCTATTAGAATAGAATAGAATAGAATAGAATAGAATAGAATAGAATAGAATAGAATAGAATAGAATAGAATAGAATAGAATAGAATAGAATAGAATAGAATAGAATAGAATAGAATAACAGAGTTGGAAGGGACCTTGGAGGTCTTCTAGTCCAACCCCCTGCTTAGGCAGGAAAACCTACACCACTTCAGACAAATAGTTATCCAACATCATCTTAAAAACTTCAAGTGTTGGAGCATTCACAACTTCTGGAGGCAAGCTGTTCCACTGATTAATTGTTCTAACTGTCAGCAAATTCCTCCTTAGTTCTAGGTTGCTTCTCTCCTTGATTAGTTTCCATCCATTGCTTCTTGTCCTGCCCTC
>QLTV01003984.1:202116-214080 GCA_003457575.1 Thermophis baileyi | reverse complement strand
TATATACACACACATATATATTATTTATTAAATTTGTATGCCGCCCAACTCCCAAGGGACTCTGGGCGGCTCACAACAATATATGTATATATATATGAATCTGACACGCTGGGGAAAATCTGTGATTTGGAAATTTATCATATCTTCATCTTTGCTAGTTAAATATTTTAAGGGTTTTTAAAGATTATAAACTATTAAAAAAATAAGACCATCCAAAGGAAAAAAAAATAATTCAAAGTTAAAGTGCCAATATTTTTTATTCTTCTTTGGAATATAATCTCAGTTTCTCCACATCTCTAATAGCAATATTTTCTTTACCTGTAAGACAGAGTTGAAAACATGTGGGCTCCCTTGTTTCTGAATCATAATTCCTAGAAGCTTGAAACACCGTAACCAATGGCAAAAGATGTTGGAAGTTAGGAATGGCCAAGTTCACATAAAGGAATTTTTAACCATGGCATTGAACAGTAGAGCTCTACAACTTTTCAAAGGAACATTTCAGTGTTAGAACTTCAGTCAAAGTGCAGCTTCAAAGGTAACTGCAAAGTGAAGTGACAGTCCACTTCTTATCATAGTTAAGTGGCTGCTTCACTTCACTTCAAGTTGCTATTGGGGGTTTCTGTGATTTATTTTGCACCCATGAGACATTTTACTACAAGCTATCAATCAAACACTGGAGTGGTTGTTTTGGAATCTTACCTGTCATGGTTTCGATGTTAAGAGCCCAGACTAGATAAAACAGTTTTCATTGCACTCAGATAATCTAAAAAGAGAAAGTTTGCTTTGTTTTCCTAAAAGCGAAATATTGAATTGGATACCTACTGCCCTGAAAAATGTAAACAAACAAAAAATGCTCTCCCTATATATGTAGTAAAAGCCTAGACTGATTGCATGTAGTAGCACATGTGTTTGAAAGGTGTAAGCAACAAATGAGAAAGGTAATGTGTGGTATGGTAAATCAACTGCAAAGAAACCCCCAAAATAAGGTTTCTGTCAAGTTATCCTCAATGAAACATATATTTCAGTCAGGAAAACAATATTACAGTATTCTAGGTAGGCTGCTAGCAAATAGACACTGTGAATTGTTTTCTGTTAGCAAAGAGGTGGATTAAATCAGCGATTAAGGGCTAGCAAAACAACATGTCTTCATTAAACCACTACTAGTACTATGTTGAGACTTAATAGGTTTTTCTACTTAGAGAGTATTTGGAATGAAATTTCATGTTAGAAGAAAAACCATTCAGAAAACACAAAACATATTTTCAGGTTCTCGTCTCCAATACATTGCAAACAATAGAGGAAATTTTACAAGTAAACTATGTGGGATGAGAATGTAGTGACATCTGGAACAAGGTATGTTTTGCAATCAATTGTGGATAAAGAGACAGGATTTAATAGATACTGTTTTGGAACAAGGAAACAGGAATTTCCTTGTACAACAGCTGGGACCAGATGGCTTTTAATGGTGGGCAAAGAGATTATTCATACTGCCCAAACGTAGTCCTGTTTGTTACAGGCTAACAGGTCAAACCACAATAATGAATAGTGGAGAGAGATTAATTTTCATATTGTCTTTGTATATATCTTTGTCACATATGTTGTATGCTATATTTAGTCCCTTGCTGGCTGGGGTAACAAATTTTTAAGGCTGTCTACTGCAGATAATTGACCATTAGTTCACTTCATTTATCTCCAACTAACAGATTCTACCATGCCCAATCTCAAAAGGTCCAAGCTCAGGACTTAATCCAGTAGTAACAACCCTAGGCGTGTGGGTGGGTGATAACTGGGTTTATTAGGCCAGACTCAGGCACACAAATGAGCTCCAAAAAGCACTGGTCACAAAACAGATGCAATCTGGAATTAAAGTCAGCACTGGGAGCATTCGCCTCCCAGCGCAGTTATAAAGGCAAGCCACGCCCTCCGCCGGCGCAGGCCTTGCCCGGACATCGCTCTGCTTGGCTCTGCATGGCTGCACAGCTGATCGTCGGGCATTCTGGTTGCCTCATGCTGGCCGCCTCCCAGCCACACAGCTGATTGGCGCTCCAACGGAGGTTTGCGCTGGCCGCCTCCTTGCCACAGCTGATTGGTGCTCCAGCAGGGTTTCTCCGGCGCGTGGCTGCAGCCGCCAGCATCATGAACTTTCCCCCAAAACCAGGACCTTCCCTCTCCCCCAGTAAGGCAAACCCCGAGGTTTGACAGGCGGCTCCCCTATCAACAGGGCCACACCTGGAAGATAGTAAGCACAGGTAGTGAGGATACATAGCAAAAGGGTACTATACCCAGCCTCCCGTATGCCCCCCCCCCGGTTTGTGAGGATATTTCCCATGGTACTTCCTGAGCAGATGGGCAGCCTGTATGTCTCCGCTTGCCACCCAGGAGGCTTCTGTATTGGGATATCCCTTCCACCGAACTAGGTACTGCAATCGACCCCTATGCAGTTGGGAGTCTAATATCCGATTGATCTCATAATGGGTCTCTCCTCCCACCTCCACAGGACCAGGTAATGGTAATGGTTGTGGTTGAATGGACTAACAGGCTTAAGCAGACTACTGTGAAATAAAGGGTGCACCTTTCCTAACAGTCTGGGTAGTTTCAGCTCCACCGTCACAGGATTACTTATTCATACAACGGGGAAGGGGCCCACGAACTTTGGATCCAACTTCTGGCAAGGGACCCTTAACTTTAGGTATTTGGTCGATAGATACACCCTGTTTCCCACCCGGAATGGCTTCTAAGAAACCTGCTTCCTGTCTGCCTGTATCTTCTGGGTTTCTGCGGCTTTTCGCAAGGCCTTCTTCATGGCTTCCCACACCCCTGGGAAGGTATTTATCCATTCTTTTGGGTTGAGGGGGGTAGGGAGTTCTCGCGGGTACACAGGTATGGGAACAAAATCCAACCCATGCACTACTCTAAATGGGGTAAAGCCAGTACTACTGTGGACAGCATTATTGTAGGCCACCTCTGCAAATGGCAGGAGTTCTGCCCAATTGGTCTGCTGATAGGTGACATAGCACCTAAGATATCTTTCCACAATGGCGTTGGCTCTTTCTACTGCCCTGTTAGTACTTGGATGGAAAGCTGAGCTTAACCCCTGGGAAGACCCTATCATTTGGATGAACTCCCACCAGAACATGGCTGTGAATTGTACCCCCTATCTGTAATGACCCTCCGCGGCACCCTGTGAAGGCAATAAATATGCTGTAGGAATAGTTTAGCCAATCTTTGTGCTGACGGTAACCCGGGACAGGGTATAAAAGGGCCTGTTTAGAAAATAAATCAATGACCATCCATATGACTGTGTGGCCATTGCTCTCTGGCAACTCAACAATAAAATCCATGCCTATTTCCTCCCATGGCCGAGTGGGTTCAGCCACAGACTGCAAGAGGCCAGGGGGTTTCCCTATGCGGGGTTTGGTAGTTGCACAAATCAAACAACTACTGACATAGTCCTCTATGTGGTGTTGCATCTTGGGCCACCAAAATTGCCACTTGACTAAATGTAGGGTTTTCAGGAACCCAAAATGTCCTGCTTGTTTCACGTCATGGCACCTTTGTAGCACTTGTGGCCTCAGGACATGTGGCACATACAGTTTATTGCCTTTCCACGCTAACCCGTCCCATTGGGTGAGCAGTTGCTTGTGTTCCAAGAACCACGAGTCCATGAGTAATTCGGCCTGTAAGCAACTCGTTAACTCCTCGGCTGTTTCAGCCAGCCGCCGGGCTGAGACCCGGGCAGTGGGTTGCATCTGCGGTGAGGGGGGAATGATGGTGTGCACTACCTCCTCTCACCGGCTATTGTATTGAGGCATCCTTGACAATGCATCTGTTAGAAAGTTTCACCCAGCCGGAATGTACTTCAAGGTGAACTGGAAGCGGTAAAAGTACTGTGCCCACCGTACCTGTTTGTGCGACAACTGCCGCAGAGCCTGGAGGGCCTCAAGGTTTTTATGGTCCGTCCATACCTTGAATGGTAGTTTACTACTCTCCAGGAGGTAACGCCAGGTAACGAGGATCCACCGGACCGCGAAGGCCTCTTTCTCCCATATGGCCCACCTACGTTCGGTTTTTGAGAGTTTGCGGGAGGTATATGCACACGGCTGTAACGTGCCCTGTTCATTAGCTTGTAATAGGACAGCGGCTACCGCTACATCGCTGGCATCCGCTTGGACTACAAAGGCTTGTTCAGGATTTGGGTGTTTCAGAACAGGCTCTCTGGCAAATAACTCCTTGAGGGAGAGAAGGAAGTTCATTACACTTCATGTGACTAAAAATATGACTGTCACAACAAATCTCCACCTGTTCTCCTTCAAAATAAACTGACTCACACATTTTATTTATTTATTTAAAACATTGATATCGCCTCCCATCTTCTACTAAACTTGGGGGGGCGGGGCTCCCATCAAGAATCAAAACAACACATATACCACATTAACACTATTAAAACCATAAACATTAAAAACAAAAACCTGGCACCAAGTCAAGCTTCCAACATCCAAAGATCACTCTATCCCAGAGCTTGACACAAAAGCCAGGTCTTTGGTGTTTTTCAGAAGGCCAGGTGGCTAAAAGTCTGCTGAATCTCAGGGGGAAGTTCCATAGGGCAGGGTCTGCTACAGAAAAGCCATCTTCCTAGCTCTTATAAAGTGACAATGTTTAAGGGAGCATTGCTCACCATATCTACTCTGATAGGACAGGTAGATGTCTTTAGAGATAGAGTTAGGATGATAACCAGCACCTTGAATTGCACCCAGAAGGAAACTGGAAGCCCAGGCAGAGGTGCTACACAAGCATGTTTACTGTTGCCATTGAATTATGTTTCTCTGAATTAGCTATTATAGTACAAACAACACACATAGAATCGAAATTGTCATCTGACAAAAATTTTCCTCACTTGGCATCTCCAGATAGTTTGGACTTCTTCAGTCTTTGGGTCATGCTACCTGTGTGCTTCTCAGAACAGAGTGAGTGTGTGTGTGTGTGTGTGTGTGTGTGTGTGTGTGTGTGTGTGAGAGAGAGAGAGAGAGAGAGAGAGAGAGAGAGAGAGAGAGAGAGAGAGAGTATACATGTATGTATGTATGTATGTTTGTAACCACCAGTGGTGGGATTCAAATAATTGAATAGTTCAATAATTCAATAATTCAACAGCTTTTGTGCATGCGCACGGCTTCTGCACATGGCACATGCACGGCTTCCGCACACAGCTTCTACGCATGCACGGCTTCCACCATGCGGCGAGGCTCGACTGAGCAGCCTTTCAAATTCAAATCTTTATTGTCAGAGTACAATATTTGGGGCCTGTTCCCCTCCATCTCTGCTCTCTGGGGCAGTGGCTGCTTCTCTCTGCACTGCTGGGAGAGCATCTTGTGCAATTTAGCAGCTGTGAGCCGCCGCTTTCCTCTAAGTCCCATCTGGAAAGTGCTGCAGCTGAGAGAAACAGCATTCAACATGGCTGCTGCTTCTCTGTGTCGCAGCACTTTCCGGATGGGACTTAGAAGAAAACGGTGGCTCACAGCTGCTAAATTGCATAAGACACTCTCCCAACAAGAGCAGCAGTGGAGAGAAGCAGCTGCCCACCCGGAGAACACATGGAGTGTCTCCACGAGCGACCGAGGCTCAGCAAGGGATGGAAGAAGCAGCTTCAAGATCTCCACTGCAGTGCTTTCCGGATGGGATGTCTTACAGGTAAGAAGAACTGTCCGGTCCATTCCAAAACCACTTCGGCCCTCCTGCACCAATGCCACCCTCTCCCGTGGCCCTTTGGCCTAGCGCGGCAGGCAGCAGGCCGAATAAATTTCTTCAGCCTGGGGGGCTATAGTTTGAGGCCAGAGGGGGGCAGCGGCATATGGGTGGAGGCCCGGGGCAAGGCCGGAGTGGGGGAATGGCACGTTCCCTGACCCGGCTGAGGCAACCGGGCAGAGGCTCTGGGGCAAGGCCGGAGCCAGGGAATGGTGCGTCCCTGGGCCCTGACCTGAGGTGAAGGGTGAGCAGGCGGCAAGCTTACCTTTGGTGAGCAAAGCAGGCGATGCACGGAGGCGAGGCGTGGAGATTAGCTGGGCTGCGTGGCAAAGGCAAGATATATAGGGCGGGGTGGGTCAGGGCAGGGTGGGCGGGGTGGGGAAAGCCGCGAGCCGGCGAGCGGGCCAGGCAGAGGTGGTATTTGCCAGTTCTCTGAACTACTCAAAATTTTCGTTACCAGTTCGCCCAAACCGGTCCGAACCAGCTGAATACCATCTCTGGTAGCCACCCATCTCAAACCAGTGACTAGGTGGCTTACAAGATTAAAACAAACAAATCTGCCAAAATTGAGTGAATATCAGATTAGAAAGATTTATATAAGATTATTCCAAGTAGTGTAGTTTCCAGTGAAGTCCATAAAAGATAAATGGAACACAAGAATTCACATCCCTACTACAGGTAGTTGGCAGTAAAGAGACAGAAATCTCTAAATCCATCCATTAGTTCTTCAGATTTTTGCAGCTGAGATACATTAGCCCTATAGAGAACTCACTTCACAGATTTGTCTGCAAGATCTAAAGCAGTATTGAGAGATTAACTGATCATAAAGTGAGTGGTCAGGACATTTATAGGAGAGACACATATGAACTAATCCCTTAGTGATATATTGCAATTGCCCCTTACTGATATATTGCAACCCCTGCAATTTGTGATGAGTGTCTGGGAAGGAAAATAAAATTTGCCCTGATGTCTTTTTATTTTTAAATTAAGAATTACAAATAAAAGAAATGAAAGCAAATATAGAAACTACAAAAAATACAGAGAAATACAAATTTGCCCTGATTTTCTAATAAAAAAAAAGTTGACTAGAAAAAAGAATAGAGTAGTAACTAAAATATTATAAAACATGCATAAAAAGCATAACACCAAACACTTCTGTGAGTCGTAGATTAATTACAATTTCTAATTTATCATTTTTTCTCCAGGTGTTAGACTTTTCTAAAACAGCAGCTAAAGCTTTGGCAATAGCAAAATTAGGTTCTTTAAACAGCTGACATTTCACAAACATAAATTAACAGTTTAGGTGTATCGTGGTTCTTTACTCTTTCTAGTGCCATGTAATGATGTTTATACTATTCAGAGGACCTTGACATTATGGAATAATATAAATTATTTCTACAATTCTAACTCACAAGGATAAATACTTGTTTTGTTTTTTTAAAATACTGTATATGATGCATTATACCTTCTGATTCACAATTCAGTTTAGAAATATTTATTTATTCATTCATTCATTTTTAAGATACACTGGATTATGAGTGTGAAGCTCTTTTAAGACAACACAGGTTCAGTCAACGGATTGCATTGTCTTTTCCTGTGTGGCTACTGGAAAGCAAAATTAGGTGCCTGGTGAATGAAAAAATCCCTCAAAGAGTCACTTTTCTCCATTATCAGGGCTGGCATTTGTTGGTCCTGCTTGGAACTGTAGGAATCTCATTCCGTAGCTTAGAGTTATAATTGTTCAAATTTTGCACCTATGGTAAAGTTTAAACTAGAATAAATTATGCAGTATTTCCCTTCATTACGGCTACAGGTAGTCCTCGACTTATGACCAAAATTGAGCCCAAAGTTTCTGTGGTTAAGTGAAACATTTGTTAAGTGAGTTTTGCCCCATTTTACAACCTTTCTTGCCACAGTTGTTAAGTGAATCACTGTGATTGTTAAATTAGTAACACGGTTGTTAAGTGAATCTGGCTTCCCCATTGACTTTGGTTGACAGAAGGTCACAAAAGTTGATCACATGACCCTGGGACACTGCAACCATCATAAATACGAGTTGATTGCCAAGTGTCCGAATGACCAGGGGGGTGCTGCAATGGTCATAAGTGTAAAAAATGGTCATAAGTCAATGGAAAAAAGAAAAAAACACACAGAAAATTGCAAGAGAGAGGTGCGGGAGGCAGCCTCTGGACCTGCCCCTGAATTGCCAAAAAATTCCCAGTGGGAATTCATGAAAAAAGAGGCATGTTAAACCTTCAACTCCAAACAAATATGCTGTGGGGTAGATATAAGGGTATCCCTGTAAAAGAAAGAGTCTGTTTGTGTGGGACGGGGGAAGTTGAAACAATGTTCCATGTAATGTTTGATTGTCCCTTATATTCAGATTTGAGGGATTGCCAGTTGGGCAGGATCTTTTATATCAACATCCCTACATAAAAAGAGCACTTTTTGCAATATTGTCTGTTAGGTTCTAATTTGCGGCTGGTGAAATGGATTGCTAAATTCGCGGTAAAATTGATGGAAAAAAGGACAAAGCTGGTGCAGCAGAACATGGTAGATTGTAGGGAAGATCATTTGATTTGATTTAAATAAATGTAATTTTAATAGTAGATTTAAGACTGATTTGAGTAGATGTAGGGGTGACATTATAATATAAATTTTAATCGTAGTTAATTTTTATCTTAAATGATTATATTTTATTTTGATCTTATTTTAGATTGTAATTTTATTTAAATCATGTATTATTCTAATTTCATTTAAATTGTTGCACCAACTTTTGTAATCATCTGTTTGTGGAGTTCTGTGTTTTGATATGGCCCAATGGGCTAATCAATAAAATTTATTCATTCATTAAGTGAATCACTGCAGCTGATAAGTTAAGTCACCCAGTTGTTAAGGAAATCTGGCTTCCTCACTGACTTTGCTTATCAGAAGATCGCAAAACAGGATCACGTGAACACCCCCACCCCCGGACACTGCAACTGTCATAAATATGAATCAACTGTCAAGCATCTAAATTTTGATCACATGACCATGGAGATGCTGCAAAGGTCGTAACTGAAAAATGGTCATAAGTCACTTTTTTCAGTGCTGTTGTAACTTTGAATGGTCATTAAATGAACTCTTGTAAGTCGAGGACTACCAGTACAGAACCAAGAAAAGCTTTGCTGACTTTATTTTGATTTTTCAGCTGCATTAGCATGATCACAGCCTAGCAAGAGAATAGCAATAGCAATAGCATTTAGACTTATATACCGCTTTACAGTGCTTTACAGCCCTCTCTAAGCGGTTCACAGAGTCAGCATATTGCCCCCAACAATCTGGGTCCTCATTTTACCCACCTCGGAAGGATGGAAGGCTGAGTCAACCTTGAGCCGGTGAGATTTGAACCTGCCGAACTGCAGCTAGCAGTCAGCTGAAGTAGCCTGCAGTGCTGCACTCTAACCACTGCGCCACCTCGGCTCAGTCACAAGATACGTACAGGTAGTTATGGACCAGAATTTCCATTGCTGAGCAAGGCAGTTGTTAAGTGAGTTGCAGCAGACTTTATGACTCTTTTTTTTTGTCATGGTTGTTAAGAGGATTACCACAGTCGTTAAATGAATCATGTGGTCATTAAGTGAATCCAGCTTTCCCCATTGACTTTGCTTGTCAGAAGCCATCTGGGAAGGCCATAAATGTCAATTACATCAACCCAGGATGCTGCAAATGTTGTAAATCCATGCCAGTTGCCCAGTGCCTGAAATTTGATCATGTGAGCATGGAGAGGCTACAGTGGTTGTAAGTCACTTTTTTCAGTGCAGTTGTAACTTTGAATTATCACTAATTGAATGGCTGTAAGCCAAGGACTATCTATTATGGCTGTTCTGCATGGCAACCTTAAGTTACTTTTCTCCCTTGCACTGATGTGTTAGAAATTTTGTTTATTTGTTAAATTTATATGCTGTCCATTTCACCTTACAATCAATACATTATTAAAATATTTGCATCACTGCATGTGTCAATGAAAACAACAAACTTGCATCACAATATGACAGTGCATCATTGTGACAAAAGTATTGCAAAGTATATCATTTGGTTCCTCTCTCAGCGAGCCAGCTAGTCTGCTACAGTAGTTAGATTGAGAGCTAAAGTGCTACTGTAGTTTCTTTTGCTACTGACAGCAGGAAATCAATTACCTGAAGTGGGTCAATGTGAGAAAGAAGGAGGAAGAGACTAAATGTGTTTACCAATATGATGCAAAAATATTTATGCATGTGTGAAAACCTGCTTATGAATAAATGCACAAGCAAATATGGTCCTGAGTTTTAACTGTTTCCCATTGCCAGCAGTTGGTTTCAGGAAATCTGATCTGAAGAAAATATTCCTTCTCTACTCATGATCTCATTGCATTAAAAAAAAAACACCATGCTAGAAATTAAAGATTAAGCTTTCAATAAAGGAAATAAATTTGCAAATGTTACTCTTCCTACCCTGATAATACAGGTAGTCCTTGACTTATAACAGTTCATTTAGTGACTGTTTGAAATTACAACAGCACTGAAAAAAAGTGGCTTATGATTGTTTTTCATACAACCGTTCCAGCATCTCTATGGTCACATAATCAAAATGCAAATGCTTGGCAAGTGGTTCATATTTATGACGGTTGCAGTGCCACGGGATCACGTGAACTCCTTTGCGACCTTCTGAAAAGCAAAGTCAATGGGGAAGCCCTATTCATTTAACAACTATGTTTCTAATTTAACAAATGCAGTGATTCACTTAACAACTATGGCAAGAAAGGGCATAAAAAGGGGCAAAATTCACTTAACAACTCTTTCACTTAGCAACAAAAATTTTGGACTCAATTGTGGTTGCAAGTCGAGAACTACCTGTAGTCAGCGGAGTTCATACATGCACCGTCGTTTTTCAGTAACAAGGCTGGAGAAATTATGGCCCTCCAAGTGAGGCTAAACATTCACCATTGACTTTCTTCAAGTTTTTTTGAATGGGGAAGAAGAGAGATGGAGGAAACAACTATAGGTAGTCTTCATTTAGTGACCATAATTGGGACCAGCAGCTTGACTAAGTGCCACAGTCACTGAATGGAAGATCACCTGACCACAACAGATTAATGACTTTATTTCCCCTTCAATCGTTAAACAAAACAGTGCAGTTGCTAAGTGAAAAATCGTTTGGTTGCGACTTACGATTTTATTTCCATGAACTCCATTTATTACAAGTGCTGGAATGGAGATCATATGACTGTGCGACTCTGTTGATGGACATAAATGGGAAGATTGTTCACAAAGGGTTTTTTTCCCTATTGTCATAACTTTGAATGGTCACTGAATAAGATAAGCAAGGACTACCTGTATCACTTTAGCACTTTAATACTCCATTAATCTGGATTCCATTATTCCATAGCCAAGAGGATTAGAAACTCGAAAACAGCAGAAGGGTGATCCACTTAACAATGTCTTAAAACTTTAAAGGAAGATGAGGAGAATTAAATCTGGCTTCTACTTTTTATCCTCTTTACGCCTATCATACGTTAATTTATCATTTATAAAAGTTTAACCTGCTGGTATACGCAAACATTTATCGTTTTTCTCAGGCACTGGAGCCCAAATGAGGACAAGCATCCTGGCAAATACATTAACAATCTGATGACAGATGTTTTATTTGTTCGCATAAGATTAATGATAATTTTAATATCCCAAGGGCAAGATGTGGGCAGAAGTGTAATGTTTTACAAGGGGACAAGCCTGCCAGAATGGCTAACAAGGAGAGCAAAAAACGAAGATCTGGCAAAACAATAAGTAAATAAATAAGGAGTTGAACAGAGTTGAGTGACAAGGCTTTATCCCCCCTCCCCTCAAAAAAAAACAAACCTTTCCTGGGACTAAAAAAACTCCCTTTTTATGACATTCAAATTCAAACATTGTTATCTTTTCATTTAGAAAAGAATAGAATAACAGAGTTGGAAGGGACCTTGGAGGTCTTCTACTCCAACCCCCTGCTTAGGCAGGAAACCCTACACCACTTCAGACAAATGGTTATCCAACATCTTCTTAAAAACTTCCAGTGTTGGAGCATTCACAACTTCTGGAGGCAAGTTGTTCCACTGATTAATTGTTCTAAGTGTCAGGAAATTTCTCCTTAGTTCTAAGTTGCTTCTCTCCTTGATTAGTTGCCACCCATTGCTTCTAGTCCTACCCTCAGGTGCTGTGGAGAATAGCTTCA
>QLTV01003984.1:185486-200791 GCA_003457575.1 Thermophis baileyi | reverse complement strand
AATGCTGGCTTCTTTTGAGATCTTTTATTTTTCTTCTTCATTGGAATTGTGTTAGACTGGGCTTTTATAATCTCACTTTTCAAAGTTTTCCAAGCTTCTTGGGTTATTTTCCCCTTGAGGATTTTCATCCATGGAATCCTTCCCAAGCTCTCTTTAAGTTTATTTGAATTAGCTCTCTTAAAGTCCACGACTCTAGTTTGACTCTGCTTGTCTGCTTGTGCTTGCATAATGTTGAATTCCAATATTGCATGATCACTTGCACCCAAGGTTCCTGTAGCTCCAACACCTTCTATCATTTCATCTCTGTTAGTGAGAATTAAGTCCAATATGGCTGATCCCCTTGTTCCCTTCTCTACTTTTTGGGAAACAAAGTTGTCTGCTAGGTTTGTTAGGAACTTGTTGGATCTTCCACTTGGTGCAGAGTTTGTCTCCCAGTTGATGTCAGGGTAGTTAAAATCCCCCATTACTATTGTGATGTGCTTCCTACATACCTTAGTTAGCTGATTTGCAAAAAGTTCATCTATTTCCTCTGTTTGGTTGGGTGGCCTATAGTATAGACCTATGGCAATGTCATTTCCCCCCTTTAATATTGACCCAAATGCATTCAAGATAATTTTCATTATTGTTGTGCTCTATTTCTGTAGAGATGTAGTTATTTCTTACATATAGTGCAACTCCACCTCCTCTTTTATTTGGTCTATTTCTTTTAAATAATTTAAATCCCTCTAGCTGTATGTTCCATTTGTGGGTTTCATCCCACCAAGTTTCCGTAATTGTAGTCCTATTCAGTCCTAACATTGTAGTCCTATTCAGGATAGAGTCAGGGGCAACTAGATGGAGTTGAGTGTTTACTGGCTGGATGTCCTTCACAGAGGGAAACAGAGTTTGTAGCAGATATTTTTTTTCTTGGCACCCTAGGAAAAAAAACATCTGCTGCTACTTAGGATTGAACTCTCAACCTTCCGAGTGGAAGGCAAGCATCTTCACCACTAGCCCATCATGCTTCTCCTTCCTGGGACTGAAGATTGGAGATATTAGAAGAAGGAGGGAATGAATGAACTGTCTGGAACTTAATTTTTTAGATTGTTTCTACTCGGCTAATACTGCGCCAATCTATCCTTTTGTTTTCTGAAAGCTTTTTTCCTTGATGAAAGAGGACTATGTTTTTGGTGCTTTTATTTTTTTAACCTCAGTCTGAGTACTTTCACTTTTGCTGCCTTTTTTAAAGCTTATTTTGTTGTTACAAGGTGATGGAGGAGGACTACGACTCTACTGCTGTTTCCCTTTCTCTAATGCCTCCTGATTTCTTCAGTTTGGAAATATGAGGGGCAAAGAATCTATGGGAAAAAATCCCTCATGTTTTGCTTCTAATTGTAAAGGGAGTATTGGAAGTCAAAAGTGGGTTTGTTGCTGGCTGCAAAAAGATGACTACCCAGTGGGATGCAGTGGTTACAAGAATCATAGAACATAGAATAACAAAAATTAGTTAATTTTTCTCACCATTAGGAAATTTCTCCTTAGTTCCACGTTGCTTTTCTCCTTTGATTAGTTTCCATCCATTGTTTCTTGCCTTGCCTTTTGGTTCAGAGGGACTCATGTTCAGATCCACCCTCAGCCATAAAAATCGCTGAGTGACTTTGACATTTTTCAGCCCAACCTACCTCACAAAGTGGCTCTTTAAGGAAAAATTGGAGAAAGGAATGGTTTCTCCATTCTCATGAGGACTTGAAGGTAAAGCAGGATAACAATAAGAAGAAACAAAAGTGTAGTGAGGCGGGAGATTCAAAAATTTCCCCTCAGCTATCTCATAGAAAAGGCATAAAGCTCATATTCCACCTATGAGAATGGTGGAAGATTATTATTTTTTTTAATTTTCTGAATAAGAAAAAAGATAAAATGATTGAATAAGAGTTATTTTTAAAATATTTATTTATCACACAGGTTCCCAACCAGAGAACAATCACCAGTTTACTAGAATAACCTATGCTGCTTCTCAGTATCCCCCCCCAAAAAAAATTGGTTCTCCTGGTTCAAATAGCAACCAGCTTTAATGTGAAGAGTTCCCTGTGGAAAAACAGTGACAAAGAGAAATGTTTACATTCTGACTGAAGTTTCTCCTAAGAACGGTGGGAGATCTAATTGTAGATCTCTGAATGGAGTGGTTTATTTCCGAACCCTGCCTGGATCTGGTGATTTCATATGTTGTTTCCAGAAGGGTATATATATTATTATTTGACAGGAGCAGAGAAATAATTGAGAAACCTATATGCGGGTCAAGAAGCAACAGTGAGAACTGGACACGGAACCACTGATTGGTTCAAAATTGGGAAAGGAGTTCAGCAAGGCTGTATACTGTTGCCCTGCCTTTTTAACTTATATGCAGAGCACATCACAAGAAAGGAGGGGCTACATGAATCACAAGTTGGAATTAAGGTTGCCGGGAGAAATATCAACAACCTCAGATATGCAGATGATATCACTCTAATGGCAGAAAGCGAAGAGAAATCAACAACCTCAGATATGCAGATGATATCACTCTAATGGCAGAAAGCGAAGAGAAACTATTTATTTTATTTTTTTATTTATTTAGTTTGTCAAGCATGTATGAGATAACAATTGTAAGTATGAACATAACATATAAACATATAAGTATAAACAGGTAAAGTATATGCATAAGAAATGAGTACTAATAATGGGAACAGTAGGACAGGGACGGTAGGCACGCCGATGTGCTTATGCACGCCCCCTTACAGACCTCTTAGGAATGGGGTGAGGTCCACGGTGAACAGTTTTAGGTTAAAGTTTTTGGGGTTTGAGGATGTAACAACAGAGTCAGGTAGTGTATTCCAGGCATTGACCACTCTGTTGCTGAAGTTGTATTTTCTGCAATCGAGTTTGGAGCGGTTTACTTTGAGTTTGTATCTATTGTTTGCCCGTGTATTATTGCAGTTGAAGCTGAAGTAGTCATTAACAGGTAGGATGTTGTAGCAGACAATTTTGTGTACTAAGCTTAGGTCAGACCGTAGGAATTGGTCTGGCAAAGATTTTGTATGCCCTGGTTTGTAGTACAATGTTACCAGAGACGAAGCTTCGCAAAATTAGGTTAACAACTCTTAATGCCATTTTTTTTGTAATGCTGTTACAGTGAGCTCTGGGGCTCTTGACATGGATGAAGAAGGAGAGTGCAAAAATTGGCTTGAAACTTAACATTAAGAAAACTGAGATCATGGCATCCGGCCCTTTCAATTCCTGGCAAATAGATGGGGAAGAAATGGAGGTAGTGACAGATTTTATTTTCCTGGGCTCCAAGATCACCGCAGATGGGGACTGCAGCCAAGAAATTAAAAGACGCTTGCTCCTAGGGAGGAAAGCTATGACAAATCTAGACAGCATACTAAAAAACAGGGACATCACCCTGCCAACAAAAATGCATATAGTCAAGGCTATGGTTTTCCCAGTTGCAATGTATGGCTGTGAAAGTTGGACCATAAGAAAGGCTGAGTGCCAAAGGATTGAGGCCTGTGAACTATGGTGCTGGAGAAGACGCCTGCGAGTCCCTTTGACTGCAAGGCGATCAAACCTTTCAGTCCTAGAGGAGATCAACCCTGACTGCTCTTTAGAAGGCCAGATCCTGAAGATGAAACTCAAATACTTTGGTCACCTAATGAGAAGGAAGGACTCACTGGAGAAGAGCCTAATGCTGGGGAAGATTGAGGGCAAAAGAAGAAGGGGATGACAGAGAATGAGGTGGCTGGATGGAGTCACTGAAGCAGTCGGCGTGAACTTAAATGGACTCCGGGGAATGGTAGAGGACAGGAAGGCCTGAAGGAACATTGTCCATGGGGTTGCGATGGGTCGGACACGACTTCACAACTAACAAGAAGATGAAGAAGAAGAGAAATAGGATGGAGAGTAACCTAGCAATAGAAATATGCTGGTAATTACCTGCTTTAGCCTGCTGGCAAAAGTCACTGTGCAGTATTCTCACACATTAAAGTTTACAAGTGGATCGGGTCCTGTTTGGACATGAGGTTTCTCTTCAAGTCAAATTTTTGTCATGATTTATCTTTAGCTGCAAAATGTTTCCATCATCTCCGTGCAATTTAAAACACCATAAAAAGTTATCACGGGGATTCTTCTTTTCCTTTCCATTCAATTCAGTTCCATTCCAAGCCTAGCATCTTGTAATATGAGATAATTCTGATTAAAGTGTCATGGAATAAGAAATACAGCAAAGAGAGATAAATTAATCAAATCCAGATATCTGCTGTAGTATAATACAACATATGCTTATTATACTGTAATTACAGATTTAAACCACCGGAAAAAAATGAATTCTGTTTTGACTCATAATCTGCCCTAATAATATATGATATTCTACTAATGCAGGTCAGCAAATACGAGTCCCTCCCATCCTTTATTTATTTGGTTTTTTTTAATCATATTAAGAAGTAAAAATACGTTGGATAGTGAGATGGGCAGCATATACATTTAATAGATAGATAAATAGATAGATAGATAGATAGATAGATAGATAGATAGATAGATAGATAGATAGATAGATAGATAGATAGATAGATAGATAGATAGATAGATAGATAGATAGATAGATAGATAGATAGATAGACAGACAGACAGACAGACAGACAGATAGATGATAGATAGATGAAATAGAGCTTACATAATGACTATTATAATTTTTGATTAAGAATACACAGACTCCCACTAACTGGTATAGATGAAAACTACAATGCAATTTAGATTGAATAGCGATTGCTGAACTTTTTCAGCACAGCAGACCTACGTTTTCCCATCACTAAAAATGTCAATTAGTCCACGATGGGATTTTGTGTGGACAGATTTGGAGTTTGTTCTGGATTTGGCAAAATGCTAACGTTGGAATTACCCAATATGGATAATTACACCATTTTGTGCCTAAAGGACATTTCTACCTCAGGTTCAGAAACAAATGCTTTTTTACCATGATGGTGTCAAAAAACAGAGGGTGCCCATTGTTCTCCTAAAAGAAATGTTCCTGTGAAGAAACCTTCTGGAAGGTTCTGCCTCCTTTCAATTTTTTAGCTCAATTTATTCCCTTGAGATTTTCACTGCCTAAGATTAGGTGAAAAAAGTGAAGGAAAGCGGGCACTTTAGATGTTAATGTTTTTAAAGCCTCTCCCCCACTACCTCCCTACAAATTCACATATAAAAAGATCATGAATATGATTCCTTATTTCAAAGGGTTTGTCCCTTTTATATTGTTCTGTAGTATTTTTGAACAGCACATTCCTTTTTGCTACTAGCTTATTTAGAAAGGCTTACAAGGGTATCAGTGGAGGAGGGGCAAAACACACTTTGAGAATAAAGATATTGAAGTTGGCCTCCAGGTTAAATCATGCTGTGATCCCAAATGCTATTGTTTGATTTGTATATTTGTTAACATTGCTTGCCTACTCGTTTATGCTGAGGAGATTAAATTGCACGGCATTGAAAGCCTGGCCGACGTTGGTAAATCAAATGTATTGTTTGCATTGCCATTTTGATTAATACCCTTTACAAGTTATTACACTCCAATAAATCATTTCTCATGTCATCACATCAGCAGTAAAGGTTTTTTTCCTATTGAAAAACAATACACATCACTTTCTCTCTGCTCTTATCGATTTTTCAAAGCTTTCTTCAGATGTAATTAAGATTATTAAAATTTTCTAGAACTTCTTTTGTGTCCTTCTCTTTTGCGCTCCATGGTTTCCCTTTTATTCTAGAGCTGTTTTCAAAGGCAAACACTATTCAAAGTAATCTGGAAGCTCTGTATAGGCCACATGATCTTGTCCCCCTATCAGCCATCTTGAACTGTTAAAAATATTGAGAAATAAGCCCAACAACAGAGTAGGATTCAGCTGGTTCAGGCAGTGCCTCACTTTTTCCTCCTGGCCTACATATTAATGGGAAAACTCTTAATTGTGCCCTGAATAATACAGTTTATACTCACTCAACTGGCTGGTTTTAGTTGAAGGTGACCATCATGAATCACAAACTCACCAGTTGTATCAATGCACTGTTGTTTCTCCTAGGTTAAACAGCAGTTATAGCTGTCAGTTATCATTTCCATTTGTGATTGTTCTCTTACGATCAGTGGTTGAGCAAAAAAATCATCCAAGAAAGGAAATTAAGACTCTCCTTTGGAATTGTTTGTTATCCAATGTTTTCTGGGAAGATTTTGTATCAAGTTCATCTACTAGAGACTCATCTAGAACATTAAACATCATATCCTGTGACACTGTGCTGATATAGCCTAGCTGGAATTGCTGCTGCATTTCTTCTGAACACTTTTTCCCCCCCAAAAAGTATATTTGGAGTGGATTCCAACTCCAGTAAATATAAAGAAAAGGAAAAGTTTGGAAGAAAGTTTTGGACATTTTTGACAGTAAGACACATCCTGTCATGACAAAAGCCTGGGGTGGCTGACATGTGCCTGTCACCAACATCAAAACATCACTGGAGAAAAGGAAACTGGCACTTTAACATACACAAAGCGAAATGCCTCACTAGTTGACAAAAAGAAACGAATCTTTGAATTTTAGTCACAGTGCTTAATTCTGGAAGGGAACAGTTTGAACAAAGTCACGTGCTTCAAATAACTGTGAATGACCGTAAAATTGCTTTCATACATTATGATATTGATTCCATCCATTTCTGATAATTTGCAAAATATAGTCAATTAGATATATAGGAAACCTGTGGTTTTTTTTTCTTTTTGTAATCATTAAATGTGCCAAAACTTTGTTCCTGGCAAACTGCATTCCTGCAACTCCATTAGATTTCTTAGCAGTTTCTTACTGAAACCTTACCAGATCAACACTTTAGAGAGATAGAGGCGGAAAAGATGCATAATTAGACTATAAAGTAGATTGGAGAAAAAGTGGAATATTTGAAGCTGGGTGCATTATACTGCTGGGTGAAGGGCTTTTTAATAACCCTTTGACATGTGACCTTCATGCTACTTCATACAGATGAGTTAAGATAATGAGAATGAAGTGTTGGGCAGGACAATTTTTTCCCCATTTCCACGTAGTTGCTAATTTCAGAATTCTCTTCTGCAATTCTTTTTGCCTTATTTTTTTTTTACAAAGATAGCAATAGCAATAGCAATAGCACTTAGACTTATATACCACTTCACAGTGCTTTACAGTCCTCTCTAAGCAGTTTACAGAGTCAGCATATTGCCCCCAACAATCTGGATCTTCATTTTACCCACCTCGGAAGGATGGAAGGCTGAGTCAACCTTGAGCCGGTGAGATTTGAACCGCCGAACTGCAGCTAGCAGTCAGCTGAAGTAGCCTGCAGTGCTGCACTCTAACCACTGCGCCACCTCGGCTCCTAATTCTTCTGAACATTTAGATACAGTAAGGATATTAAAATGAGGTAGCAAATACAAAGCACATCAATAGAATTGTAATAAAGAAAGTAGAGAGAGAATATCTATATAAAATGATTTGGTTGACTTTTAACAAATATTGTTTAGACCACGGGTGTCAAACTCATGATGTCATGTTGCCGTCATGTGATGTATCATGATGTTTTCCCCCTTCGCGGAGCTGGGGTGGGCGTGGCCTACATGTGGTTCATCTGGCCTGCCGCCGCCAGCTTGACAACCCTGGTTTAGACCAAAGCTTGCATACCTTCCCAATTCTTTCTCTATTTCAAAGGACAAAGCAGGTTATTTGTTTTTGTTTTTTGTTGTTGTTTTTTGGAAATTTTCACAATTGTGATACTGGAGGTTTGAATTAATTTTCCACAAGTAGTTTGAAGGCAGTTGTCCATGTCATCACAGGAATAGGCCAGGCTCTGACAGGGGCCCATTTTTTCAGCTGCCTTAGCACTGCCAAAATACCAATATTAAATCCAGGGTTTATAAGACTGATTTAAATCTTATTGGCTTCTCAGCTTTTTTTTTAAAAAAGCCACATTTTTATGAATTTTATCATACTGATCTTATCATTTTAATATGAAAATGGGTCATTCTCCACTAAACCACTGCCAAAGCATGACATTTTTACTATCCCATTACCTCTGCAGTACACTTAAATTTGATTTATGGGAACATTTTATAGCATGTTTGTCCTTAGGAGGCTCTGAGCAATGAGATAAAGAATATTAATGGGATTCGCTTCACAAAAGGAGAGTGTGTTGCATGTTTGGATGTAGCTTCAACAAACAAAATCACATTTCATCTGGGAGGAGAAAAGTCCTCAACTCTTCATTCTAATGATTTCCTTCAACTTTTATAAAGATAGAAAAGAGATGTGTTTGAAATAAATCAAAATTTATCTGAAACCCTTTAGTACTGATCTGTCAATGCATCAAGCAAAACCTGAACTGAGAAATGCAAATTAAGTAGGATTTCTGGTGAAATTAGATCAGTTTGGACAGTAGATATATCCAAAGTATTTTACAGACTTTTTCTGTATTATTTTATCATTCCCCTAAAATGATTAGGGGGCTGGAGTCTAAAACGTATGAAGAATGGTTACAGGAATTGGGTTTGTCTAGTCTAATGAAAAGAATGACTAGGGGGGACATGATAGCACTGTTACAATATTCGAGGGGCTCCTACAAAGATGAGAGGGTCAAATTATTTTCCAAAGCACCAAAAGGCACGACAAGAAACAATGGTTGGAAATTAACCAAGGAGAGAAACAAACTAGAACTAAGGAGAAATTTCCTAATAGTGAGTGCCATCAACCAATGGAACAGCTTGCCTTCAGAAATTATGGGTGCTTCATCACTGAATGGTTTCAAAAAGAGACTGGACAACCATTGATATGAAATGATATAGGGTATCCTGCTCGAGCAGAAGGTTAGACTAGAAGATCTCTGAGGTTCCTTCCAACTCTATTATTCTATGTTCTATGTTCTTTATCAAGTATTCTACTAGTATAACAATACGATTGCCACTGAATGTTTCACCCAATGACAGTTGGAAGGCTTAAGAAACCAAGTTTCTTAAAGGCCCTGAAATGGTATAGGATCTCCTGCCCAAGCAGGGGGTTAGACTAGAAAACCTCCAAGGTCCCTTTCAACTCTGTTATTCTGTTAAAATTGTAACACGTCCCTATCAGCCTATGGTCTGCAAGCATATGGTTTAGCCATATTGTCAGATAACGTAGGTTCTATTTTCATTGTTATCTGGTGGGGAAATAGCCTGGAAGCCTCCCACATCTCAACTGAAGATCCACAACAGAAATATTTTAAATCGGGAGTAGGCAACAATTTTGGACTATTACAGGCAGTTGGAATGTTGAGCATATATTGTGACAGCTTTCATCAAACAGTTATAAAGAAGAATATGGTCAGGCTCAAATTACTCATTTAAGAAAAGGCAAATCGGTGTTCCCCACTCCCTCTCCAAGCCTTCAGTATAGCTTTATGGAAATACATTCTCACTCTGTATTGCAGTTTGGACCAAACTGAATACATGTGTCCTACAGGAAGCATTGGCTCAAAACCCAGTGCAAATCTTTATCCCAATAATTGTCTTCATCTCTGTGTAAGTTCCTACTGCATATCCATCTCTTTTGATGGATTAAGAATTGGTTCTTCTTGTAAAATGTAAGGATGGACCACAGCAAACAAACCAAACAAATGATTTCTTTCTGAAATAAGAGCATTCCTAACAATTTTAGTCTTTAGATATTATTATCCTTAGGATAACACATCCTGAGTGTATTTATTGCATATATTCCCACAAGACTGTCAAACCCTGAAAAGGATTCTAAGAACGAGTTTGAAAAACAGAACTTTCTTTCACCTGCAAATAATTTTTTCAGGGAATTGGAGAATGTATTCATCACAGTACTAAGGTGATTGTGATTTTAGTTTTCTTTAGAAAGCTTGTTAACTTTAAAAAAAATGTAACTGAAGACAACTTGATATGAGAACAAAATAATTTACCCATAATGTCCTGGAGAGAGAGAGTTATATTTCAGAGTGAGCTAGACTATGAAATTGCTGCTCTTACCACAGTTCTATATTGTATTACCCACACTGATAAAAGCTAAAATATGAGCATGAACACTTTTCTTGATAAGCTTATTTTCCATTTTATTGTGTTCAAGAATATAATGATGATACACATTTCTAAAGGCCAAAGTTTGAAAAATCTGTGGGCACTTAATCTTCTAGACAGATTATTACTTGAGCTGCTGTGCTGCTAAGTATGAACATGCTATCCATAGGCCAATGCCTATCTTCTGGGCCTTCCTTTTTTCCTTAACTGTACAACCAGTGGTGAAATTCATTTTTTTTTACTACCGGTTCTGTGGGCGTGGCTTTGAGGGCTTGGTGTGGCTTGGTGGGCATGGCTTGGTAGGCGTGGCAGGGGAAGGATACTGCAAAATCCCCATTCCCACCCCATTCCGGGTCCAGCCAGAGGTGGTATTTGCCGGTTCTCCGAACTACTCAAAATTTCTGCTACCGGTTCTCCGAACAACTCAAAATTTCTGCTACCGGTTCTCCGGATTACTCAAAATTTCCACTACCGGTTCTCCAGAACCTGTCAGAACCTGCTGTGTACAACCTAATCAGTAAGCCCCATTGTAGAAATTTCACAAGCTGCAGAGTAAACATAGGTTGTGGTGTGTGATGATCATGGTGGATCCCAGTCTTACAGGGGCTCAGATTTCTTTTTGGAAGCCCATAAATGTGTGTTATTTCAGACAGCTCTCAGCATTCTGCCTGGGGGGAGTGGGGAAACAGCAATAAAAAAAATAGGAGTCAAATTTTGTCCTTTTCCTTCTGCTTCACTCACTCTCACCAGCCAAGATGTATCAAAGCTGAAATTCTGAGTCAAATGGAATTTCTATTCCTTCTTGTTTTGAGAACTTTAAGCTTTTTTGTTGTTGTTGTTTGAGTCAGCCTCAGGAAATGATATGTGCAACTGCAAACTATTCTCTTGAACTAAAGAGCAAAACCCACACAACTAAGCGTATCACTTGCTGTATGCATTTTGTTCTGTTTCAAGGTTGTAGGCACACACATGCAGACATAGTACTCAGAAGCTGAAGCAGATAACAACAGACAGGAATATAATTCAAATGCCTAGCAGACTGCTTGCTTGAAAAATGCCAACTACAGTCCAAAAAGCAATAGCCTAGTCCAAATATGTAATTCCAAGAATTACAGAAAGTAAAATCAGGCAGGCAGGAGGAACAAGAGTTACAAACTAGGATTCGAAACAGTTGTTTCCAATGAAGGCTGCAACCAAAAGAGGTGTGATGGTGCAGTAGCTTAAAGATGCAGAGAAGGTCTGTGCTCTGGTGGTTTGAGTCCTAGCACTAACTAACAAGATTTACATATTATGGCAATCCAAACTATAAGCCATATTTATAAACCACAATAACTTCAAGTTAAACACTCAAAGTCAAAATGAAAACACCTGACAATATGTCTTATTGAAATGTGTGAACCTTACATTTGGGTATGTGAGAAAATATCCTATTGGCAGACTGCCATTCCCATAAAAAGTATATTACAAAAATAGGAGAGCCATAGAAAAAAGTCCAGTCTTTTCAATATTTTCCTTAGTTCCCTTGCTAAGGTATGGGGGAAATGAGTGTTGTAATTCAGAGATAATTTGATCAAAAGGCATAATTTTTTTTAATAATCAACAAATTTTGTCAGTCAGTCAGTCAGTCAGTCAGTCAGTCTGTCTCTATCTATCTATCTATCTATCTATCTATCTATCTATCTATCTATCTATCTATCTATCTATCTATCTCATAATACTAAAGTTCATCTCAAATTAAAGAGGGAACTTCCACTCATAAAATACATATTTCTATAGCTACCCCTAATGTGTATCCACAAATTTGTCTTAACTTGTTCACAGAATTTCCAGGGCAGCTATGGAGGACACATAGTGAGTGTAGGTAGAACAAGAGCACAATCACAATGCAGTATTTCAACACTCGCCCCTGCTCATCTACTTACTTGCTCTTTTAATATGAAATTTCATATACAAAGCTGAGTTAAATTCCCCCAGCTGGCCACTTCCAACAAGTGTGAGTTGGCATTTGGATCGCAAATTGAGCCTCAGGTAGAACAGATTTTCCTGCGGTGACTAGGGATTAAATAATACAAATTCCATATTCAGCATTCTCAGAAGATGACTAATCAGTCATACCTTTGCCAGTATTTTGGCTTCTCTCCCACTGTTCATCATCTCAGGCCCCTTTTGTATCTTATTCCTTCCATTTGGAAGGAATATTGGAGTATTGGAGGATGGGATTTGAGGAGACATAGAACTCGCCACAGCCAACTCACCATGGGACAATTAGCCATGGCCAACTTGACGCGGGACAAAAGTTACATAATATCGAAGAAATGGTGAAATAGAATCATTAAAGAAAGGATGCAAAAGGATTGACAAAATGAAATGTGAATGACATAAATGAAAATAATTTTTAAATTATTTTAAATAATTAAATAAAATTGTTGAATTGTCCTGTGCCAAGTTTTTCTGTGGCGAATTGGCCACAGCAAATTGTCCCATGGCGAGTTGGCCATGGTGAGCTGGCTGCGGCAAGTTGGCTATGGCAAATCGTCAGCGGAGATTTGTTCACATCAACTTGGCTGTGGCAACTTGTCACATTCTGTGCTCAGGAAAAATTTGGTTTGGAAAAATGTGTCACGAACCTGCTATGAGCAGTCAGGCACACAGACTTTGACCATATGGAAATCTGGTCGAAATGAGGAGAACAAAAAGGAACATCTGCTCTGCAGAATGATGTGCAATCAAATTAATAAATGAAGGGGGAAAAATATTTTGAGTTGAAAATAATTAGAGAATCCACAAACTTTTTCAAATATATTTGGAAATTGAAACTACCAGAGAAGCTGTTGGGAGTACTAGACAAAGGAAATGTCTGAGAAATAAAGGAATGAATGGGGTTTCTGTATGCTTCTAATCTTGGAGGAATAGAAAGAAATAGAAATAATGAGTAATAAAATTGTAAACAAGGGTGACAAACTAAAAAATAATAAATCCCTGGATCCAAATAGTATCCACACAAACATACTTTAACAGCTTTAGATTTGCTTTCCTTTTCATAAAATATGCAACTTCTTTTCAACATTGGCATCAGGACTGCAAGGAGGGTAATAAACATAGTAGTAACTGTGGTAGTTTTATTTGGTATATATTTATACCTCCAAGTAATACAAACTGGCCATAACAAAAATCATACAAATCTATCTATTAAGTTTATAACCATGAACCAAGCCCAACTCTGCCGTTATTTAAACTGGAACAGGGTAATAATATTTTTCCAACATTACACAAAGGTCCCGATAAAGAAGCCTTAAAGACCTTTTTTTAAACCTTGAGAGATCTGTTTCCTAATGTACTTTGAGTGGGAGTTATTTCCAAAGAGTAGGAGATAGCTGAAAGAAGGCCAGTTAACTTAACATCTCTTCTGGGGAAAATTGTTGAAAGTATTTATTAAAACGAAAATAAGCAAACACAATGAAGAACGAGCCCAGCCGAAAATTTAAAACATGACTTCCTCCAAGGTAAGTCTGGTCCAGTAGTGGGTTCTAAAACCCGTTGCTACCGGTTCGTGTGTGCGTGTGCGTGTGCGTGCACGTGCGCGTGTGACGCTTCTGTGGTCCCGGGCAGGTGGGCGGAGCCTCCCACTGCCGCCGCTACCGGTTCTAAGAACCGGAAGCAACCCACCACTGGTCTGGTCTCACTAATATTCTAGGTGTCAATAAATGTAAACAAGGGGTATTTTATTCTCAAACTTTTTAAAAAACCTTAGCCAATGTCACTCACAGCTGGTTATAAAACAGGAAATAGTAAGAATAAATTGGCAATTTCACACTGGCAAGATGTACACAGTGGGGTCTTCTATAACTGATATCAGAATTGGTGCTTTTTAACTTGAAGATAAATAATTTTGAAATTGGGGGTTGAACAGGGAGTCCATGTTTGCAGATGATTACAGTGGCCATATATCCCTAAAGGGCAGTCCTTTATTTCAGAAATAAAGAGGTTTTTTAGATTTATTTAATTATTTGTTTTCTTGGTTTTGCTCTTGAATTTTCCTTTGCAAAGCAAAGTTATAAACAATTAATTTAAAAAAAATCCTTATGAACCTTTTTCAGATTTGCCAGGACTATCCTTTATTTTTTCCAAGAAAACATGGTCACTTGGTCACTGATACCTCACACCTGATTTGCCTGATAGTACTAAGAAACGTACATTTTGAAATACCTTGCATCCTTGGTTTTGGCACCAGCTTTTGTAGGGTATGTCTGGAAAATTCAGAAGAATTGACAAGGTTAAGCAAAGAGAGGAAATAGATTTGACCCTGGTCCATCAAAAGACAGGGAGGAAGGGTGTACAACCTCCATTTTGTTTGTTACCTCTATGTTTCTCCACCACAGTAGGCTCTATTCATATGGAACACTGTTGAGTGTTATCAGCTGTTTTGAATAGAGGGCCTAACATAATGTAAGGTGTATAGGGCTGCTTCAGTAAAAGGAATGTGTAAGGTAGTGTTCCTGAAGTTTCCTTCAAGGCAAGTATCTTATCCTTCAGTGCGTGGTTTATTAATACTGTTTTTTTTTTAAATAACTTGATACAATGAGCCAAGCATGAGAAAAGTGACTGCAGAGAGGAGATAAAACATGGCAGCAAACAAAAGTGGGTTAGAAAACTTGCAGCTGGTTGACCAGTCATTTTGCTGAGATTGGTGATTTTGTTTTTGCTGCATGTAAAAACAGAATCCCAACATTTTGTACATAGTTTGTGTGCCAACTTTAAAAATGCACACAGATACAAAAAAATTGGCATTCCCATGGTTAAGATCAAAACTGCAAAATCAGTTTATCAAGTGGTCCAGCAATGTGAATTTATGGCTGACAGTTGATTTTAAAACTCATTTGATTTCAAAAACCTGGGCTACGATTGGATGTTATATTAAATTCTGATTTAGCAAATCCTGTATGCCCTAATCCTAGCCTTCTCCTACTTGCCCAGAAACAGAAGTCGGAAAGCTTTTGATTCTGATTAATAGCATATTTTGCTGTGCCATCTGAAACTTAAACTTAAGTTAATCTTAATCCTAACTATGAATAGTTGAAACCAGAAGTCAACAACCTTAAGACAACAAATAAGCAATATGCTGTTTTATTTTTAGTGATACTAATGTGCATTCTAACTTTATCAAAATTTAAATGTAAGTAAACAAAGAAAACAAAGTGTTTCCAAAGAATTATGTTAATCTAAACAAAATAACTAC
>QLTV01003984.1:133938-144557 GCA_003457575.1 Thermophis baileyi | reverse complement strand
AAGTAAAAGTACATCAAGTTAAAAAAAAATGACCTATCCATAAGCAGGCCAAATGCAGCCCCAATAGGTTTTGTCAAAGGTTTAACAAAGAAGCACACATTGAAAATGTGGCTTACTTTTGATGAACCCTTAATTGACTTCTTCTCCAGCTACTCAGCCACAACCTTCTACAGTATTTGAGTGGTTTTTATCCCTCTTTTAGACAATCAATTCTCTCTCCTTTTTTCCCCCTTACCTTCTACACCCTTTTACGGAAAGTCAGTTTTCTGTAGTGTTTATGGTACCAGGCTAGAAACCAGGAGTTCTACTTAGGCACAAAGCTAGTTGATATCCTTGTGCCAGTCACTTTTTCTCAGTCCTAGAAAGCAGGCAAGGATAAACCACTTCAAAAAACTTGCCAAGAAAACTGCAGGGATTTCTCTAGGCAGTGGCCAGGAATCAACACCAATAAATAAATGAATAAATCCCACCTATTCAAGATTGAAAACATTTCCTTATTCTTGATAGTGTTTGCAAAGAAGGAATCCTTTAATACACAGTGACTCTTCAACATAAGTGATGATGTGGATGTAATCCAGGCAAAACTAATTGCCTACTTAGGAACAACATAATGTCCCGAAAAATTGTTTAGATGTGGGGGTCTTGCCCAGCTTAGCAAGGGTTGCCTTTGGGTTGTATTGTTATGTGCTTGGTCACCATCTTATATTTTATATTTTTATTTATATTATGTATTTGTTTATTGTTATATAGTAGGGCATCTATCTATCTATCTATCTATCTATCTATCTATCTATCTATCCATCTATCTATCTATCTATCATCTCTATCATCTGTCTGTCCGTCCGTCCGTTCGTCCGTCCGTCCGTCCGTCCATCCATCCATCCATCCATCCATCCATCCATCCATCCATCCATCCCACTTATACAATGTTCATCTCACCTAAGTGATCCGTTTATTTTTTATGCTGTATGAGTGGTGTGGTGGCCTAGAGGTGGAGCTCTTGCCTCACAATCAGGAGGCTGTGAGTTCGATCCTAGGTAGTGGCAGATATTTCTCTCTCTGGGCACAGTGAGAATATATCTGCTGAACAAAACTCCGCATTGGCGACAGGAAGGGCATCCAGCCAGTAAACACTCTGCTAACTACATTCAGTTGCCCAGACTCCATCCTGCAAGGATGTTAAAAGAAGATGATGATTTCACCCAAAGTCACATTGTTTTTGTTGGGCGGCCTTATACAGTACATCAACTCAAATAAATAAATAAATAAATAAATAAATAAATAAATAAATAAATAAATAAATAAATAAATAAATAAATAAATAAATAAATAAATAAATAAATAAATAAATAAATAAATAAATAAATAAATAAGTCTCCATAAACACATATATGTCACTGCTATCAGGATGAATCTCTTCAAACCTTTTCCTTCTTTCCCTGTCCTCAATATCAACATGTTTTCTTTATTGCAGATCCTTGCTGTTTTTAATCCAATCATGTCTTTCCATTCTTTTTTCTCCACTTTAAAAAGAAAATCCTTTTAACATATATAATTTTAATATGGGCTTCATATTCATTCTCCTGTCAAAATATGGATTTCAATTTTTAATTGGATACCCTGGAACTGCTGAGAACTCTGTAATAACATCTGGAGAAGTGGAGAACCCAGGAGCAACCTATCTACTACTTCTTCCATCATCCCAAAAATTGCAACCAGCCTGCCTTTCATTGAGGATCTATATACTGCATGAACCAGAAAGAGGGCTGAGAAAATATCTATAGACCCCTCACATCCTGGACATAAACTGTTTCAACTTGTCCCCTCAGGATGCTGCTATAGGGCATTGCATGCCAAATCAACTACCCTGTTTCCCCCAAAATAAGACATCCCCTGATAATAAGCCCAATCGGGCTTTTGAGTGCATGGCAATAAGGCCAAGGGCTTATTTCAGGGTTCAAAAAAAATATAAGACAGGGTCTTATTTTCGGGGAAACACGGTAGGCACAAAGGTAGTTTTTTCCTCTGTGCCATCACTCTGCTGAACACCTAATTCCCACAGCACTGTCTTAAGTCTTTACCCACGTAGTAGGCTATATTGCTATTATCATCTTCTCATCTTTCCTACTACCCTCTCCTATTGGTATCTTATGATTTATCACTTGTTTGTATTTTATGATTAATGATTGTAACTATGATTTATGATCTATGACCTATCACTTTGTTGTTTGTATGTACACTGATAACTTATGCACCGGAGACAAATTCCTTGTGTGTCCAATCACACTTGGCCAATAAAGAATTCTATTCTATTCTATGTCATTGACTGAATCTTTTCTAATGGGAAATCCCAATAATTGAAGTCCACAAACCTTTATTGATTGATTGATGGATGGCATCTATCTCCTGCCTTTTCTCTGAGGAAAAAACTGTCCCGAAGTCCAAATCATTGCAACCTACCATACTTTATAAAACATGCTATATATAGTATTTTTAACAAATTTCTTTTCTAACTTTTCTTGTAAAATGTTTACAATTATGGATCTGATTTGCATTCAGGATGGAGCAAATGTGCCTGCCACTACCAAAGTTTAGTGATTTAGTTATTCTAAATTCTTCTTTAACACTGATTCCCCCCCCCCCACACACACAAACACACGCCCCAGAATCATTTGAAAAACTTTCTCAAAACAACAGCTGTGCAGTTTGGGATTTCTTCTCCCTACCATACAGTATGTTTTTAATATTTCAACAATGGCCCAAATGTTTTATATGTCTTTTTCGTACAGTCACATCCCGGCTTGATTGCCGCCGACATCAGCAGACTGGCATCTGTCTGATTAGGCACAATCACATTAGCCAAACTTATACACGGCGACAGGAAATTTAGTTACAGATTCAGCATAAATATCTCTGCAGATTTGTTTTTGTTTTTTTAATGAATATGTAAGAAGAAACTCTCCTTCTCGAAAATATTTGGAGAAAAGGCAGAAGGAAGAAAAGCACATAGCTGAAATTGCTCAGGTATTAAGAGTAAAATGTGACTTGAAAATAGATTCTCAGGCTCTGGCTCTAAAAGAGAGAGATGAATATATACCAATAAAGACACACGTTGGAAAAAATGAGAAGGGGGGGGGGAAAGAAAACAAGATGATTTTCAATAGTTTTGCAGAACAAGAACTATATTTATACATGCATAGTTTAAACACAAAAGGCAAACTACAGCCTTTTCATATTTCAGCAGCATATTTAAGTTCCAGTGAGGACTGACTCTTATACAGATAGTCTCAACTTACAACCACAATTGAGCCCAAAATTTCTGTGGCTAAGTGAGATGTGTTAAGCGAGTTTTGCCCCATTTTACAACCTTTCCTGCCCCATTTCTTAAGCGAATCACTGCAGTTGTTAAGTTAGTAACACGGTGGTTAAGTGAATCTGGCTTCCCCATTGATTTTGCTTGTCAGAAGGTCGCAAAAGGGGATCACATGACCCCGGGACACTGCAACCGTCATAAATATGAATCAGTTACCAAGCATCTGAATTTTGATCACATGACCATGGGGATGTTGCAATCGCTGTAAGTGTGAAAAACGGTCATAAGACACTTTTTTCAGTGCTGTTGTAACTTCAAATGGTCACTAAACGAATTGTTGTAAGTCAAGGACTAGTTGTATTTCAGATACTTTTAAGGAATAGTTTAAGGGTGGGAGGACAAATCACCACAATAGGTTTGTGATACTGTTAATTTGAGTTGGGCCTCATTGTAAGGGAGGACAATAAGAAAGCATACTTTCCTGAGTTCCCTCTGGGTTCAAATCATATTTCACCGTTCATAGAGGAGTTTGAGGTAGCATACAGAGTGCTTTTATCTTTTTATCCACAACTACCCTGTGAGATAGATTGGGCTGAGGGAAGATGATTGGGTCAAAGTTCACCCAGTGGACATCCCTGGCTGAGATTGTCCAAAACCAGTTTCCAGTCTCACTCCTTAACTATTATTCTACCTTGGATCTTAAACACAAAGCAAATGGCAAGAGAATTGGCTTTTTCTTTTACTATGTCTCTTCCATAAAAGGGTGTGTGTGTGTGTGTGTGTGTGTGTGTGTGTGTGTGTGTGTGTTTCCGCACGCACTCCTTCAAATCAATGTTGGCAGTAGCATTAGCACTTAGACTTATATACCACTTCATAGTGTTTTATAGCCCTCTTTAAGCGGCTTAGAGAGTCAGCATATTGCCCCAACAATCTGAATCCTCATTTACCAATCTCGGATGGATGGAAGGCTGAGTAAACCTCAAGTCAGTCAGAATCAAACTGCTGGCAATACTGCATTCTAACCACTGCGCTGCCACAGCAACTGCCTGAGCTAGTTCCTGCAGTTTTCTTGGCAAGAATTTCACAAGTGGTTTGTTATTGCCTTCTTCCTAGGGCTGAGAGGGAGTGACTGGCTCAAGGTCACCTAGCTGAATTCATGCCCAAGGCAAGACTAGAGCTCCTAGTTTCCTGGTTTCTAGCCTGATGTCTTAACTGCTACATCAAACTGGCTCTCTCTTAATATCCCTATTCAAATTTATTTTATGGATATATACATACATACTTATGTGCATGTTTTACATTTCAGTAAGCATTCTGCCACTTCTCCAGTTGTGGCCATTTGTTTTAATTTATGAACATTTCTTTAAATAGAAGAGGAACATTTCCCATTTAGGCTCTTGTTCTTGTAATCAACTGCTGCTAGCAACAATGTCGAAACCTTGATTTGGAGGCTGAAAAGCAAACTCCGCAGTGTGATAATGCCTCCCTACTTATCACCACTATAATTAGTTTTCTATTGGCTATGCTAGTTTTCCTTTCGGGTTCTGATATCAAGGTGCAGTGAAGCATGCAACCTATTAAGGCAGTGAGTCTAGAAAGAAATAGAGAAATGAAGATTACAAGGTTATAGATCAGGTAGGAAATACATACAAAGCAGTCATAAAAATAAAGGAGTGGTGAACTATTTTCTTCTATGAAGAGCCATTGATCAGTAAGATCAATAGGACTCGCCAGAAAACTTGAGTGGGAGGCTGCAGTTGATGGTGCATGGAATCAGATCAAAAAATGGGTACAGTTTAATCTAGATCAGACTAACAATCACTCACTGGGGCCAATGCCCTATCCACCAAGAGCTCACTGCTCCAGATACCCAAACCGCCAACCAGAAAATATTTCCAAGTGCTCCAATCTTTCTATCTTTCCATTAGTTTAATATCTTCACTTTATCTCACTCATCACCTGATAGCATTTTGTATCCTCTAGGCATGCATGCTCCTCCTGAACATTTTAAAAGTATTTTTTGCTATTTCAATTTTCTCTTTTCTTTTCTTTCTTTCTTTTTTTCCTTTCTTTTCCTTCCATCCTAGCCAGTCCTTTCTCTTTCTTTCTTTCTTTCTTTCTTTCTTTCTTTCTTTCTTTCTTTCTTTCTTTCTTTCTTTCTTTCTTTCTTTCTTTCTTTCTTTCTTTCTTTCTTCCTCCAATTCAGTGTTGACTCCTGGTTACTAACTGGACAAATCCCTCCAGTTTTCTCTTGCAAGATTTCAGAAATGGTTTGCCATTGCCTGCTTTGTAGGGCTGAGACAGAGTGACTGGCCCAAAGGCAGCTTTGTGTCCAAGACAGAATTAGATTCATGCCCTCCTGCTTTCCTGCCTGATACCTTAACCATTATAGCAAACTGTCCCTCTTCTTAAAAATACGTTCTTTTTAATCCTTACTAGCACCCTTTTAGCTATTCACCTGACTAGACAAAGGCCAATAATAACTTTGGATTTCACTTTGATGACACAGAATGCAAGGTATACACATTAAAGAAATGCATATATAAATAAGCAACAATTTAGTTAAAGTTTTCAACACAAGCTCACACACAGTTCTTATTTAGTGTTTGCCTCAAACAACAACTGTTCACAGTTATGACAGTGATGAAAAAATAATTTTGTAACCAAAGCCTCTATTTATTATTTTTGTAGGTCTGAAAAGCACAGGAGAGCTGAAGCAAGATTGTAAGACAGTCATAGTTTCACTTAGTGACCACTTGGCCTACAACCAAGTCCCAATTGTGGTTGCTAAATGAGGACTGCCTCTCTGTACAGGTAATCCTCAACTTACAATCATTCATTTAGTGAATGTTCCAAGTTACAACAACACTGAAATAAGTGACTTATGGCTGGTTTTCACACTTACGATTGTGATCATGGTCACATGATCAAAATTCAGGCATTAGGCAACTGATATGTATTTATAACAGTTGCACTATCCCAGCTAGCTTCCAATAAGCAAAATCAATGAGGGAAGCCAGATTCACTTAACGACCTCATGATTCACTTAATTGCAATGATTCGCTTAACATCTGTGGCAAAAAAGATCATAAAGTGAGGCCCAACTCACTTAACAACTGATTTGTTTAGCAATTTAGGGCTCAGTTGTGGTTGTAAGTTGAGGACTAACTGTATAGGTGTGTGCATGCACACATACTCACACCCACACACATGGATTATATAAACAACAGCATTCCAACTGAAGGGAAATTATTTTGAAGCAACTCCATCTTCTTTTCACAGTTTCTCTATTAGTTTTAGCAAGGAAACTTCCTCCATAAACAAAATATCACCCTCCTAACAATTTTTAATTAAATGCACTATGGTAATTAAGGAAACAATCACATCTTTGCCTGTTCACAATTTATAATGGCAATAACTTCTGGGTCAGGTATTTCTTCTTAATAATTACGTCAGTGTAGAGTAATAATTGAAACATGCTAAGTTAATTGTAAACATTCTTCTGTCATGAAATGTTTACAAAGTTCTGGTGCATTTATCAATTCATTTAATTAGACAACAAATTTGAGAAACATCACAAAGATCTGTAAAAAGTTATTGTAACTTGTCACATGGAAATTCAATTTCAGTTTTTAATGTACAGAAGCATGCATATATATGATTTTTATGGTCTGGAACATAATACGAAAGAATTTAATATGCATGTGTATGAGTCTGTGTGTACGCTGCCACTGCTAGCTTTTAGGCATATAAAAAAATCTCTAAAGGTAATGAGATATTACATTCAATATACAACTGCAGCTAAAAATGGTAACTAAATAGCTTACCTTTGCCTCCCCATATATTATATTAAAATTTGTACAACTTATGATTCAACCAATATGATTTTCCTGAGAGCTATGAGTGAAGAATTCCAGGAATGTATGCCAAGAGTGTATAATCCCAATAGGGTGTGGTAGAAGGAGTGGCAGAACCTGGGGTGGAGTGAAAAAAGGGATCAGCCTAGATTGCCTACATAGCCACAAGCGAACCAAGTCCATCCCCCTTTGAGTGTTATTGTCCCTTATCTAATCCCAAGCAGGTGCTAACCATTAGTTGAGAAGATTCTTGTTCATAGACTGCAGCAATAAATCAGTTTAACTGAACTTTCACTTGTGGACAGAGGTGGGTTCCTGCCGGTTTGGACTGGCTCTATAGAACCGTTAGTAATGTGGTGGCCTGGGTCTCTAGGACCAGCAGCAACCCAGGCCTGCCACGCCCCCGAGCTGGTTCTCTCGGCAGCGCCATAGGTGCCGCCATCTTGTTTTTTGCTTCTCCGCATGCGCAAAAGCTTTTTTGTACTGTGCATGCACGCGCGCACCCGCAACCTGCCTGCATGGCACGCAACATGCCCACGCGGCGCGTCCCTGAGTGAACCGGCAGTAGGAAAATCCAGAACCCACTCCTGCTTGTGGACCTGGTCTTTTGCATTTTCACAGGGTCCTCCAAGGCATGAAGATCATCTCAGCTGCCCACTTAAAGCAAAGATATTCCTACATTAGCTAGAAGCAGGGGTGGGTTCCAACTTACCTCGCTGCCGGTTCGCTCCCTCCTGCACCGGGTGGGCGCGCCTCATGGGCGCGCGCATGCGCAGTAACAAAAAATCTGGGGAAAAAAAAGCTGAAAAAAAGATGGTGACCGTATGCACAGTGCCAGAAGTCGGCTTCTGCACATGCTCAGAAGGAAAAAATAAATAAAAAATAAATAAATAAAAAATTCAAAAAAATAAATAAAAAAAATTCAAAAAAATAAAATAAAAAAAAGATGGCTGCCCCCACGGACCGGCACCGACTGATCCGGTTTGGTGACATCATCATGACATCACCAGCGGGCTGCTACCGGTTCAGGAGAACCGGTCCAAACCGGGAGGAACCCACCCCTGGCTAGAAGCAATATAGGAAAACGCTGGAGGTGGATGGTCTCTTTAGTGACAATGGCAAAAGCATAATTTCATACTGTGCAAGACACTGCAATGGTAAATCATTTGTCTTTTTTTTTTAACCAAGAAAGCTACATGGGTAGTCAAGATGAAGTACTGATATGATGTGGGATGATGGACCCCTGAAGTCGGACCACACTTAAGATGCAACTGAAGAAGAGTGAATTATTTTTTTTTTCAAATACTAATGATATTTAGGTTTGTTTCTTTATTCATGTCAGAAGCATCACAATTAAAATAAGGCTTGCTACATGACATAAAATGTAAAATAAAAAATAAAATACAAGATTAAAATGAAATGCATGATTAAAATATTAAATTAAACAGATTTTGCCCAGAAACTAGCAACATTAATTGCATTCTGTCACGTTGCCAGGAGGTCCTGTACTGCACTGACTGGGGACACAAAGGGCAGGTATACATATGTTTTGTTCTCTGCATGTCATCACAATTGCAAAAAGCAGAAGCAACTGGATATCCCCATTTGTTCAGAGTGTCTCTGGATCTTGTTTTACCTGTATGATTTCCATACTTTGCAGGTGCCAGCTCCTCTGTTGGTTCCATCCAGTGTTGGTTCTTTGTAGCTTAATCTAGCCATTATATTTATGACATGGCTAGATTAAAGCCTTTGGCATGTCTAGTTGCTGATATTGTCATGCGGGAAGAGAATGTCTGAAGCTGCAAAGACAGAATTATAGTGGGAACATGGAATGTATGAAGCGTGAATATAGGAAAGCTCAACACAGTGAAATGTGAAATGAATCAACTGCACTGACATCTTAAGCATCAGTGAATTGAAATGGACTGGCAATATACACTTTTGACTGTTTACTATTCAGGACTTTAAAAAGAAGGGGGGAACAACATCGCTTTCATGCACAGGAAGGATGTATCAAGGGTTAGTACTTCAATACAATGCAGTTAATGATAAAATAACATCAATTAGACTTCAGGACAACCCTTTCATATGATGATTATCCAAGTTTATGCTCAAATCACTGATGCAGAAGAAGAGAAATTTAACAAATACAAGCAAGATGTGCTGCTTGCGATAGAGATTGGAATGGCAAAGTTGAAATTGTAAGGAGAAAAATGTAGTTGAACTGTATGTCCCAGGAAACCAAAATGAAGCAAGAAAACAACTTATCCATTTCTGCTACTCCAGTGATTTCTTCATTGCTAATGCAGTTCTCAAAGAGCCAGAACAATTCCTATATAAGTGAATATCAACAGATGGAGTACACAGGAATCAAAGGGACTACATTATTGGAACAAGGAGAAGGAAAGGCTCAGCTATAATAGCAGAGATCAATCTTGGGTTGACTGTGGAATAGATCATTAACTACTGTGGGAAGAAATATCCATCTGGTTCAGTTCCAAGCCGGGAGAAAGACACTGGAAACATGGAGACTGATTGGAAAGAAGGTTTAATGATGAACAGAGCCACCAAGCACATGGTTCTGGTGCAGCTGACAAAATGGAGTTGAGAGTGAGGGGTTTTTATACCTTCTTTAAGCTTTGCACTTGAGCTTCCTGTTACTGTGCAAGAACATGTATTCTATTGGCTGTTGTCAGACTCCCATGGGGCCATGTAGGGGTTATGTAGGGGTCATAGCTGGCGCTATAGGCAAAGTACAAATCCTAGGTGTTTGTCTGAGCTACGTTTGGTTGAAGTTTGGACTGCTCTGAGGCTGATGCAATAATTCCTATTGTGGCTTAATAGCTTTGTCCTGTGTTGGATCTTGAGTGATGGCTGCTTCTAATCCTACCATTCTGCCTTTGTTTCAAAATATCCTGTCTTGAATGGATTACCAAATCTGCATTTCTAAAAGCTGGCCTCAGTATCTGCTGGGGCTATTAAGGAAAGTGGGGGTTGTTTTCTGCCCCCCCCCAAAAAACATGTTTCCTGATTTCTCCCTTTGGGGAAATATAATAATCTGCCCTTTTTAATATTCCTCAAAAAATGCATTCTTCTAGGAGGGGTGGTGGCTTTCCACCACGATATAAAGTTTATGTGGATTTCTTGGGAGGGAGAAGCTAGACCAGAAGTGCAGAAATGACTTGAGTATAGAGTCCTTTCTTCTTCTTTAAGTTGGCTTCACCCTCCCATTTTTTAGTTCATCCACTTCTCCTTTTAAATCAGGAAACCAATCAGGAATGATATTGTATTGAGATAGGCCATAATAACAGAATACAGCAACTCTGTGTTTTTCTGTCCCTCCCTTCCCTCTTATTTTCCAGTGATTCAGGGAAGAGTCAGTGCAATAATAATAATAATAATAATAATAATAATAATAATAATAATAATAATAATAATAATAATAATAA
>QLTV01003984.1:109179-120781 GCA_003457575.1 Thermophis baileyi | reverse complement strand
AATCTGTTCCCCCCCACCCCCTGCCATTCAATCATGTCCAATTCTTGGAGAAAAACCCCTGAGGTTTTCTTGACAAGGTTTTTCAGAAGTGGTTGCCATTGCCTCCTTGCTAGGGTTGAAAGAAAGTGGCTGGCCTAAGGTCACCCCGCTGCCTAAGGCAGAACTAAAACCAGTGGTGGGATTCAAATAATTTAACAACCGGTTCCACCACTGGCCACAACCCTGGGTAGGCGTGGCTGGGGGGTCATGTGACTGGGTGGGAGTGAGTGACACCCACCCAGGTTTTGTGGCTCCCAGTGTTTTGTTTTCTGTGGGAAACAGGTCCAAATGGCTCTTTGAGTGTTTAAGGTTGCAGACTCCTGGTATAGGCCAATTCTTCACTTTACTGAAAGTTGCTAATATTTTACATAGGAAACTGTAGTACCCGTGAACAAACGTTTACACACCTCATGTCTGTTTGTACTTATGACATTTGTGGATTTAATTCATTGTTAGAAACCACTTTTACAGATACTGTTAGAAATAAATCAAGATTTTAAAAAAATGACCTGCCAAAGACACAATGTGAGAACAAGCTGATTATGAAATAAATGTTCCAGGTTTTTCAATGTCTGGGTTGTTACTATAGAATCACAGTCAATGTAAAACATATATGAATGTGTGAGGGAATGATGGTGGGAATGTGTTGAAAAAAGACTGGGTCAGGAGCTGCACATGTTGTAGATATTGTCACTCCAACAAACTTCAGGCTGAAAAGGACTGCCAACTTTAACATAAATCAGGAAAATGAACTTAATTCACTATATACTATACTGAGGTATTCCACAAAAGGCAATTATTTTAACTTTAAAAACAGCATGCGAACGATTTGTACATGCCTTCAATTTATCTAGTTCTTCTTCAGTGAAAACCTCCTTAGCTTCCCTTTTATCTTTGCTTTAAAGAAGTATAAAAGGACAGCTGAGATACCTCATTTTATTTCACCCATCTATCTAGTTGCCAGTCTCAGTTCAAAAGTCTCTTATTCTCACACTGAGAGGCTATTGAGCTGGGCTCAACTCTTGATGGCTGCATGGACAAAACCCTCATCATACTGAACTCTTTCTAACAACTCATATCTCCTCTGAGGATATTCCAATGAACTTTTTGATCCCACCCATCCTTCTTATCCATTGCCTTCTCTTTCTTCTACTTTCCCCTGCCTTGCCAAGCATTTTTCCTAGTCTATCACCTATTTGCATTATATGTCCAAAGTCTGAGATTTTATTTGTCATCTTATCAAGGAAATGTCTTTTCAATTTCTCTCCTTTCAAATGTGTGATTTTTTTTCCCTGTTCTTACCTTAGAACAAAAAGGACATTTTATATTCTTGGTGATACAATCCTGCAATATTTTCTTGAGTTCGCATACCTATTCACAATTTCAATCACTGCTCAATTTTGAACAGGTAATGAAAGAATATTTCATTAGGATGGTATTAAGCATAAATGGAAATTGCTACTATTCTCTGATAGGGTGTTCTTTGATGCTCTTATCTGGCTTGGTTTTCTAGAGACGTTTTAAACAAGGTCGAAGCTAAATACTTAACCAGTTTGGAGAGCAGCATTGTCTATAAAAAACAATGATTGTGTCATAGTGAAAATTATGTAAAAATGTAATGATACCTGATGCAAGCATTACAGATAGTCCTCAACTTACAACTATTTGTTTAACAACCAAAATTATAGCGGAAAAAAGTGATTCATGACCTCTCCTCGCATTTATGATCATCGCAGAATGCCCACAGTCACGTGATCAAAATCCAGGGTCTTAGCAATTGGCATGTATTTACAAAGGTTGCAGCGGCCACGGGTCACGTAATCACCATTTGTGACCTTTCCAGCTGGCTTCCAAAAAACAAATGCAATGGATGAAGCTGGATTTGCTTAACCACCATGTGATTCAATTGACAACTGCCTTGCTTAGCAACACATATTCTGGTCTCAGTTGTATTTGTAAGCTAAGAACTACCTATACATTATTTGCACAAGTCATTTGTTCCCCTCAATGCCTCCACAGATGACATGTTAGAATACAGTGGAAGGGAAGGGAAGGGAAGGGAAGGGGGGAAGGGGGGGGAAAGGGGAAGGGAAGGGAAGGGAAGGGAAGGGAAGGGATTTACTCCCAGATAAGGTGGAACAGGATTGAAAACTATTGTTTTACAGAAGTAAACAGAACTAAATCTTATTAAAAGCGAGCTTCAGTGACAGCCACATGTAAAGTGACATTATGTTACTTGCTACTTATTCAATGTTTTAATTGGTGTGTTATTATCTGCAGAGCAGTTAACATGTAAATGGGAAGAACATGAATTCATTTTTATGTAATACTGCATGTTTCTCACTCTTATTGGGTCTCTTGAATATTTAAGACCCCATTAGCACAAATTTGCTGTAAATCATTCTGTTGTTTGTTAGTTGCAGGTAATACAGCAATCTGAATATGGAAATTTTGAGAGTATATTGTGAATCTATGTACTACTAAAAACTCTTGTGTCTATTTGTAACCTTCAGTTGGACAAATGGTTCATCATAGGGCAATAATTTTTGAATTAAGTTACCAGAAATGGGCTAATTTACAGAATGCATCTAAAATCTGAGAGCCATCACTCCCATGGGATTGAAAGTCAGAAAAGTTGCAGCCACTTCAATGATGCTTCACTGCTGCAATCAGCCATGGTCATGTGATCATCATTTCCAACACTTCCTGTTAGCTTCCCACAAGTCAGTGGGAAAGCTGGCAGGAAGTCTAAACTTGATTGTGATTTCTGATGCTCCCTGTCAGCTTCCCACAAGCAAAGTCAATAGAGAATCTGGCAGGAAGTTGCAGGTCCAAGGCCAGCAGGAAGATAAGGTAAGTGGCTGCAGCCAGGTGGGGGAGGGAGCAAGAGGCTGCACAAGAAGTGTGGTGATGGTCAGGGACAGTGTGCAAGACTGTGCTAGAGGTATGGTGCACATTAAGGAGGGGGTATGATAGGATGCCCAAGAGGTACAGGGGGGTGAGGGAGAGTGCAGAAGGATATGGATTAAAGTGAGGCACAGTTGTGCAGGGTGCACGAGGGTGTTGGTTGGGGAGGGTGCAGGGGTGCGCAAGTGGCCGGTGCAGCATGACCTCACAGGGACTAGTTGAGGGTACATTACCCAAGACATTTGCAGCCTTCGCTACAGGCTTTCCCACTGATTTTCTCCAAGACAAGCAAAGTCAATGGGGAAGCTGGTGGGAAGTGTGCTTCCACTGCTTGTTTGCCTGCCAGTGTTAATTCTGTTAATCTGTTTAGGCAAGTATCTTTGAAACAATACAACTGAAACAAATGCCAGCAGGTCACAGGTTACATAGTGCTTTTAGCAAATGGATGCCACATTCCCAGAATGGCTGTTATCTATTTTTCAAAAAACCAACTATCATCAAGATCCCAAGATGATATCTACCAATCCATAACTTACCTCTGTTTAGTTCTTTGCAGGTGACTACTCTATATTTTCTATTGGGACCACATGAGGTAGATATTTTTGAAAATAAAGACAATGCTAGTTGCTGGGATTATGGGGAGGAAGGAAGTGAAAGAATTGGGAATCAGGTAAAGCACAGAGATTTTGGGTAATGTCTATGCAAATGTTTGTGTTGAGTATCCCATATTGAATATAGAGATTGGTTTGTTGTTTTGATGAAATCAGATGGTGAATGAAAGCCACAAAACATGTATTTTTTATCATTAAGATTTTATCAGAAACAAATTAATGCTCTAGCTTTTTTCTTTGCCTAGCTGGAAAATACAAGGAAAAAATACCAATTAGATTCATATAATATCTAATTTTAGCAATGTGCCTGCAGTGCACAGAAAATGCAATATTTTATGCAACATTAATATTCACTATAAAATGTGATTTCCATTTTACTGTACTTCCAAGAGAACTTACTGGTACTTTTTAATTTATTGAAAGGCACATCTGCCGTCTGGACATCAATGTATTCTTAAGCATACATACTTAGTATAATGTCTGGATAATATGTCATTAATAACTGATGTTCAAAGAATGGGCATGGAAATCTGTATGCAGGACATATATTACAGGCCATAGATTAGACACAGACACAATATTAAACAGACCTAAACCCACTGATTTAATCTGGTTTAAATAGGCTTCATTTTAATCCTATTCCAACCTTCCTCGGTAGTGCCTTCCTGTTGATTTGGATTACAGAGCCTCTTTAGATCTACCACTTATTTGACACCTATGTCTTAGGAATGTAGAGTCAGTTTAGTGTAATAGTTAAGGCACCAGGCTGGAAACCAAGAGACTGTGAGTTCTAGTCCTATTTTAGGCTCAAAGGCAGCTGAGGGGGGGCGTATTGGGCCAGTGAGTATTTCTCAGTCCAAAGGAGGCAGTAGCAAACCACTTCTGAAATCTTGACAAGCAGCTGCAAAGGGACTTGTCCAGGCAGTCTCCAAGAATCACACACAACAGAACGGAAGAACAGCAAAAACTCCACANATAGATAGATAGATAGATAGATAGATAGATAGATAGATAGATAGATAGATAGATAGGTAGGTAGGTAGGTAGGTAGGTAGGTAGGTAGGTAGGTAGGTAGGTAGGTAGGTAGGTAGGTAGGTAGGTAGGTAGGTAGATAGATAGATAGATAGATAGATAGATAGATAGATAGATAGATAGATAGATAGATAGATAGATAGATAGATAGATAGATAGATAGATAGATAATGTACAGTGTGTGTGTGCGTGTGTGTGCGTGTGTGTGCATGTGTGTGTATTTGTCTATTTGTAGAGTTGAGAAAAATATAGCAAAGGAGAGGGAAAAAATGAGAAGGAAATAATCATTGGCTTTGGGTGCCTTTGTGTCACGTTTGAGTTTCCTAGGATATTAGGTTTTGAATTAGAATGGTAGGAGAAGGCTAAAATATTCTGCATATTCAATTGTTTGGTCTAATCAACTAATTTAACTTCTTCATGCCCTGGGAATGCCTTTTTTATATTAAAAAAAACCCAGATACTTTGTTTTAACATTTTAATAAATTTTGATTTGGGGGGCTGCTTATATCTGAAAGGTAATTTATATATAAATATATATTGAGTACTACCTCACCTCCTGCTTGCTATGCCTCCAGTTCTGCTATTGTTTTTCATGGCTGAATTCTCACATTACGCTAAGTCATAGAGACTGGATTTACACAACATGCTTGGCTAGGGTAGTTTGTGATTTAGTGTGATGTGGAAAACCAGCCATGTTACCATGTTGTGCAAACCAGGTTTATCTGGTCATAACTTTTATTTGTTGGGGTTTTTTTAATTATTATTTCTACACTCACCCATTCATAAGTGACTCTAATATGTCAATGTAATTTAATTTATAAGCCGTTATTAAAAATTGACCATGCTGTACAACTCTATCCAAAGTGATTTACTTGGCCTTGGCTTAGCATGTTTTATGTATGCAGTCAATTTTAATTCATTCAATAGACCATGGTTTATCCATGTATAAAAACATCATTGTGTCCTATTTTAAATGACAAGCTCATTGAAGCAAGGACTTTTACCTTGCACAAAAAATAAACACATAAGTACACAGACAAGTAGATAACTTGTTTAGCTTATGGCAAAAATTGCTCTTCCTAAGCAGCATTCTCCCACATAAATTTGGGGCTTCCTGGTACAGCTTATCATTTCTGTGCCAGCCTGGAATTCAGAAGAAGAGCCTGACTCTGCTATTCTATCTCTATAGTGCAGCAGGAAGGTGATGTAATAAGTATCCATAGAAGCAGAAGGATCTAATACCACTTTCTAGATTACCCAAGGCGAACCCCCCCCCTGCAATATAGCAATAGCACTTAGACTTATATACCGCTTCACAGTGCTTTTACAGCCCTCTCTAAGCAGTTTACAGAGTCAGCATATTTCCCCCAACAACCTGGGTTCTCATTTTACCACTCTCGTGGAAGGATGGAAGGCTGAGTCAACCTTGAGCCTGGTGAGAATCAAACTGCCAAATTGCAGGCAGCCGAAGTAGCCTGCAGTACTGCATTCTAACCACTGTGCCACTGCGGCTCTTATATATTAAATATATTTGAAATCCCTCAAGAGACCACTCAGGAAATGTCAAAATACAGACCTATCTGGACTTCTGTGAGTGCCTGGTAGAACTATTTTAGGAAGAAAATTCACCTGGCACACACACTGACCACTGGTTGCATTTTGTTCATTCGCTGCCCCCCCCATTACCACTTTGAGGTTTTTGTATTATATATGAAATATTTTATGAGATGACATTTGGCATACAGATAAGTATAGATTTAGTTTAATTTAATATGGTTTTCCAAAGCACACTGTAAAAAGTAGACGTTTATCACTGCAGATACAACCAGAAACCGTTTTTGCATGGAGAGGGCTGCAGGAGGATTCCCCAGCCCCGCTTGGGCCACCACAGGTACTCCCTGACACGAGTGACGTCAAGCTGGCCATGCCCACCTGGCCACGCCCACCCCGGCCATGCCCATCTGTCCTGAGGTCAAACACAACCCTGATGCGGTCCTCAATGAAATCGAGTTTGACACCCCTGCTCTACTGGTTATTATTATTATTATTATTATTATTATTATTATTATTATTATTATTATTATTTATTAAATTTGTATGCCGCCCAACTCCCAAGGGACTCTGGTTCATCCCTGATAGGATGGATGAGAGGGAGAGAGAGAGATGGAGGCAAGTAATACTACTGTCTTTTGATCTGATGACTTATTCTTTTAGAGCAGCGGTCTCCAATCTTTCCAGCCAGGGTGGCAGAGGCAGCAGGGGGGAGGGAATGGTTTCACATGCACACACCAGCGGTGGGTTGCTCCCAGTTCGGCCCGGTTCTTAGAACCGATAGCGGCGGTGGCAAGAGGCTCCACCCACCTGCCCGGGACGCTTCTGCACATGCACAGAAGCGTCGCGCGCAAGCGTGCGCATGAAACGGTAACAACGGGTTTTACAACCCACTACTGGCACACACCACTTTCACAAATGCAGCTGCACGCACACTTGCCCATCACTTCCATAGCCCAGTTCCAAGTGGGCTGTGGCCCAGCACCAGGCCGCCGACTGGGGGGGTTGGGGACCCCTGCTTTAGAGTGAACAGAACTCAGATTCACTCTAAAGCTCTACTCTTGTTCATTGGGTATTCTCCCCTAGAAATAATTTAACACCTGTGAGCTGTCAAGGTAAAAGTGATCCAGCACATTAACTCTTCCACATAGTTGGCAATCTCCTTATATGTTTTTCTTTTAGCATCTCCAAGGAGTCAGTAAAAACAGATAGGTATGGGTGTCTCAAAGCGCTATGAATATAAAGTAACTAAATAGAAGAGGCACCATAAATTGCTTCTTTCCATCTCCTTGGATTGGAGCAATTTAACGAAAATTATATGCATTGTTATCTTTTAACTTATGATTAAATGCAGTGTATTATTGCCAGCCATTAAAGGCCACCACAACTGAACATTATTGCAATAGAGATGGAATGATGCAAATGGTTTGCAAGGATTTGAATAAGGGATCAGATTTATTCCACCCACTAACATTTACTCTGTAAATATAACCCTCATAAGTACATAAGTTGTCTTCTAGGCCAATGGAGAAAATTAAAATGCAACCAATTAAATGAATTAAAAGAGGAAAAAAACAATATATTAGTTCAAGAAATAACTCTGAAGAAAGAAAAATCAATTAATTATTATTCATGAACCAATATCACAAAGGGTAAAAAACTAATACAACCATTTAAATCCTTTAATTTCCTTGTTGGAAAATAAAGATAAATGGGCTTATTTACAATGAAATCTACTTAACACACCAGAGATACATCTGCTGTGAATTTTATATCATTCACTTCACAGGCCTGGAAAGTCACATTAAGATGGTAGTTATGATGCGCTTTTGAGAAATAAAGACAAAATAAACAGCCTTTGCTAAAATCAAACAAATATAAAAGTCAAAATCCCCATTCATACGGAAACATTTTTAGTTGTGCAATAGGAAAGACTCATTTTCCATGTTTCCATCAGGATGGGTTCATTTCCTATCAAGCATAAATGAGATTACTCAAGTAGGTTCCTATGTTAAACCACTATTAACCTTTACTGTTTCTTTTAATAACACTCCAAATTTAAAAAAAAATAGCATTTCAGTAGTTCATTTTGTTATTTTATGAAAAACTTCCTGACAAGTTATTTCACGATTGGTCAGCTTTTTTTTTTTTTACCATAATTGTTCTCAGCTACAATTGAAATAACTACAAAAAGTATTGCTTTAGGGAACACATTACATCTTACAATGCAATCTTAGGTTTTGAGGCTCAGAAATCTATTCTGAGTTCAATGGGATTTTCTTAAGCATACAGCAACCTTTTCCAGCCTGACAGCTCTAGATGTTTTGAGGCCGTGATGGAGATTTTTCCATCACTTCTGCTAACTGGGAATTCTGAGAACTGCATTCTCAATATAGTGGAAGGAGGTGCTAGATTGGGAGTGAAAAATTAGATTGCAGCACAGGCATCGCCCACAAATCAAAATGGTGTTAAAATGTTAACATAAGGTATCATGGTGTGACTTTTGCCCTGGTGTACTGGCATCCAGATGCCTGAGGCAAATACATAAGGTGTGGGTTTTGAGTCGTCACAACATGTTCTATCATTCCCTAACCACCCTTCTCTCCACTACCCTGGCCATGGATTATAGCTGACTCCATAATACTGCTTTCTTCGGTTTTGTCCTAGTTTCTTTTCTTCCTTGCTGGTCCAGCTACGTTTTCTCCTGTGGTCTGTTCTAGGCAACAGCACAATATAGCTAGTTTGAAATCTAATCAGTTTAAAATTTGATCAAAAGTCCTGCCCACTCCTCAAATTAGCAGAAATAAAAATCAGGGACCTCTTTCCTGATAAGCAAATAAATACTTGGACTATTTATTTACCCATCCACAAAATTGCTGATATTTAAGTGGTATAAAAGATCATACCAACCTCTTTCTCTCCGTGTCATCAGTAAATTAGTGCAAATTGATGTCTATCTTGGAGATCATTAACCTTAATACTAAAGTCTTCCGAACTAACAAAAGAGTATTATGTGTGCTAAAGGAACTGAGGAGAAGATAGATAGATAGATAGATAGATAGATAGATAGATAGATAGATAGATAGATAGATAGATAGATAGATAGATAGATAGATAGATAGAGAGTCGTTGAGGCCACCTGGAGGTTTATCTGTGTCATCAGGGTCACCTGAGTGGTGCAAACAGGTGTGGAGTAGGGGTGGGTTCTGGTTTTCTTCGCTGCCAGTTCGCTCAGTGTTGTGCCGCACGGGCGTGCGTGCGCTTGGCGCATGCGCAGTGCTTAAAAAAATCCTCTGCGCATGCGCAGAAGCAAAAAACAAGATGGTGGCGCCTATGACGCTGCTGAAAAAAACGGTTCGGGGGCATGGCAGGCCTGGGTCGCTACCGGTTCTAGCGACCCAGGCCGCCAAGTTACTACCGGTTCTATAGAACCGGTCCGAACCGGGTGGAACCCACCTTTGGTGTGGAGCCTTCTTGGAACTGTTGAAAGGACTATGTTGTAAACTGCAGATAGATGATGTCCATCTATCTCCAGTCTACAATCCAGTCCACCATCCAGTCAAAGCTGAAGAAGCTTCTTAGATGAGACTTACAACCCATATTCAAAGTTCCAATGGTTGAACCTCTCCACTCCCATAGTCACATGATCGCTCTTTGGACACTTGGTAATATGGCCGCATTTATGGCTGTTTGCAGCATCCCAGTCACATGACCACATTTTATTACCTTTTTGCCTAAATCTAGCCTAAATCTAGCACTTACTTCCACTTTTCCGAAAAACCATGCCTGGATTTGCTTTAACAACCCTGGCATTCACTTAACACTGGCATTTGCACTTACGACCACTGTGTTCACTTAATGACCACCGCAACAATGTGACTGAGCCATGTTATGACCATAACTATTTGCGCTTGTAATGGGCAGGCTTCATTATAGTCGTAACTCAAGGAACTACCTGTACTGTACTTTCTAACCCCCCCCCCCAAAAAAAGGCAATGAGAAGTTGAGAAGGGAAGCAAACTGTTTCCTTCAGATCCACCTCTCCAAACTGCTTCAAATAATTAGAACTGGCATCGTCTGGAGCTTTTTCCACTCTCTGCTCTTCACTGTCTTCCATATGTGGAAAGAGATTGAAAACCAGGAGTCCAATTTTCAGAGCAAGCATGTTGCCCAGATAAGGAGTGCAATAAAATCTCCTTTCACCTCAGTTTCCCATAGATTTTGCTTTGGGAATCAATTCTCATCCAAATCCCTTCCCCTTCTCTCTTTACAATTGGATAGCTCTGCATTCTGGGAGCTGCTATCATCTACTTTGTTCCCTGCTTTGATCCTGGAATAGAAATTAGCTACTCATTATAGCCTTTTAATAGCATCATCCAATCATTGCTGTGCTAATACCAAAGTAATAAAGATAGGCTGTATGCTGAGGCAGTGATGGCTGGGTAATGCCAAAAGACACTGCAAATCAGTAATAAAGAAATGGGCAGTATTAGAAATAATCAGTTTTTCTTTCTTTTTTTTAATAATTGAAGCCTCATTTCTCAAGCCCTTTGACAGGCTATGTGAGGTAAAAATACCACATTAAAATCGTCACTTGATTCCAGAATTTACTTAGTAACTTTAGGCCAGTTCTGCTCCCTCAACAAAAGCCATTCCACAGGAGCGATATTGAGAATTATGCAAAGAAAGGGCCTCACCTGCCCAGAAAAAGCTACTTTGATGCAGTATAGATAGTCCTCAACTTACAACAGTTCATTTAGTGACCATTCAAAGTTACAACGGCACTGAAAAATCTGACTTATGACCGTTTTTTACAGTTATGACCTTTGCAGCATCCCCATGATCATGTGATCAAAATTCAGATGCTTGGCAACCAGTTCATATTTATGATCGTTGTTGTGTGCCAAGGTAATGTGATCATCTTTTGCAACCTTCTAACAGGCAAAGTCAATGGGAAAACCACTTAACAACCGGGTTACTAACTTAAGAACTGCAATGATTCACTTAACAACTGTGGCAAGAAAGGCCGTAAAATGGGGCAAAACTCACTTAACAAATGTCTCACTTAACAACAGAAATTTTAGGTTCAATTGTGGTCGTTGAGGTCGTTGTGGTCGTTGAGGTCAATTGTTCAATTGTGGTCAGTCTAAAAACAAGGAGACTGAATTTTAGTCCCATCTTAGGCAGAATGAGCTAGGTGACCTTGTGCCAGTGATTTTCTCTCAGACTTAGGAAGGAGGTGTCAGAAGAATAATTTGGGGTTCCAACTCAAAATAAAAATGAGATGCGGACAGCTGGGAGGAAATAAAAAATATTTATTCCTGAAAGCAAAAGTGTCTGCTTTTAGGGGCAGCTGCAGAGAAATGGAGTACATAGGGGGAGCTTCTCTAGGGGTGTGGAAGCATCTATGTGAGGGAGGGAGGGAGGGAGGGAGGGAGGGAGAGAGAGAGAGAGAGAGAGAG
>QLTV01003984.1:66522-85703 GCA_003457575.1 Thermophis baileyi | reverse complement strand
AATCTATAATTTTTTTCCCAAATTTGTTCCCAATACTCTAATTCAATATTATACCCGAAATTTTTGGCCCACGCTATCATTGTTTCTTTCACCATTTCCTCCTCCATTTTGAGTTTTAGCAAGCAATTATATGTCTTGGTAATCATTTTTTCGTCTGTACCTGTTAATATTTTATCGATTTCTTGTTGCTCATTTTGAAAACCGTGTTGTTCTAAGTCCTTTTTATATGTTGTTTGAATCTGTATGTATGGCCACCAATCTATTTTAATTCCCTGTGTTTGCAATTCCTGCAATTCCCAATTCATACAAACAATTCTTTGTATGTTACTATCTTATTTAAATCTATGGCATTTGGGTAGACCGTTGCTTCCATTGTTGAGACCCATCTTGGCATTTTTATGTAGAACTTTCATTTAATTTTCATCCAAACCTCCATTAATGCATCTCTCACCTGATGTCTTTGGAAATATTTATGTGTTTTACTCTTTCCCTCCCACAAAAATGCATGCCAGCCCCGTTGTAGATTGCGTCCTTCTATGGCTAATATTCTCTTAGGGGCTTCGGCCTACCAGACTGGGAACTATACTATCAGGCAGCCGTGGTAACATGGCTTAAAGAATGGGCAGTTTTAAAAAATAACAGAATCTATTTTGGATTGCATCTTTCTCTGAAAGATGGACTTTCCTCTGTGCCTTACTAAGGTACATGGTTGGTAATAAATTCCCTAAGAAAATCTTCTAACACAATTTCCTCTAAAGCTTTTCTTCCCATTCGTCTGATGTAAATTTTCCCAAGGCAGACTTTTAAAACTTAGATTTCCCCAATGTAATCTCATACTTTTACACCATGTTTGTATGCAACTTTTAGAAATACATTTTTTTAAACTTATCTTTCACAAATAATAGTGTTTTGGATTTGTGCGGTTATTTGATCAGAAAAGTGGGGGGGGGGGAAATGAACTGAATGGATTAATTTCAGAGTTGCTATCTGAAATCCAAAAACCTGCTACCATTAAAATCCCTGGTGTATTTATATTCTACAGTAAACTTAAATACCTATTTATAATGTTACATTGAATGTTGGAAGATGATGCCAGTTGAACCTCTCAAACCATTAAAAGTGCTACCAAGTTGTATATCTGAGTTGCGTATTTATTTATTTATTTATTTATTTATTTATTTATTTATTTATTTATTTATTTATTTATTTGTCAAACATGTACAAGATAGCAGGTATAGGTATAAACATAAACATAATCAAAGTGAATACAGATAGATGAGGACAATAGGACAGTAGGACAGGGACGGTAGGCACGCTGGTGCGCTTATGCACGCCCCTTACAGACCTCTTAGGAATGGGGTGAGGTCGACAGTAGACAGTCTAAGGTTAAAGTTTTTTGGGTTTGGGGAAGAAACCACAGAGTCAGGTAGTGAATTCCAGGCATTGATCACTCTGTTGCTGAAGTCGTATTTTCTGCAGTCGAGTTTGGATTGAGTATTGAGCTGGAAAGCCATGAATAATACTTTTCCCAAACTATGGGTTCTTCTCCATTGAAAAATTAAAGTGTAGTCCATCTGTGCTTGACTCAGCAGGAAAAAAAATGTGAGATTTCCTGTCCCCGTGGCCAATTCATCACCTGCCTATAGTGTTTCTGGTTTTATTGGAAAATTGATGAAGAGGAATTGAATAGTGGTGTGAATCTCTTTCCCTTTAGAACATGGTATGTAAAACTCTAGACTCCTATGTAATAGTTGTATAAGTAATACAAAATTAAGCAAACATTTATCAATAAAGAGTATAACTTGAATTACAGTATGTTGGGGGCACCTGTGTATAATAAGATGATCTTTTTCATCAGCAATCCAAAAACCTTTGGAAATAAATTTATTTATTTATTTATTTATTTATTTATTTGTTTGTTTGTTTATTTGTTTATTTGTTTGTTTATTTATTTATTTTGTCAAGCATGTATATAATTACAGGTAAAGTATAAATATTAATATGAGTATATAATAAATACAAACATAGTTTTGAGTACATATTTTTCGAGTACATATTTTTCGAATACATGGGGACTTTAGGACAGGGACGGTAGGCACGCTGGTGCACTTATGCACGCCCCTTACAGTCCTCTTAGGAATGGGGTGAGGTCGACAGTAGACAGTCTAAGGTTAAAGTTTTTTGGGTTTGGGGAAGAAACCACAGAGTCAGGTAGTGAATTCCAGGCATTGATCACTCTGTTGCTGAAGTCGAATTTTTTGAAATCAAGTTTGGAGCGGTTTACATTAAGTTTGTATCTATTGTGAGCTTGTGTATTATTTCGGTTGAAGCTGAAGTAGTCATTGACAGGTAGGACATTGTATCATATAATTTTTTTTTTTACACTTATGTCATATCGAAGGCGGCGTAGTTCTAAGTTTTCTAGGCCTAAAATTTCAAGTCTGGTTGCATAAGGTATTCTGTTGCGAACGGAGTAGTGTAGTACTCGTCTCGTGAAATATCTCTGGACATTCTCAATTGTATTAATGTCCGATATGTAGTGTGGGTTCCAGACAGATGAGCTGTATTCGAGAATTGGTCTAGCAAATGCTTTATATGCTCTAGTTAGAAGTACAATATTACCAGAGAAGAAGCTACGCAAGATTAGGTTAACCACTTTTAATGCCTTCTTAGCAATGCTGTTGCAGATGGTCTTGTCACCACCTGACAAACAACTAATCCTTAACATCATTTTAGGCAGCGCTTGGACAGAGCATGCATTTATTCTTGGCAAACTCCAATAAGATGGGAATAAGTCGAAAAGGGATGGGACTAATAATAATTCAGAGCCTATATAAATTAATCAACACCCGCTCCCCCATGGGATAGAAATTTGATGTGGATAGGGGCTGCATATTTACTGGCTTTTAAGGGATCCTCCTATTGTTATCATGTCTGAGGTTTCCTGACTGGCAGGAATGGGTATAAGGTTATTTTTCTCTTATTGTATTATTTAATATTATTTGACAACTCCTCCTTTCCCCCCCTCCTCTTCCTGGCTTAATTCCAAGATGGTATAAAAAATAACAACACAAGGCAGGAGGAGGAGGAGGAGGAGGAGGAGGAGGAGGCACTTAAGCAACAATTATCACTAGAAATATTGGGGTGAGGGAGACTAAAGCAAATAGGCAGCTTCGAGGGTAATTTGAGGACTCCACTCAAAGATACAACCCTCAAAATATCCTTGAACAGCTCTTCAAATGCCAAGTCTCTATGCCATCTGGAATAAAGGGCAGGGAGACACAAGGATGCTTCAAGACTCAGTGAATTTCCACAGGGATGGGATGATTACTGTGTAGAAGAAGGCCTAGTCAGGGGTCAAAGTTTGTCCTTCTACATAGGAATAAACTTGCATGACAAGAGAATATTAGAAGAGATTTGCACCGATTTAGATATCTGGCATTCTGGAAAGAGACTGATCACTTAGTGGACCTGTTCTAATTGCCTAAAAATGTTAAGCAAGCTTTGGAAGCCCCACATTTCATCTTAGGTTATAGATGTTTGGAGCAGCCTATAAATACAACTAAAAAGAGAATGAACTATGTGCACATTTCATTCAGATCATTTACTCAGATCAAAATACGCTTCTGGAGCAAGCTTTGCTATTTATTATAGGAAGGAGGAAGGATGTTTATCTAAAAAAGAGTGAATTACTAAACCTTTGAGAGAGAGAAAAGTACAAATAATATAATATAAATTTATGTAAATAAATATAAGAAATTACTGAGGTGAAATCACTTTACATGGGTGATTATGCTGTTAATATGCATATTCCATGGATCGCATCCTTCCATAATTTCAGAGACTCTGCTTCTCATCCATCTGCACCTTAATGGAAGCCAGAGGTTGAACAGCTTGCTTTAAAATGGACAGAGCAAGATAATACTGATATAGAAAACATGAATTGGACTCAAGTTCCTGGTCATGGAGAGAGATGGTACCTTCCCACACTGAAGTGGGAAAGAGGATGAAGCAGAATGTTACTGAATCTAACTTCTTATTTGTCACCAAGGTATCATTTGCTGTTTGCAGGCACCGTAGTGTCCAGAACAAGCTACAAGGTCAAAATAATGTGTTTCGTGATGTCATCACACAAAGGACACCACCTACTGTTTCTGACACGATGTTGATTAATATAAAGTTGTGTTGTGATGTATGTGTAACCTGGAATGAAACTTCCTGACAGTTAGAACAATTAATTAATGGAATGGCTTGCCTTCAGAAACTGTGGGTGCTCCATCACTGGAGACTTTTAAGAAGAGACTGGACAGCCACTTATCTCCAATTATATAGGGTATCTTGCTTGAGCAGGGGGATGGACTAGAAGACCTCCAAGGTCCCTTCCAACTCTATTCTGATTGATATTTGGTCATTTGCCCCTGCCTGCTCCTCTTCTGCACACACCCATGTCCAAGGTGAATATATGTATGGAAAATAACATGAAAAAGAACAATTTATTTTTACTGTAGGACAACATCCTGATTTAGATGTCCATACATGCCTTTTTTTAAAAAAGAAAAATGAACGCAAATCCTTATGGAATAATTATTATGATAATGTATGCTCTGAAGTCTAAAATGGTACTTTGGAAGAGGAAAGTTTACAAAATATTCCAGGCAAGCAGTCTTTAATCCAGAAATTTCCAAAGTGGAGACATCTTAAGTTTACAAAGTTCATCTCATATCATGATTCTGTCATGATTCCATGTCTCTCCAGATAACTTGGCCATGGATTGGACTAAAGTAAATACAGAATGTGTTTCTGTTTGGCTGTTTGCAACATATGTTTAATCAATGCTTCTCTTTTTTTATCTTTGCTTTACATTCAGAGGAATAGGAGGTGAATTGTAAAGCTATCAATACTCTTACAAAAGTTCTATACTAATACTAGAGGTTATCCTCCCAGTTACATCGCTGTCTTACTATTTAGTCTGCATGTTACAGATCATTGAGGTTCGTTGGCCTTTCTGTACTGCTACATTTGCAGAATCTCTTATTTTTATAACAGCCAAAGATGCTGCCAAACCTTCGCTAGGAGAAAAAAAAAAGGCACTGGTTTCACCTGAAAAAACCACTACCTTTTAATGCAAACCCCCCCCCCAAAAAAAAACAGTCATGTAAAAATTCATTTTAATATAAACATATTTATGTGTATAGTTTTTATTTAGTTTGTGTGTCCATGTGTATAATGTATAATGGTCACAATATACATTACAGCAAAGAAATGAAGAAAACACAATACGTTAACTTCAAAGACAGATACGTTTTCTCTTGATTACCAACTTCTATTCAGATGTACAGTGTTTTTCTTAACTCTCCTCCCATTATCAAATTAACTTGTGATTATATTGAAATATGGATAAAACATAATACAAAATCATTTTAATATATATTAAAATTGTCTCTCCCTGTCTGTGTGTTTAATATGAGCTTTTCAAAAGTGTAACCAATCCATCAAACAGTGGAGGTTCATGTGTATGTTAAATGTTATTTTATTATTTTATCTTAAATAATTTACATATAAAACAAAGATAAAAAAGGGAAGCTTTGATTAAACATATTGCAAACAGCCAAACAGAAACACATTCTGTGCTAGCAGGTAAGATGATGCCTATTGAATGAACTGATTAAGAACTGTAAGTCACTAACAAAAATTAAAATTGACAAAGAAATTGAAATCAGGCTGACATATCAACCTTGAAATGAAGCTGGCTAAAATATATAATATCTACAAATACAAAAAATGAGACTTTTTTTTTCAAGATATTTGCATGGAAGAGAGTCCCTTTTTCCCAGAAATCTAGCAGTCTATAAATTTTTGCTACTATTCAAGTATGGATGGAAGCTTTGAGAATTACTGAGTGCTGCAAAATGACTCTGTAGCACTAATATATTAATGGAAAGAGATCAGGAGCCAGGATTCTTTTTTAGCTGCTAGCATTTCCATGTAAGAACAGTCTGTCCATTAACCAAGTGCTGAAAGATGCATGTAAATCTGTCACAGTATGGCCTACATCATCTAATCTGGAAAACAATTGCCTCAATATTCAGTATTTGTTTCAAAATTGCTTTAGCAATGAATAGACAGAATAAATAAAGTAAATCAAACAACCCTTCCATTTATTTTCAACATACATCTAATCTTTTCTTTTTTTAAAAGAAGATGTAATATAATTTTAGTTTGGAAATGCAAGACCACTTAGATTTGGCAAAGTGTCTAAATCTTGCTTTTCTCATTAATATATATACTCGGGCATTAACTTGTTGCATTTGACAAGATGAAAGAGAATAAGAACGGAAATTTTCATTCATCCTGTTTATTCTGGCTAACCCAAATTATATATCCTAAATTCATGTTAGATTCTCAGGATGAACTACGGGCCAAGAGCCACAATCAACCCATTTTTAAATGTTGCTAATAAATAAATATTTGGGTTTGTCAGTTCTCAGTTCTCAGTCTTCAAATAACTACTTTGAAGGAGAAGCGGAGCAAGTCAATTTGATCCTATATGGTCTAGGAATAATTCATTGTTTAAATATTGAATTACAGTTATGAAATTGAGGAAACCTATCATTCATAGCTTTCTTTTCTTTCTTTTATCCTTTTATATTTAGATATAATTTTGAGTTTTGTTTGGTTGTGTGTATGTGTATGTTCAAGTCAGTGTTGGCTCCTGTAATTGTTTGGACAATCCCTACAGTTTTTTTTTTCACAAGAGTTTTGGAAGTACTTTATCCTTGCCTTCTTCCTAGAACTGAGACAAAGTGACAGGCCCAAAATTAATCCAGCTGACCTTGTGCCCAAAGTGAGATTAGAATTCAAGATCTCCTGATTTCTAAATAGTTTCTAACCACGGCACTAAACTGATTCTCTTTGAAAAGTTGCTACATTTTCAAAGAGGTTTTTTTTAAAAAAAAATTCCTTTTCTTTCTTCTTTTTCTTTTTTTCTTACAGTTCCCATTTTTTCTTTTTCTTTTTTAAAAGTGGTCTTGGTGGGCTTCCCTCCCTCCCTCCCTCCTTCCCTTCCTTCCAATATTATTTTGTAAACTGTTTTAAAATAGCAATGTGCTTTAAAATGTGTCAGGAGATAATGGTGATCCTCACTGATCCTTTATGATTCTTCGCTGGTAAATCCAGAGGAAGAGCGTTATGCTGCAATTTTAATATGCCAAAGTACTAAACATTACAATATTACATCAGATATAATGTGTAGGTTGTATCTACAGAATTCTTTTAAAATTTATTTTCATGAGTAGAATAAAGGGGACAGAGTTGACGTCCTTCAGGCTTACAGCAAAGTGGCCTGGAAAATAAACTAAACTACTTTCAACAACAGTAATCATCTACACAAGAATTTTGACAGCACATAAATAAGATTTGGGCAGAACTTTATCTCCTCCAGAAGGATCACATAGCATTGGCAAGGTAACTGCGATTTAAAAGGGAAGGCTGAAGTAGAGTGGAGACTGGTGGCTTGGTGAACAGTAAACCAGAAATTCAAGAGAAAAGAAAAGCCCCCCCCCTTTTTTTTAACTTGTGTTTGGGTTCAAACTCAATAAACTTCGCTGGCACATGTAAGGTGTTAGAGATCACTTGTTTTCTTCTGCTCTGCAGCATTTCTTCAGTATCCTTAGTATTTATTTGCAAAAATTAGAAGAGGCTTTTGCACCTGTGTAGTACCTCTGCAGAAGGCTCTTTTAGTTATTGCGAAATGCATCTGGGAAAGGGGTGGACTTGCATGAAAACCTCTAGCATTCACCAAAGCTGAAAGAGATCTGTGCCCAAGCACAGCACCTTTGCATTGTCTGGCTTTTCTAGGTGATACAATTTAGAAATTCCAGGAAACTTTGAGACTACATGGTTTTGTTTCAATCCCTGCTTCTTTGCTACAAGGAGGAAAATTAATTCTATTTGCTGAAGAAAAACTAAGTCATCTTGTAGAAATCTGCCCAGCATGTTGGACTTATTAAAGAGACTTCAAATACTTCAGTCTGACTTATAGCTTTCAACTGAAACAAAACACTTTTTGCAAATATTTTAACCATAAATGATAAACTAGGATTGACTAAGTCTGCATTGGATCTGTTTTTCCTAAACAACCTAGGAAGAACCAGTTATGGTTCAAATGTTCTATTTCAGGAGATTTGGGCACATCTTTGATGGAAAGAGAAGGAGTGGGGGATGAATCAGCAGCAACATGGTTTGCCAGGGAGGAACAGTACATTCCAGAGAAAAACCCAAGTTAAGAGACTACTGTGCAGTCCTGAGCTGGATAGGGGAGGGAGAAAGAGGTTCAGGGTAGCCACACCTAGGAATCTCTCAGGATGTATCTACTAGATTAGAAGCTTATAGCTTTAGTCTGACAAGATTCTGTCCATTACATGTTAGCAAATAAATAATTGGATTTGATTCGATTTTACTGTCTTGTCTTTGGGCTTGAGACTGACAACACATGATGGAATGCTGTTCCATTCAGACAGATAATGAGACATGAGAAGGGATTAATTTTAGCATGAGCTTTTCTCTTCATGTATTTCTATGAGGATCTGAGGGATCCTTGTATAGCATGAAGTATGTACAGTATACTAACGTTCTTATTTATAATAAGATAGTGCTCAGAGTGGTTAAAATAAAATAAAAAACTACATTGTTGTTCAGCTTCAACTAGTTGACCTTGACAGAAATTAAAAAGCTAAATAGGGTTGTACTTCATTACATCGAGAATGGGAGGCCACTAAGAAATTTGAGGGCTACAAGCTAGACAGGCCAGTCTAAAACAACAATAGCAAAAAAAAAAAAAAATTAATCCCAGGAGAAGATAAAGACAACTATTTCTGTTTAACTGCAAAGAATGTCTCAAAACTCAAATGTAGAAATACAGATAACATATAACAGTCTAAGACATATACATCCCTAACAATGAGAAAAACATTTAGTGTATCACTAAATTAATCAACTGAAAACTAACCTGTCCCAGGATTTAAATAATAACAGAAGAGACACAGGCAAACACCTCTAACTAAGGTTTGTTACAGAAACCAACACAGCAAGTTAGACACTGAGGGCTATTTGATATGGAAGGAGAAAATGCCACGCTGTTTCAACTTGAGACTTTCAAAATCTCCTATTTCAAAGCTACTCTAGATGAAAAGGGGAAGGTATGCCTCCTCCCTTTCCCCTCATAAAACTTGCAGATAATGTTTATTATCTGAGTGGAAAACATCTTGTCCCATTGGAAATACGAGCTTAATGACAGAGCTCTTTGAATTTGACTTTCACATCAGAAGGAAACATAAAAGAATGCCAAACAATATAGCTTGATTTTCTTAGCAATGCCAAATAAGAGGCCTGATGGTACTACAGGGCTTATGAAACTGTCAGAGGCCACAGAAGTACTGGGTCTCATACACATTTCTGTTCATGTGGATGAAAGCAACACAGAAATTGATTCAGCAAAGTATCTCAAGCATATGCCTAGGCTTGAGTGTTAAGAAATACCATTAGAACCAATGGAGCTAATTACTTCTTTGCAATTAGAATAGAGTAATTGCTTGCATCCATTGCTGACTCAAGGTGACCAGATGTTTGGAAGAAGCTTCCATGGTAATCAAAACCTGGGAAAATTATAAGATGTGTTGCCTCCTACTTGCTTTTATGAGATGAACTTATGAGATGCCTTTCTGAAAGCCACAACTTCAGGATGCTCTATAGTCATGCTATTTTTGCACTGAAATATGAAGGCTGCAACCCTTTAAACTCTGTCTACTTTTAAGCTGAAATACATAGTTTTATACTCACTGTTGACATTGTCAAAGATGCAATAACTGTCAAATGTCAGAAATATGTAATACGAGGAGCATCTTCAAAATGGAAAATGCCTTATTTCAAGCTTACCACAAGAACAACACCCTTGGTCTAAATATTCCTTGTTTTTTTCCTGAGTTTTGATAGAACAAAAATGATTTATATAAAGCATTTTAATTTTTTTTAAAAAAACATTATTTTATTCATTCGCAAACAAATGGTAACATTCATTATCCAGCGTAAAAATAACATGACTATATAGAGCATCCTGAAGTTGCCCATTGTTTTTAATGCCTGCCTAACTGACATAACAAAAAGCAATGTTATGCGTGTTAATCATTAGGGCTTGTTTGTATTAAAAGTTCCTGTAATAATAATAATAATTAGCAATGCGATTTTACAAATAGCATCCTTTTTTAAAATAGCAATTTTATTGCCTATTGTTTCTAATGCCTTCCTAATAGACATAACAAAAAGCAAGTGTGTTAATCATTTGGGCCTGTTTGTACTAAATGTACCTGCAATAATAATAATTAGCGACAATATTTCACAAATTACATTAATTTAATTCCTAAATTTACAATTTACAACTTCAGAAACTCAGCAGCTTTGGTAGCATTTGTGTAATCCCATGGGTGATACATGCAATGAATGCATACACTTACATTTACATTAGCCCAGTACCTACCTGTCTGCAAAAAGAAGCCCACTGGCAAAATACACAGTAATGTACACACGAAACTTTGCTTTTTTTTAAGTTTTAAAAAAGTAAATTTACTTACTAAGCCTGCAGACAACTGACAGCCATCTTAATTGGTGATGATGCTAGGGACTTAACTAGCACCTCTAAATATGCAGCCTCTACTATGATTTAAGAAAGTCAATAACTGGACACAAGGAATTTCTGCTTTAAGTATATTGCCAGGTAATTGCCGTGTCCTATCCCCCATCATCTCCAAGGCCTGGAGACTAAAACATATGAAGAACAGCTGCAGGATTTGGGTTTGGCTAGTCTAAAGAAAAGAAGAATTAGGGGTGACATGATAGCACTGTTCCAGCATTTGAGGGTCTGCCACAAAGAAGAGGGGGTCAAATTATTCTACAAAGCACCAGAGGGCAGGACAAGAAACAATGGTTGGAAACTAACCAAAGAGAAAAGCAATCTGGAATTAAGGAGAAACTTCCTAATAGTGAGGACAATTAACCAGTGGAACAGCTTGCCTTAAGAAATTGTGGGTGCTCCATCATTGGAGGTTTTTAAGAAGAGACTAGAGCACTAGACAGTCACTTATCTGAAATAGTATAGGTTCTTCTGCTTGAGCAGGGGGCTGGACTAGAAGACATCCAAGGTCCCTTCCAGCTCTATTCTATTCTATTCTATTCTATTCTATTCTATTCTATTCTATTCTATTCTATTCTATTCTATTCTATTCTATTCTATTCTATTCTATTCTATTCTAAATTATAGCATCGAATCTCAGTCAATAACAGGGATGAATTAGCATCCTGATACCATACCAGATAGACTGTAATCATTTTGAAAATGAAAGAATATCCTGAGCATGACTTACAAAATTGCTCTGCACTCAGAAGAGCTGGCACTCTTGTGATAAGGTTATTCAAAATTTCCCAAAGTAGCAATAGCAATAGCAATAGCAATAGCAATAGCACTTAGACTTGTATACTGCTTCATAGAGCTTTATAGCTCTGTCTATATGATTTAGAGAGTCAGCATATTATCCCCAACAATCTGGGTCCTCATTTTACCAATCTTGGAAGGATGGAAGGCTGAGTCAACCTTGAGCTGGTCAGGATTGAACTGCTGGCAGTGGGCAGAGTTTGCCTGCAATACTGCATTCTAATCACTATGCCACCACGGCTCTATCACTAAGTTTGAAACCTTTAGAATCCTCACATCTTGCATACAAGTAGTCCTCATTTAACAATCCCCGGTTTAATTACAACAGTAGTAAAAAGGTAACTTTACGATCCAACATCACCTTTATGATCCTCACAGACCCATACAGCAAATACAGCTGAAATAAGATTGTAAGCACAGTCTCAACTTCGCTTAGCAACTATTTTGCTTAACAACCAAGTTGTCAGTCCCAATTATCGTGGCTAAATGAGGACTATCTCTATACTCTCATGTGATACACATTGCTTTCCCTTTTGAGAAGGGTTTAAAACACTTAAGGGAGCATTCATACACAAACAAAAGGAAAATTGTAAAATTATAAATAAATAATACAACTGTAGGTTGAAAAGGAAGAAATGAGAACTCTTCAAAATTGATTGATTGATTGACTGCCCATCTTACCATAAGGTAACTCTGGGAAGCTTATAGACATAAAAATATATCTACATTAAAACATGAATAAATTAAAACCAAAGATTAAAATCAAGGACATGAGGGGAGGGCAGGGGCAGAGTGAAGGGAGGTGGGATCTATTGTTACTCCATCAACCACCTCCACTGTTCTCTTCCCCCATTGAGACCCCAGGCCAACTGGCAGAGCCACGTCCTTAGGCCCTTACGAAAGGAAAGGAGGGTTGGGGCCAATCTTACATTGGGAGGCAAGATGTTCCAAAAATTATTATAGTTTTATATCCTTATCCTAAGTACCTTTTGTTGGTCAATTGCCTTGTATTCCTGCAGGATATGCCTAAGTCTTTTTCACAGTGAGTGCAATTTTCTGACTGTTATGAAATTACCCTGTTTCCCCCCAAATAAGACATCCCCTGATAATAAGCCCAATCGGCTTTTGAGTGCATGGCAATAAGGCCAAGCGCTTATTTCAGGGTTCAAAAAAATATAAGACAGGGTCTTATTTTTGGGGAAACATGGTAATTATCTGGCATTTTACAAAACAAGCGACCAGTTTTTAATAGTGATAAACAAGTTTGTCTATTTCATTTTCTATTATGTTCTCCCTGTTCCTTAAATGTATGTTATTTTTGTACCCAATTTCTGTTTAATTTTGATCGGTGAGCTGAATTACAAAATTATAATTAAATCCAAAAGTTGAATCTGTACAGAAATTAATGTAACTTCACAAGTCTGCAGTAGATATTGATCTAAAGGTCAAATATTAATTTTCAATTTTAAAAGCCAAATAAAATTAATGGAAGTCATAATCTAAAAACATAACACTAACGAGAGAGAGAAAATGATGATTGAGTAATCATCTTCTGCTTCTGTAATTCATTATAGCAATAGCAATAGCAGTTAGACTTATATACCGCTTCATAGTGCTTTACAGCCCTCTCTAAGCGGTTTACAGAGTCAGCATATTGCCCCCAACAATCTGGGTCCTCATTTTACAAACCTCGGAAGGATGGAAGGCTCAGTCAACCTTGAGCCGGTGAGATTTGAACCGCCGAACTGCAGCTAGCAGTCAGCTGAAATAGCCTGCAGTGCTGCACTCTAAACCACTGCGCCACCTCGGCTGCAAGCATACAGGTAAACCAACATTTACATATTTCTCATAATGTTGGCGAGATTAGCACTATTTCAAGCATGTAAAAGGACACGGCATGCCCTTTGGAAGTGGGCATTATAAAACTCATCATGACTACTTAAACATTTCTACTGCAGCATCCCATAATTTCCCTTCGAGTTCCCTTTAGTTATCATAGTACACAGTAGCACTCAGCCAACTTTGATTGGACTCAGAAGCTAAGCATGATCAGACTTCATAATATATGACTGGGAAACTGCCAGGAAATCCCACAACTCGGGTTAGACTAGGAAGTTGACAAAATATGTTGAAAATAACTTCAGTTTTGTTACTGAATTGTAAACATTGCAAACCGCCCAGAGAGTCCTGTAATGCTATTAATTGCTATTGTTATCATTGCTATTGCTATTGCTATTTATTGCTATTGCTATTTATTGCTATTGCTATTTATTGCTATTGCTATTTATTGCTCTTACTATTGCTATTTATTGCTATTACTATTGCTATTTATTGCTATTACTATTGCTATTTATTGCTATTACTATTGCTATTTATTGCTATTACTATTGCTATTTATTGCTATTACTATTGCTATTTATTGCTATTACTATTGCTATTTATTGCTATTACTATTGCTATTTATTGCTATTACTATTGCTATTTATTGCTATTACTATTGCTATTTATTGCTATTACTATTGCTATTTATTGCTATTACTATTGCTATTTATTGCTATTACTATTGCTATTTATTGCTATTACTATTGCTATTTATTGCTATTACTATTGCTATTTATTGCTATTACTATTGCTATTTATTGCTATTACTATTGCTATTTATTGCTATTACTATTGCTATTTATTGCTATTACTATTGCTATTTATTGCTATTACTATTGCTATTTATTGCTATTACTATTGCTATTTATTGCTATTACTATTGCTATTTATTGCTATTACTATTGCTATTTATTGCTATTACTATTGCTATTTATTGCTATTACTATTGCTATTTATTGCTATTACTATTGCTATTTATTGCTATTACTATTGCTATTTATTGCTATTACTATTGCTATTTATTGCTATTACTATTGCTATTTATTGCTATTACTATTGCTATTTATTGCTATTACTATTGCTATTTATTGCTATTACTATTGCTATTTATTGCTATTACTATTGCTATTTATTGCTATTACTATTGCTATTTATTGCTATTACTATTGCTATTTATTGCTATTACTATTGCTATTTATTGCTATTACTATTGCTATTTATTGCTATTACTATTGCTATTTATTGCTATTACTATTGCTATTTATTGCTATTACTATTGCTATTTATTGCTATTACTATTGCTATTTATTGCTATTACTATTGCTATTTATTGCTATTACTATTGCTATTTATTGCTATTACTATTGCTATTTATTGCTATTACTATTGCTATTTATTGCTATTACTATTGCTATTTATTGCTATTACTATTGCTATTTATTGCTATTACTATTGCTATTTATTGCTATTACTATTGCTATTTATTGCTATTACTATTGCTATTTATTGCTATTACTATTGCTATTTATTGCTATTACTATTGCTATTTATTGCTATTACTATTGCTATTTATTGCTATTACTATTGCTATTTATTGCTATTACTATTGCTATTTATTGCTATTACTATTGCTATTTATTGCTATTACTATTGCTATTTATTGCTATTACTATTGCTATTTATTGCTATTACTATTGCTATTTATTGCTATTACTATTGCTATTTATTGCTATTACTATTGCTATTTATTGCTATTACTATTGCTATTTATTGCTATTACTATTGCTATTTATTGCTATTACTATTGCTATTTATTGCTATTACTATTGCTATTTATTGCTATTACCATTGCTATTTATTGCTATTTATTGCTATTTATTGCTATTACTATTGCTATTTATTGCTATTACTATTGCTATTTATTGCTATTACTATTGCTATTTATTGCTATTACTATTGCTATTTATTGCTATTGCTATTGCTATTTATTGCTATTGCTAGGGAAACTGCATAAATGTCTTCAAAGCCACCAAGAACCACTTTGAGTTGAAGATTTTATTTTTAGCAATTTTGAAGCACCACTTAAGGATGGGGAGTGCGGGAGGGGAGGATAACAAAAGCCATGCTTTGTGCCAGCATGGAGGAGCTCTTTAACTTATCTGATGTTGCAATCCTTGCATGAAAGGGAGAGGCTTGCATCACAGTGGCATGATACTCAGCGGTGAAATCTACTTACCTCCCCAACCGGTTCGAAGCGTGTGCGCCCGTCGCGTGCGTTTTTTCACCCTCTGCACATGTGCAGGACGCTCTGCGCATGCGCAGAGGGTTAAAAACAAGAAAATTGTGACGTCCGGGTGGGTGGGCGGAGCCTCACGCTGCCACCGCTACCGGTTCTCCGAACCACCGGCGGCTGCCGCTACCGGTACGCCCGGACCGGGCCGAACCGGTAGCATTTCACCCCTGATGATACTGGTTTGTTATGTTCCTGAACGCTTTCAATCCTGCGAAGGCCTTTGCTTTGGCTGGACTTCTCCTCTTCGGAGTATGGCACATTCTTCATTTTGCAATGAACTGGAGTCCCACACAGAGCCCATTCAGTAGGGACTTGACAGAATAGGTTATTAAACAGGCTAATGCACTCAAGAAGTCAAAAAACGAAACTATAGTCAATAACCATTGATACAGTTTATTAAAGAATAATTGAAGCTAATAGGATGCAAGGTCATGAACCCATCACCTGCTATTCAGGAGTTGGAAAGATCAGGCTATAGGTTAACACAAAGATTTTCAGCAATTCTCTATAGTATGGATTTAATACATCCCATTCAGTGTGAGAAGGAGGGGAAGCAAGTTAACATGAAAATTCTTGCCAAGCAAGTAAAACAAGAGATTTAAAGTTGTTAACAGGCTACAGGTTAACTCGGAGGTCAGTGCTGTCTAGACTGGCTGTAGGTAAAATGGGAAGACAAGTGGATAAAGCAAATTTAAGAGAAAATAGGGAAAAGTCCGTTTCTGAGCTTGATTCTCTCAGGGCGCAACAAAAAAGAAGGACATATAGAAAATAATGTACTTAGCTTCCCTTTTACTGTAGAAAGGACAAGTTCTTTTCTCTGAACCAAAAGAAGAGAAACGAGAGAGAGAAATGGCTGTTGTTGGATGCTGTGTTCTCTGACTTGCTGGAAGATTGAGGGCCATTTTTATACTTTCCTTGGGGAACAGAGTAAATTAAAAGTAATCAAAAGCAAAATCTTGCTTCAGGATTTAGGAAATCATCGATAAAATGTCAGACTGTAAGAAGCAATACTGTTTCTTTTCTTTTCGTGGGCTGAGAGGAGAGGAAAAGACAAGATATTTCTAGCACAATGATGGATAAGGCAGGAAGATATCAATCATTATCCTAATCAATGTGATCCAGTTCAATCTACTAGGTCACGATAGACAGAGCCCTGGACTTCTATAGTATTCAGTGCATGCTTGCGTCTGTGTATTTCCACCTTCAGTGCCCAGAAATGAAGGATTTGTTTTTGTATAACTATATGCAATATATCCAACTCTTCCTCTTCTGCGTAATTAAGAAAGTTCAGATCACCATATAATTTTCTTCTTCTTCAGCACTTTTGCACTTTTGTAAATGTACATCAGAGAAGGAGATGGTGGGGTATTTTTATCAAAGCTCTTGCATTATAAAAGCCATCTCTTGGACTTTTACCAAACTAGAATGGAGCCTCTCCTTCAGTGGTGGGATTCAATTTTTTTTACTATCGGTTCTGTGGGCGTGGCTTGGTGGGCGTGGTGTGGCTTGGTGGGCGTGGCTTGGTGGGCGTGGCAGGGGAAGGATACTGTAAAATCTCGATTCCCACCCCACTCCAGGGGAAGGTTACTGCAAAATCCCCATTTCCTCTCGATCAGCTGGGACTTGGGAGGCAGAGAATAGATGGGGGCGGGGCCAGTCAGAGGTGGTATTTACCGGTTCTCCGAACTACTCAAAATTTCCGCTACTGGTTCTCTAGAACTGGTCAGAACCTGCTGAAACCCACCTCTGCTCTCCTTGCAACTACAAATTATCTTCATTCAAATTAAATGAGGGCATCTGTATCCTGACAATTCCCCTCTATGTATCATGCAATAATTCTAACCAGCCAAGGGCTTTCTTACGTTCCTTTATAATCACTTGAATGGCCAAATATTATGACATTAGGCTAACGTGCAATAGAGAGAGTCAACTTGTTTAGCCAATAAATATTTTCCTGCCTTTTTGCCATTGTCTCTAATGCAATTTTAAGTTAGATAATACAGGTGGTCCTCGACTTACAACAGTTCATTTAGCGACTGTTCAAAGTTACAATGGTACTGGAAAAAGTGAGGTATGTCTGTTTTTCACACTTACGACTGTTGCACCATCCCCGGGGTGATCAAAATTCAGACGCTTGTCAACTGACTCATATTTATGACGGTTGCAGTGTCCTGGGGTCATGTGATCACCTTTTGCCACCTTCTGACAAGCAAAGTCAATGGGGAAGCCAGATTCACTTAACACTCATATTACTAACTTAACAACTGCAGTGATTCACTTAACAACTGTGGCAAGAAAGGTCGTAAAATGGGGCCAAATTCACTTAACATTGGTCTCACTTAGCAACAGAAATTTGGGGCTCCATTGTGGTCGTAAATTGTATGGTACAGCAATTCAAAGCTCAACACTTGTTATGCTTTCTCTTATTTTGTTACTCAGGCCTTTCCCCTCCAAAACTAAACTCCCCTATTTACTAGCACAAGTAGTCCTAGCACAATTGAGCCCAAAATTTCTGTTACTAAACAAAGCAGTTGTTAAGTAAGTTGTGAGAACAGACCATAGGGCAAAACAAAGGGAAAGGAGAAAGGAGAAAAACATCTTCATTTCTAGTCATTATTCGGGTTGGGATCCTAGCCTCCCTTTGCCAGCCCTTTTGGTTCAAATCGCTTTGTCCCTGGGTTTCAGATGTTGCCATCAGAAAGGTGATATTGACCAACCTTTCTCAAAGGATCAAATCTGCCTTCTGTTGTTCCAGAGGATTGTGGTTAGAGGATACTGCCAGGCAGGAACAATACATAAAATAAAGCACAATTCTACTGCGACCTGAGAGACTAACCTCATTGCGCTTCCCTCACAGACAATACTGTTTCTTCTCCATTCAGCTAATACTGTCTGACAATGCTGGAGGCAGCTTGAAATCTTCCCTCTAATTGTTTGCTCAACTTTTATCTCAAAGAAGGTTGAAATCAGATTACTTGTCTCTCGAAGCTTTGGCTCCAGTGTTCTCCCGAGACGTTCTTAATTTTATTACTTCTCTGACTTGGGGACAGAATTTACAAAAAGAGAAAAAAAATATTTTTCTCCGTACCTGGCTGGCAGGAGTTCTGTTTTTCTAGATGTAATGCAATTGAGTCAAAAGCAGCGCTAAAGATTAGATGCTCCTAAAGTCAGATTCTTTGCATTAAAGCTGTGGATTAAAGTAGAGCATTAGTTTTTCTGAAAGCCTTTGTTTAGCCTAGAACTTTTTTTTATAAGACAGACATTTGTTTTCTTTTTAAAAAGATTTTTCCCACCAATTATACTGTAGATTCCTTATGGTTTTAATAGAGCCAGAGATGATAGATAAGGAATGATAGTATTAATATCATATACAATGGTGGGATTCAATTTTTTTACTACCGGTTCTGTGGACATGGCTTGGTGGATGTGGCTTGGTGGTCATGTGAGTGAGTGGGCGTGGTAAAATCTCCATTCCCACCCCACTCCAGGGGAAGGATACTGTAAAATCTCCATTCCCTTACAATC
>QLTV01003984.1:29803-53970 GCA_003457575.1 Thermophis baileyi | reverse complement strand
CTGGGGCAGAAGGGGCCGGAAGAGAAGGGATGGGATGGGTTTCTCAAGGAGAAGGAGAGGCCAGGCACCCTAACCCTAACCCTAACCCTAACCCTAACCCTAACCCTAACCCTAACCCTAACCCTAACCCTTACCCTAACCCTAACCCTAACCCTAACCCTAACGTGACGTCTTGAGTGACGTCAAGTTGGCCATGCCCACCCAGTCACATGACCAACCAGCCACACCCACCCAGTCACATGATCGCCCAGCTATGCCCACCCAGTCACATAACCACCAAGCCACGCCCACCCAGTCACATGACCACCCAGTCATATGACAACCAAGCCACACCCGCCGAGTCACATGACCACGAAGACACGCCCACCCAGTCACATGATCACAAAGCCACGCCCACTGTCACATGATCATCACGCCACGCCCACAAAATCAGCCACGCCCACAGAGCCGGTAGTAAAACAAATTAGAACCCCCCCCTGATTTCTTACCCATGATTTCCTCAGCTCTGTATTCTCTTAATATCATCCAAATAAATTCTGTGGATACATACAAGGGTTGAAGGCGAAATTAGGATTATATGACCTAAATTTCATTTTATGGAATTTGGTCAGCATTGAATTAAATCTTTTGACCCAATTCTTTAACCTTTAAAACCTTTAAAAAAGCCTTTGAGGTTCCCTTACCATTCATTGCCCCAAACCTGTAATTCTTAACTACAAAAATTATCTTGAGCTCATAGGCAGATCAATGTCAAATGGAATATAGAGGTTTTCTTCCTTACTATAAACTGTCTCCAAATGAATAAGACAGTTATAACAACTTATATCTATCTATCTATCTATCTATCTATCTATCTATCTATCTATCTATCTTCTATCATCTATCAGATTTCTATAGTCAATCAATGACTCTGAGCAGCTTGCAATTTGAAAAGTATAAATAGCAATAGTACTTAGACTTATATACCACTTCACAGTGCTTTACAGCCCTCTCTAAGCAGTTTACAGAGTCAGCATATTGCCCCCAACAATCTGGGCTCTTATTTTACCAACCTCAGAAAGATAGAAGGCTGAGTTAATCTTGAGCCTGTCAGGATCGAACTCCTGACAGTGGGCATAATCAGCCTGAATTACTGCATTCTAACCACTGCACCACCACGGCTCTTTTAAAACAATGAAGACAATAAAAACATTTGAAAAATAATAAAAACAATTTTAAAAGCATCCAAAATAAATATATAAACATGCATCAGATGAATAAACTTCATTGCAAAGGTTAGAATTTGTGTTTTCTTTTTTAAACAACTAAGAAATAATGCTCTCTATTGTATTTTATATTGCCTGTGAATTTATTTGACTAATAGCTGCCCAGAGTCACCTTGTCAGGGAGATGGGTGATATATAAATTCAATAAATATATAAATAAATGTGTTATTTACTAGGGAGGGGATTTAGGTCAGTGGTAGACACATGGCGTTGGGTTAATTCTTGGTATCTCAGGATCGAACTGCTGGCAGTGGGCAGAGTTTGCCCGCAATACTGCATTCTAACCACTGCGCCACCAAGACTCTTACATTTGAAGACATTTAGTTATTTCAATATTTGTTCTTACATTTGAATCCCTCCACAGTCCCAAAGGACTCTCAGTGGTTTACAGGTTGTGCATGAAAACAATTCAAACATTCATAGTTATGTTTGTTGTGGCCCGTCGGCTGCAACAAACATAAGTACTCATGAGTAAGTGGTTTCTCATTGCTTGCAAAGGCTGGGTCAGAACAATGTTAAAGAAAAAATAGGAACATGTAAAACATAATCAACTCTAGCAGCCAGCACTGTGCAAACCTCACCAAAGACGATAGTTCATCCCAAACACCCTCCAGAAATGCTCAGGTTTCAGGTGTTTCTGGAAGGGAGTTAAATTGAGAGAGCTAGCCTAATTTCCACCAGGACCACCATTCTCGAAGGTTGGTGATACTACCAAGAAGCAAAATCTGCACTTCCAAGTCTTGCCTCTCCACCTCCCAAGGTGGAAAAACATGGTCAGCTTTTCCCAGCAACATCAAGTTGGTTGGGCCAATTCTAGTAATGAAAATACATACCTAAAGATGACTTAATGTCAAGCGGTAAAAGGCTTTGAATGTCAAAATTAGCATTTTAAATGGCACCCTGTAGCTTATTGGTACCTAGTACAGGGACCACTGCACAGTGTTCTCGCAGTACATGTAGTCCTCGACTTACAACAGTTCACTTAGTGACTGAAGTTACAACGGCACTGAAATAAGTGACTTATGACCATTTTTCACGCTTACGACTGTTGCAGTATCCCCATGGTCATGTGATCAAAATTTGGATGCTGAACAACTGGCTCATATTTATGACCATCACAGTATCTCGGGGTCATTTGATCTCCTTTTGTGACTTTCTGACAAGCAAAGTCAACGGGGGAAGGCTGAGTCAACCTTGATCCGGTGAGATTTGAACTGCCGAACTGCAGCTAGCAGTCAGCTGAAGTAGCCTGAAGTGCTGCACTCTAACCACTGTGCCACCTCGGCTCTTTAACTTACAGCAGTTCATTTAGTGACCGTTCAAAGTTACAAAGTGAAAAAGTGACTTACGACTGTTTTTCACACTTACGACTATTGCAACATCCCCATGATCACATGATTTACATTTGGATGCTTGACAACTAACTCACATTTATGACGGTTGCAGTGTCCCGAGATCATTACAACCTTCTGACAAGCAAAATCAATGGGGAAATCAGATTCCCTTAACAACTGTGTTACTAATCAGATTGACTTAACAACTGCAGTAATTTACTTAACAAATGTGGCAAGAAAAGCCATAAAATGGGACAAAACACTTAACAAATTTCTTACTTAGAAACATACGTTTTGGGCTCAATTGTGGTCGTAAGTTGAGGACTACCTGTAATGAATTCTGACCCATACATAGACTACTGTATTTTGAACAAATATGGTCTCTAAAGGCAGCCCCATATGAAGCATGTTGTAGCAGTCCAGCTGACAAGGGTATAAATTATTGTAGCAGAATAGCCAACAGCATACTGAGCATATGCAATCTTGAATTTTAGCAGCAGTCTCTCTAAGGATCAATAACAGGACCATTCTGAATTTTTTTACCTTGATGCTGACTAACATATTTCATTATTGATTAATTGCTTTTAGATCAGAAATTAACAATAGAGAAGGTTGGTTTGCCCCAAGGAAAAGTATAGCCAGTTTTGGCACTGTGGAGTCTTTAAGTTTGTGATAAAATTAGCTGGATGTTAACACTGTGCTTTATATCTCACTGTGGACTTACTCAACGTCTTTTCTGCTTCCTTCGAGCTAAACCAATTTATCTCTCCTCTCACGCCGAGCTGCCCTTTGGTTCTTTTCGTTTCACTCTCCCCATTTCTCACATGGATGTGTTTGTACTCGTGCCAGGCCTAACCTTTTGATTCCCATACCCTGCGACAAAAGGAAAGTAGACACCAGCCAAGATGCATTGTAGAGAAGCTGAATCAAACCCCATCAGCCTTTCACCTGAAAGGGAGATCTTCTGTTGTGTTGCACATTGATTCATGCTCAATGTTGCCCAACAGCTCCATCACTATGGCTGCTGCTTGCCAAAGTAGGACCACTGCCGTTGCTACTGAACATGCTTTCATTCATTATTTGAGAGGAAGGTTCTGAGGGTGTCCTTCATATATTTTGTGTGGGAATACTATCTGTCGGGGAATTGGGCAGCAGGTGTCCAAATGAAGTCAGAGACATTGACACAAACTTGTATATATATTACATTTATATTTACAGCAGACAAGATAGTCAGCAACACAGGAACATCATGAGATAAATCACAAACAGCATACAGAGCATACAGAAGAAAAAGGCAGGGGAAAAGGGAAACTTTTTACACCCACAGCAACCAATCATAGTGTAGATCGCCTCATACAGGAACCAACACTATCCAACCAATCATCTACAACAGTGCGTTCTGGCCCATTGTACACATTATTGTTCCAGCTACTAAATTTAATATCCTAACCAGGGGTGGGTTCTAACTTACCTCGCTGTCCGTTCGCTTCCTCCTGCGCCACGTGGCCGCGCCACATGGCCATGCCTTGTGGGCACGTGCACGCATGCGCAATGCCGAAAAATAAAAAAAATCCCCCCCAAAAAAGCCAAAAACAAGATGGCGATGCATGTGCAGTGCTGGAAAGTTGGCTTCTGCACATGTGCAGAAGAAAACAAACCCGGAAAAAAATTTAAAAAAAATTAAAAAAAAAAATTAAATTTTTTTAAAAAAAGATGGCGGTGCCCACGGACCGGTACCGACTGAACCGGATCCGTGACATCACTGTGACATCACCAGTGGGTCGCTACCGGTTCGGGCGAACCGATCCGAACCGGGAGGAACCCACCTCTGACTCTAACGTATCATACATCCTTGATCTCTTTGAGAGGCCATTCAGCAAAAAGTCCATCCCTCTATCAACACAGATTCCCAAATTAATTCCTGTTTGGGGGGGGAGGTGTTGGAAATCAACTCCATGCAGCCCAGCAGGATCAAAAAAGTCAGAATTAAACAGAATTCAATAAAATAACTTTAATATTAGTCTATGGCAAATACAGAATTGTAGGAACTCTAACAGAACTTTTCCAGCCTCATTTACAATGAATTGATTAAGGCTTAGTCTTAATTAAGGCTTTGAAATGCTTCTTCCCAGATTTTTCTCATCTAGGCTAAATGAGTGCTTATGAGATAAGCTGCCAACTGACCCACTTGCTATCCCTTGGTAGGTTATGCCTACATTCCCTCTTTTCTAAGCTTCCCCACAGTCTCTCATCCCATGGAGTTTTTGAAACCAAAGGGAAAGGAGGAGGATACGCAATCCAATTTGCTTCCAAACTCCATCTGACTTTGTAAACTGTAACAATTGCTGCACATCACTGCTGTGAGCTTTTCACCCATATGGATAAAAAAAGAAACCCTTATGGGAATATCAATGTTTAAACAACAGTAAATATGCATGCTTAAGCCCTTCAGCCATTTCACATGCAAGTAGGTGAATGGAACAATCCCCTGGATCATTGCCAAACTACTGTACCATAGGAAGTGCTGTGTACTTGTGTGTAATTTGAAGTAACAAGGTGTTTAACTCTTCCTTACCATTTTCATCTTCTGTATCCCATTCCCTCTACAGTTTTATAAAGGCATCTGCAGTCTAGGCTGAAGTAAAGGAGTTAGGAGGGAAAGGTTGCCAGAAAAATTGAAGGCAGAGAATGAGGTTATTACCCCATCTGGCCCACTGTTTCTTCGTTATGAATTTAGTCTGGCTGGTCATGTTGCAGCTGTTGGAGCATAGCTACCGGTAGATTTCTAGTTCAGACTCGATGTGAAATGAGTAGCTCCATCTAGATTGTTAGATATTTTCTTTCCTTTCCTTTCCTTTCCTTTCCTTTCCTTTCCTTTCCTTTCCTCCCCTCCCCTCCCCTCCCCACCCCTCATCTCCCTATTATTTATACACCCTTCCTCAAAAACATAGCAACATGGAACGTTTTAAATAATTGTTTGTTGGAATGACTTGTTTCAATAGTTTTACACTTTAATCCAAATTCCTACTCTGAGTTCCCCAGTTCTAGATTCAAATTCTATGCACTCCATTTTGCTAAGTCTTTTTCAGCATATGGAATTCCAAACAATATATTAGCGTAGGATCAAATATAGGTGCTATACAAATATGACTGAATAAATACCAACATATAGAAAAGGACAAGAAAACAAGAAGAATTATAAACAGGGGCAGCAACCAATAATTGTTCTTGTTTACTGCTAGGATTCCTAACCCTTCTTCCATGGAAAGATTATGGGAAACACCCAGCCTGTGAGGAAAATTTATTTTGCCTGAGAGGCCTGTTTCTACCACATGTTAAGATAATCAGAACCAATCCAAAAGTTTCCCTTTTCCCTAATCCATGTTTACTTTTGTGTCATTTCTTTTAATATTGGAAACTTGAAGGTTAGTACTGTCTGTAAAATATATGGGAACCAGGGGTGGGTTCTAACTTACCTCGCTGCCGGTTCGCTTCCTCACACACCGCATGGGTGCACATGCCTTGCGCACCACATGAGCACGCGTGCATGCGCAGTGCTAAAAAACAAGCTATTGACTCAGCCTCAAGGTTGACTCAGCCTTCCATCCTTCTGAGGTGGGTAAAATGAGGACCCAGATTGTTGGGGGCAATATGCTGACTCTGTGAACCAGTTAGAGAGGGCTGTAAAGCACTGTAAAGCAGTATATAAGTCTAAGTGCTATTGCTATTGCACATGCACAGAAGCAAAAAACAGCTTCTGCGTGTGCGCAGAAGCAAAAAACAAGATGGCAGTGCCTATGGCGCCGCTGAGAGAACCAGTTCGGGGGCATGACCAGCCGGCCATCGCTGCCGGTTCGGCGAGCAGGGGGAAATTCCCGCTACCAGTTCAATAGAGCCGGTCCGAACCGGCAGGAACCCACCTCTGATGGGAACATTTTACAAACAAAAGAGAAGAGAATTTTGCTTATTGGCAAAAACTGCAGAAAAAGCGATGTTCCTAATTTGTTTCCACAGAACCAGATTAATCCATCAATGACAGGACTTTTAATTCTCTTTTGTGCATTTTGCTTTTTTTTAGAAATATGAAGTGGTTACATAGATAGTAAGGAAATAATTATGCCAAGGAAGTGCATATGGTTAGATGAGCAATCTCCAGCATCATCTAAGGAGGTGATGACTTCAGACCCACAGACACAAAATGATGGCAACTTCACTAATAAAGAAGTTTCACACCTGAGTAGAAAGCACACTATTGTACATTTAATGCAAACATCGCTGAGTGTTTTCAAAAGTCATTTATATCCCACAGAGAGTATATTTACTTTCCCATGCAACTATATTTCTACAGCCTGCAAAACCAAAGTCATAAGGTGAACACAATCCACCAGATAAACACCAAACAATTAACCTGCAGTGACAATGCAACCTCAGGGGAAAGCTAAAGAGCCAAGGTGGCGCAGTGGTTAGAGTGCAGCACTGCAGGCTATTTCAGCTGACTGCTAGCTGCAGTTCGGCAGTTCAAATCTCACCAGGCTCAAGGTTGACTCAGCCTTCCATCCTTCTGAGGTGGGTAAAATGAGGACCCAGATTGTTGGGGGCAATAGGCTGACTCTGTAAACCACTTAGAGAGGGCCGTAAAAGCACTGTGAAGCGGTATATAAGTCTAAGTGCTATTGCTATTGCTATAAACCTCCATATTCACAAATGCCACTTTTGGAATTTTGAGAAATTGCTTCTTGGGCTTATTGAGAGAGCTACTTTAATCTGCTTTCCTCCTGTCATTACATTGACAAGAAGCCATGTTGACATAAATTTTACCTCCCCCACCTCCACCCCCATGGCTAAGCCTTATTTATTTTTTATTGCAGAAGAGTTTCAGGGCAGCCACTGAAGGATTCCCTGCTGTCCTGTCTCTTTCTGCCTGGCACTAGCCTCTGGGCATGAAAAACCACCAATTGTTCTCCTGAACATGTGGCAGGACAGGTTGGGAGATTTGGGGCATTTCGTCCTAAAGTCTTTCAGCATAATAGGGAGTTTTTGTGTAATTTAAACCGTGCTTTTTAAATATTTGTTTATGCATGTATGCATGCCATGAGACTATAGATCTCTCAATATCCTGGAAGATCAAGAGATCAAAATTCCACTCAGAGTCAATCCCACAGATGTCCTCTTCTCTCTGTGTTTAAAATAAAAAGGTAAACTTTATGCACAAAAAGAAAATGAACGATGGACCCTCAGAAACACTGACAAAGAATGAAGGAAACTGCTCTTTACTCAACTGACGTTTCTCCATTGTTGAACTTTGACCTCTGATGTAAGCAGAGGTGGGTTCCTCCCGGTTCGGACTGGTTCGCCCGAACCGGTAGCGACCTGCTGGTGACATCACGGTGATGTCATGGAACCGGTTCTGTCGGTGCCGGTCCGTGGGCGCCGCCATCTTTTTTTTTTGGATTTTTTTTTTAAAAAAAATTGCGGGGGGGATTTTTTTCCGGGTTTTTTTTCTTCTGCGCCATCTTGTTTTGGGCTTTTTTTGGGGGGAGGGGATTTTTTTTTTTTGCATTTTTTTCCGGGTTTTTTTTCTTCTGCACATGCGCAGAAGCCGAGTTTCTGGCACTGCGCATGCGTCACCATCTTGTTTTCGGCTTTTTTTCCCCCGGATTTTTCAGCACTGCAAATCGCGCACGCGCCCACGAGGTGCAGCCACGCAGCACGGGAGGAAGCGAACCGGCAGCGAGGTAAGTTAGAACCCACCCCTGGATGTAAGGTAGCTAAAATCCCTTCTCTCTCACTCTTCCATTACACTGCTTCTTTTGCACTGATGCCTGGGCAAAATTTCAGTATATTGTGCCCCAAAGTGATTTCAGGATTTGTCTGGTCCAATCCTAACAAAAAACTTCCCCTTTCCCAACTCCATTTTGCTGACTCTTTAAAAACCACTTAGAGAGGGCTGTAAGGGACTGTGAAGCGATATATAAATCTAAGTGCTATTACTACTGAGCACAAAGGGACAGTAGGGAGTAGATAGAAATTATAGGGTTTACTCTGTTTTCCCCTCTAAGCGGTGTGGTGGCTTAGTGATGAAGCCTCCCACTTGGAAGATTGAGAGTTCAATCCTAGATAGCATCAGATGTTTCTCTCCTAGGGTGAAAAGAAAAAATATCTGCTGGGAACTCTGCATGGGCGACAGGAAGGGCATCCAGCAAGTAAATGCTCAGCTCTATTCAGTTGCCCTGATTCTACCCGGAATTAAGGGATTACAAGGTCATTAAAAAAAAACACCTCTGTTTCCCCTCTTTGTTTATGACTCTGCCTGCTCTTTGTCTACAAGATTGCTGATTTGAAATAACTTCCTTTTGCTTTTTTCCAACCATGGCTGACTGAGGAATTCTGGGAGTTGAAGTCCACAAGTCTTAAAGTTGCCACGTTCGGAGGACCCCTGATCTAGAATGTTGGAGAAAGGCATGACTGGCTGGCAAGAACACTGACCAGGAGAACTGCCATCAGAAGGCAAAGAAAAACTTCCAATATTTTGTCAAAGGTCTCTTTGTTTTCATTTTTTTCATTCCACCTGGAAAAGTTTTGGAAATCAGAAAGCTTAAAATTCTGTCTGCCAGAATACAGAGTGTAACACTGTCTTAATGCACTCTGCCTGGTTTCAGAGCAATTACTTGCTCTTAGCATTATTAAAATATGAAATTCAATTGGTATATTAAATGAAAAACAAAAAGTATACCATAATTGCAGTGTGACTATTCACTTAGAAATACCTTAGTTGATATTGATGGAAATTTACAAAGGAATGTGTCGTCTTTTCCTCTTCAAATGTCTAAAAGTGCACAAATAAAGCTCTTTTTAATTTCTAGCTGATAGAGCTGCTAAAATCAGGAAATTAGTTAAGCGTGAGCCAGTTGAGTCTAATACCACAAATATTCTAATTTCAAAATATCTTTGCAAAACATCCAGGAGAGACAACCTAATGTTCTTCTGATATTTTGAACTTCTCAAAATGTGAGGTGGGAATGCTGCTGTTGTACCAGAAGATTGCCAAGGAGGTTCTTAATTAAAAAAAACCAATAACCAAAGGGAAAAATTAAATTAAATTCAAAGTGCTTAAGAGATGAGCAAGGGTGGTATGTGGATCAGTGATTAAGATGCTCAGCAGGGTTTGGGACCCGAGCACCATGTGATGGGCTGAGCTCCCATCCTCGCCCCAGCTCCTGCCAACCTAGCAGTTTGAAAGCATGCAAATGCGAGTAGATAAATAGGTACCACCTTGGTGGGAAGGTAACAGAGCTCTATGACATTATGCTGGCCATATGACTGCAGAAATGTCTTCAGACAGTGCTGGCTCAATGGCCTTGAAACGGAGATGAGCACCACCCCATATAGTTGACAACGACTAGCGAAGTAAAATCCGCAGGAACTTCTTTTTTTAAAGAGATGAGCTTCTGTCAAACATAAAGCCCATATAGGTGACATTTGTGACTATAAGCACAATAAAATCCAGTGACTTACTTCACCATCAATGACCAGCTAGCCCTAAATTGCAAAGTTCAGATAGGTGGACCTTGAGCCAATAAAAAAATTATATTTTGTCAGGAAGATCAAACTTAAAGGACTTGCTTTGATTTCACCCTACCCAACATCAGGATAGAACTCAGCTACAGAATCTGCCTCTCACACATGCTTCCATTTCAAATTTGTAAATAATATTTATGGCAATCTGGATAATGTTATCACCTTTATACACCTTTTTCTTGATGGACATTCACAATTTGCAGCTCCCTAGCCTGCTGTGTAATGAAGCCATTGGACAGGTGAAGGGCGGGCAGCTGGAGGCTAACACCGAAATGTTTCTTTTAACTGATTAACCCAGATATGTTCCACATAAGTCAGCCATGCCCAATGCTATTGGAAGTTTTCTCTATTTTTTTTTAAAAAAAACATTTTTGTGTAAATAGAGAAAATAATCCAAAAGACCCTACAGTCATATTACATCCGTGATCGTGCAGTGGTTAGAATGCAGTATTGCAGGCTAACTCACTGCTCATTCCAGGGGTTCGATTCTGACTGGCTCAAGGTTAACTCAGCCTTTAATCCTTCCAAGGTCAATAAAATGAGGACCCAGATTATTGGGAGCAATATGCTGACTCTGTAAACTGCTTAGAGAGGGCTGGATAGCTATTGCTATCTGTATCTGGAATATAAAGTCCAAAAATTCTTAGTACATTTTCAATAAAAGATTATATAGGTTTATGTTAGAGAAGCCAGGATTTGGATGAAGAGTTTGGATGAAGATTAATTGTGAGAAAGGTAATATAATTTGAGATCATTGTAAAATAAAATTAATCTATTAACAGTGACAGTATAATCTACCCTGCTTTAGCTCCTATTGCTCCATGAAACCTGTTGTTTCTGCATTAGGTTGTCACTAGATTGTTGTTGTTGTTAGTCGCGAAGTCATGTCCGACCCATTGCGACCCCATGGACAACGTTCCTCCAGACCTTCCTGTCCTCTACCATCCCACGGAGTCAATTTAAACTCACGCCGACTGCTTCAGTGACTCCATCCAGCCACCTCATTCTCTGTCGTCCCCTTCTTCTTTTGCCCTCAATCTTTCCCAGCATTAGGCTCTTCTCCAGTGAGTCCTTCCTTCTCATTAGGTGGCCAAAGTATTTGAGTTTCATCTTCAGGATCTGGCCTTCTAAAGAGCAGTCAGGGTTGATCTCCTCTAGGACTGACCGGTTTGATCGCCATGCAGTCCAAGGGACTCGCAGGAGTCTTCTCCAATTACTAGGTTAGTCATATGCAAAAGCTTTGAATTAGAAGGTCAGCTGATTTTTAAAAAAAAAATACAAGTGAGGAGTGAAATATTCTAGAGGACTTTAGCAGAAAAGAAAGAGAGACATCAATATGTGATGCATGTGAATACCACTGTTCTTTTACAAATGTATTTCTTCAGAATGAGATAAAATGAAATATGCTTTATACTGTATTAACAGAGCACTCTACTATCCACATTCAAGTAAGTAAGTAATTGATAATTGATTTTAAAAAATGTTTCAGCTAGGCCTCTTTTCAGACCACAATTTTGAAAGAACCTGGGAAGATCCTCATCAGTACAATGGGCAGAACAATATAAAGCTCTTCTATAGAGACATTAACTTTATGGGATGCTAAAGTGTTCTCCTTTAATATAGGAATCCCCAAAGATGGTGATCTGTGAAATTCATTATTCCATTTAGATCTCAGTGTAATGTAATTTGAGTTGTCAGGTTAGTTCTGCTCTGAATAACCAAAGAAAGATTGATATGCAGGTAAGTTATGTTTTATCCATGTAAGCAGCTAGAGTTATATTCCACTCAGTTGACTTTGACTGTGTTTTACTCATGTAAGTGGCCTAGACCTATTTGCCATTCAGTTAACTTTGATAGGAGTAGCTTAAATTCCTTGTAAAATAAGAAAACAAATTGATTCTGCAAAATTAAGTGGAATGCAGTTTTTAGAATATAAATAATAAAACATAAATATTTTATATCAGTCAGCATAAAAATTTAAACTACTCCCAACTACATTTTTGATACGTTCTTAATCTATGAAAGTTTTTAGCTGGTTTCCTTGAAAACATCAAAGCTTCAATATCCAATATGTTTTTAACTGAATTTTGATCTGAACATTTGGGGGACATGGGACATCAGAGACCAAGCTCCTCACTGAAGCATTGGAACAGGAATTAATAGAAGACTTGGCCATCCTATTCAAACTATGGCTAACTAGAAGATATTATTCTACTGGTGATCAATCTGTACTCACTGCACAAAGTGCTAAAATAACTTTTCTACTGCATTTTTCATGTAGCCTGTCATTATGATGCAAAATTTATAAAGCTTACTTTACAAATGCATTGTATGCCACAGTGTGAAATGAATTTCAACTCTAGTATGAGTTTCCTCCCCCCAAACTTTATTCTTCCTCCATACCCAAAGGGAAACCTTACATCTTCAAACATTTCTGAAGGTTAAAACAATTTTATGCGCTCTATTCATGCCAATGTTTTTTCAAGAACGTTTGCAATGGAGAGATTGCCTTTGCAATCACGTTGCAAACCTTCTGCTTTTAAAAGTGGGCAAATCGTGGACTAAGTTGAATTACCCCTTCTGTTTTTAAGGGAAAGAAGGATTGTGTTGAAAAGTGAGAAGTTTCCTATAACCATTTTAAAACTTTACTTGAGCTACTTAAGTTCCTGATGAGTTTTTTTAATGCCATTTTAAATCTTAGAAACAAACCATAGATCACAAAGAAAACTCACCCTTTGAATTCTATCTGTAATGTACTACAGAAGTACAGCTTTGTACTTAGAATGTAAAGATTCACATTCAAATAATTAAATAGGAAGCTTGTAGGGTAAATTTGGGACAATTACTCATCTACAACAGTGTAGTTGTTATGAACTTAAAATGGAGATGAGAACTGAATCCTTTGGAAGTAACATGGAATTTCATTTTAATAAGTTAACCTTTAATTTTAAGAAATCTGATCAAAATAGGGTAGTCATATGTCCTACTGAACAGACGGTATAGTGTAACTTCTATAAGATAGGCTGTGCAAATCCAATTTAATAAATGGGAGTCATAAACAGGGAGAGCAGAGACTTGGATGTTAACCGTCAACTCTTGGAGTGTAGGCAGACCAAATTTATTTGATCATAAATTTCTCCACCACAAGCTATAAAGAAAAAAAAATTCTGACTGTGTCTCATACATTTTTGAGAGTAAACTGGATTTAAAATAAAATCAGAAATTTGAGCATTAGCCAAATCCTGCTAGTATTCAGTCCACATAGAGCTTTTAGGAATGAAAAACCCAATTTTATTTCCAGGTAGATCAGATGTAAGATTATTCTACATCTCTATTAGTAAGATGCATGCTTTTTAAAAACATGCTATTATTTATGCACTACACTCTCATCGTCATGTTTAATTGAGTGGAGTGGAGCATCATAGGGTAATAACTTTATCTCAGAATTACCTCAAATGGTCTAACTTGCAGAATATGTCCAAAAATCAGGACCAGATAACTCCTCAGCGAATGAAATTTGGGGAAGGGGCTGCTTCAGTGATACTGGCTGCTATTGCAGTGCTGGACAGGGAAGGGAAGGGAAGGGAAGGGAAGGAGAAGGAAAAGGAAAAGGAGAAGGAGAAGGAAAAGGAAAAGGAAAAGGGAAGGAAGACAAGGCAAGGCAAGGCAAGGCAAGGCAAGGGGACATTTCTAATGCTTCCTGTCAGATTCTCACAAGAAAACTCCATGGAGAAGCCAGCAGAAAGTCGGAAGTCACTTCTTTTTTTGGCCTGCTCTTGGTTATTCTGTTTCTCTGTTTAGGTAAAGAAATGTCTCTGAAATGATGACTAAATGGGATATGGGTTGTCTAGTTGCTTCTATTTGCATGTTACAATTACAATTAGATATAGATATGTAGAATATATTTTACAATTCCTCTCAAGTTCTGGTATGCTAGTCATTGTGGCAGCGGAAGGGTGGGTGCTGAGCCTCAGTGGCGCAGTGGTTAGAGTGCAGTACTGCAGGCTACTTCTGCTGACTGTCGGCTGCCTGCAATTTGGCAGTTCAAATCCCACCAGGCTCAAGGTTGACTCAGCCTTCCATCCTTCTGAGGTGGGTAAAATGAGGACCCAGATAGTTGGGGGCAATATGCTGACTCTGTAAGCTGTAAAGCACTGTAAAGTGGTATATAAGTCTAAGTGCTATTGCCATTGCTATTGCTCTTGAGAGGGATGAGTGAAGACTGCCTGGAGTGAGTACAATCAAGAATATATATTCTGAGCAGGGTCATTGAAGGTGCAAAGATCATCCCAACTATCCAGATAAAGCAGCGGTTCTCAACCTGTGGGTCGCGACCCCTTTGGGGGTCGAACGACTCTTTCACAGGGGTCGCCGTGCGCGCTAGCCCGCCATCTTGGTGCCACCATCATTGCAGGGGTGAAATGCTCCCGGTTCGGCCATGCCTGCAGGTTGCCGGACAGCCGGTAGCGATGGAAGTGGGAGACTTCGCCCACCCGCCCAGACGCCGCCATTTGAGTTCTTTTACCTTCTGCGCATGTGCAGAATGCTTTGCGCATGCACAGAGGGTAAAAGAACCCAAATGGCGGCATCTGGGCGGGTGGGCAAAGTCTCCCGCTTCCGTCACTACCAGCTGTCCAGCGACCCGCAGGCACGGCCGAACTGGGAACATTTCACCCCTGGTGCCATGCCCCCTTTGTCACTATCGCATGCGGGGAGGGGGCGGGGCGGGGGTCATGGCGGCGGGGCAGGGGTCACAGGGGGGTCACAGCATTAGAAAGGTTGAGAACCACTGAGATAAAGCAAGCAGACACTTATATCAGACAGCAGCAATATCAGAATATTGTGGAGGCAGATAATCACTATTGTGACAATAGCAGAGACAAGATCTCATACTGTACAGGAGAATGCAGTGGTAAACCAAGGAAACATAGTCTATATGGCTGATATGCCCCTCCGGTTGGATGGCACTTAACATGCTACTGTGTGAGAATCTGTCTGAATATCAATGGTGTTTATGACATGGCTAAAATAAAATGTTCAGAATGTCTATTTGCTGATGTTGCCATGCAGGAAAGGAAAATCTGAAGCAAAGACAGAAGTACAGTGGGAACATGGAACATATGAAACGTGAACATGGAAAACCTCAACACAATAAAAAAATGAAATAAATCAACCTACACGTTGACATCTTAGGCATCAGTTAATTGAATGGACTGGAGTTGGATACTTACAGTCAGAGAGTATAATGTTTTTATGCAAGATAAAAAATAAAATAGAAAGAATGCCTCTGCTTTCATTGTCCAGAAGGATGTAGCAAAATCAATACTTGGGGAGAAGGTAGTCAAAATGATCAAATAATATCAACTAGATTTTGCAGGCAGACTTTTAATATAGAGGTCATCCAAGTTTATGCTTCAACCATTGATGAAGAAGAAGAGAAAATTAAGAAGTTTTATTGTCGGGTCCAATTTAAAATTAACCGAATCTGCAAATAAGACGAGCTGTTTAGGTTTGAATAGAAATTAAATAAGAGAATGAGCTATCAGTTTCCACTACCCAATGGTTTATTTACTTCTTTACTTTTCTTCAGACAACCAAAATGAAGTCTATATATGTGGACATCATCAGATGAAGCATGCAGAAATCAAAATGGCTATATTACAGGTAAAGGAAGTCGGAAAAATTATAACAACGAAAGTATGGCCAGGGCCTAACTGTGGAACAGACTGGAATATGTCACTCTACATAATAATACCAAAGAAAGGAAACATAACTGATTATGTAAACTATTGTACAGTACAGGTAGTCCTTGACTTACAACCGTTCATTTGAAGTTACAATGGCACTAAAAAAATTGACTTATGACTTTTCAGTGTGACTTTTCACACTATTCACATTTATTCACATTTGAGCCACGGTGGCGCAGTGGTTAGAGTGCAGTACTGCAGGCTACTTCTGCTGACTGACGGCTGCCTGCAGTTTGGCAGAACGAATCTCACCGGCTCAAGGTTGACTCAGCCTTCCATCCTTCCGAGGTCAGTAAAATGACAATCCAGATTGTTGGGGGCAAGTCATTAGAATGCAGTATTGCAAGCTAACTCTGCCCACTGCCAGTAGTTTGATCCTGACCCACTCAAGGTTGACTTAGCATTCCATCCTTCTGAGGGGGGTAATATGAGGACCCAGATTGTTGGGGGCAATATGCTGACTCTGTGAACCGCTTAGAGTGGGCTGTAAAGCACTGTGAAGCCGTATATAAGTCTAAGTGCTATTACTGTTATGGCTGCTTCAGCATCTCTATGGTCAAAATTCAGATGCTTGGCAACTGGCTCATATTTATGATGGCTGCAGTGTCCCGGGGTCATGGGATCCCCTTTTGCAACCTTCTGATTAGCAAAGTCAATGGGGAAGCCAGATTCACTTAACGACTGTGTTACTACTTTAAAAACTGCAGTGATTCACTTAACAACTCTGGCAAGAAACATTGTTAATGGGGCAAAACTCACTTAATGACTGTCTTTCTTAGCAGGATCCAATCTGCGTCAGTCACCAGGACCGAAACCTCTGGTTCCGATGACTGACCCAGATTGAATTCTTCAACATTATCCTGGGACACGTATATTCGCTTTCATTTGTCTTTCTTAGCAATGGAAATTTTGGGCTCAATTGTGGTCGTATGTTGCAGGCTACATGTAGTCTTAATTTCAATGTCAGCAAACTAATGCACATTTTATTTAAAGTGAACAGGTCCTCAGGATTATTAATGCAACTACTTCTTTATTAGATCTTGGCCCTATCCTTGCTGGTAAAAACCTCCATGAGGGTTACTCGAAAGCAGGTCCAGGCAGTGATTAATACATCCCTACAGGAGGGAATATTCCTGGGACTATTTAAGGAAGCCTTGGTCTATCCCTTCCATAAGAAACCTTCACTGAATCCCACCTGCCCAGGGGTGAAATGCTACCGGTTTGGCCTGGTCCGGGCATACCGGTAGCGGTGGCCACCGGTGGTTCGGAGAACCGGTAGCAGCTGCAGCGCGAGGCTCCGCCCACCCGCCCGGACATTGCCATTTTCTTTTTTTTAACCCTCTGCGCATGCACAAAGTGTTCTGCGCATGCGCAGAGGGTGAAAAAGCACGCAGGATGGGTGCACACGCGCGAAGCACGTGCTTCCAAACCAGTAGGGAAGGTAAGTTTCACCGCTGCACCTGCCTGAACAATTTCTACCAGCTCTCCTTTTTAGGGAGGGTGATAAAAAAAGTGGTTACACTGCCGCTTCAAAGGAGCCTGTTCCTGCCAATATTCTGTTTGAGGAGTCTGTTCTCACCCATTAGGTTATTGCTGGCTTCTGGGCTCCGTATTTATTGGAATTTCAGAGTTCGCAGCCCCAGCCTGGCTTCCAACCATGATTGCCAACGCCATTGGGTATTCTGTCATGACTGGCCCTGGCCTGCCTTACCAGAAGGCTCCAGATCTGTCTCCAGCCTCTGGGTCTTGAATTCTTCCCACCAGTCAGTTTAGGATCACTCAATGCAATTTACAGCTCTCCATGGAAACAGTGAAAGGAACAAGAGCAATTCTTCCATGTGAATGCTGTACAGTTGAGAAAGCCAAAGAATATCAAAAAGAAGTCAACATGTGCTTCATTGGTTACAGGAAGGCCTTACATTGCGTCAACATATTTGGGAAAAAGAGGAATCTTTAGAATATTTTGGAATATCTCATTGACCTCATGGAAAACTTTTACAAAGGACAAGAAGCCATAGTCCAGATGTAACATGAAGAGGGGAAAAAAGACTGGCTCCAAGTTGGCAAAGAAGCAGGGGTGAAATGCTCCCGGTTTGGGCGTGCCTGCGGGTCGCCAGACAGCCGAGAGCGATGGAAGCGGGAGACTTCGCCCACCCTCCTGGACGCCACCATTTGGGTTCTTTTACCCTCTGTGCATGCGCAGAATGCTTTGCACATGCGTGGAGGGTAAAAGAACCCAAATGGCAGCGTCCGGGCGGGTGGGCGAAGTCTCCCGCTTCCGTCGCTACCAGCTGTCCGGCGACCCGCAGGCACGCCCGAACCGGGAGCATTTCATCCCTGCAAAGAAGTGAGACAAAGTTGTGTACTCAACCCTTCAACCCATATGCGGAATATGAATTGGGGAAGCTGGATTGGAAGAAGATTAGAGCATCTCTTTAAAACAGGAGGAAGAAACATCAATAACACACATTATGCTGATGGTAGCATTCTAATAATTGACAATGATCTGCAAGCTCTAGTAATGGAAGTGAAGGAGCACAATGAAAAATATGATTTGGATTAAATATAAATAAGGCCAAGTGAATGGCAACAAGTACAACAGGTGGCTGTAGAAATTGCAATAAAAAACTGAAGTTGACTCTCAACAGTAAAGGAATCAGCAGTAAAAAATATACTCAAGTGACTGCTGGTTCCTTTACTGTTGATAACAATCTACTCTATTGGTCTCCATTGCAATGTTTCAAAGCATTTCTCTGCAAGCCTAAATCAAGGATTCATTTTTAGCCTGAACTATGTCAATGATCAGATTAAAAAGCCAGATTCAAGTGAATCTGAAACTACACCTTTTTTCTTATTAGAAGGCAAAGCCCAGAAGCTTTCCTCAAAAGGTAGGCTTGGGGCAGGATTTCAGGTGGCAGTCTCATGTAGGTGTCCCCTGAAGTGAATTTCCAGTTCCATGTAATGTGTGGCACTTAACAAGGAACACAAAACAAGAATCTTAGGAACTGATGGAATGGCTGCTAAATTTTTAATATTATTATAGGTATAAAGCTACACTCCATATACCCGAAGACTCAGTGCCTTAGCTCTAAGAAATTTACATGCTGCTGGGATGTTGTTATCACCACAAATGGAAAAAATAAAATTCACTTAAATCCAGGAACAATCTGACTTTTATTATTATGGGAACTTGACCAATTTGAATGTATTTTGGATTGATTATAAGAAGGCATTCGACTCCCTGACACAAGATTGGATAATCAAGTGCCTAGAAATAACAAGAGTCAGTAGAAACATCGGAAGCTTTGCAAACATCAATGGCACAATAAAAGACACAGTTGCTGCTCAATGATGATAGACTAGGAGAGGTTAATATCAAGAGAGGAATCTTTCAAGGAGATTCACTATCACCACCATTGTTTGTCATTGCACTGATTCCTCTGTCAACAATTCTGAACATGTCAGGCCATGGCTATCAAACATCAAAAACATCTGCCAGGCTATCTCACCTCTCTACATGAATGATCTGAAGCTGTATGGAAAAGCACTATCTGAAATAGAACCACTGCTCAATACTGTCCATTAAGATAGCCAAAATATTGCAATGGAATTTGGACTCGACAAATGTTCCACCCTCACTATCCATAGGGGAAAACAGTGCAAATTGGGGAAAACAAAATGTCTGCTACAGCGGTGGGTTGCTACCGGTATGGTCCAGTTCTACAAACTGGTAGCGGCGGCGGTGGGAGGCTCTGCCCACCTGCCCTGGACACTTCTGCGCAGAAGTGTCGTGCATGCGAGCGAAAGTGCGAACCGGTAGCGATGGGATTTAGAACCCATCACTGGTCTGCTACCTAGGAAATAACATCCAGAATCTGGATGAAAACAATAACTACAGATACCTGGGAAACAGAAGAGAAGAGAAAGAACTGGAGGGAGGGATCACAAAAGACAAAGACCTTCAAATAGAAATAGAAATCTGTTGCAAAAGACGTCAAGAATGTAGCAAGAGGAATAAGAGCTTTGGGTGCAATCCCAAAACATCTGGAACACCCCCTGAACACAGTCAGCATTGACAAAATCATCAGGAAATGATGGGTTTTTTAAGGATTTGTTTATAGATAGGATATGGGAAGAACAGATAATGTGCTGTATTTTAAGAGAAGACAATAAATTACTGCAATTGTTTATACTTGAAGGGAGAAGTCACTTCTTTATATATTTGTTTTCTTTTTCTTTACTATATTCTTTTTTTTCTATTCTATTTTTCTATTCTCTGTCGTCTCTGCACCTTCTTTGTTTAAAATTTATTCTTTTGTATCATTTTTACTGTTGTAATTGTAATCTGTAAAAATACTAATTTAAAAAAGAAAGAGGAAACCAACTCCATAGAAAGATTAGAGCTATACTTTATTGAGATATATTCTGCTTCCCGCTGTCTTAAATATAACAGTTCTTGTCTATTTCCTTCAAGATCATCTCATTGACTCTTTACATGCAGTTCTGTTCTTTCATTATTGAGACTGTAATTAACAAAGATTGTTGCTTCAAGATTTGTTTTGTGCATGTTCTTATGTCATATTGAGCTTCTGAGGGCATTTTAAAATGTCAAGGCTGAAGGCTGGGCATTGTTTTAAGTTTGTTGTTTAGGATGTTCTGTTTTTTTTAGTCCCGCACTGCACTAAATTTCTGTTATTTAATTTGTTTCTATCTCAAGTCTTCTGTCTCTCTTAATTCTTTTGTCCTTTAAGAAGGTTTGTGCTTCCCAATTGTAGAGCTTGGACAAGCAGCATGTTGTTGCTGCTGTTATGTTGTATCATATTTTTTGTTTATAAATGGAAGAGCTAGTAGTACAATTATGGTACAAACTGCTTTTATCTCTTTTCTCTTTCTCCCTTTTTTGAAATATGAATAACAGTTAATAATGGCAGAGTGCTGCAGGAGGCCATGGAGGCCGAAAATGGGCCGTGTGGGGGCCTTGCGAAGCCCCCACGCGACCCATTTTCAGCCTGCAGAATGCTGCATAAAGAAGATCTCAGGGTTATCCCATAAAAATAACATCCAGCTCCAGAAATCCAGGTGATCCCACCTGGGACCTTCATAAAGGGGGGGGGGGCAGAGGAGGGCCCTGTACTCTTCATAAAGGGGGGGGGGCAGAGGAGGGCCCAAGGCCACGGAGAGAAGGTGAACCCTCCCAAAATTATGTTCTGGCACCCCCCTTAAGGTAGGAATGGAAGACAACAAAGCCTGCCAGACGTCTTGGGGGGAGAGGTACATTTTTTTCTTTTTTTTAGCAAAAAGTCCACCAGGGGTTTCCAGCCACTAATAAATAGTGACTAAAATTAGTAGACCAGTGAAATACTGTGGACATAATATACTTATAATATACTGTAAATTATTACTAATACTAAGTTTTCCTCTAGGGCTGTGTCAGAGGTAGTACCCAGTGGTCGGTTGCTACTGGTTTGGACTGGTTCTGGAGAACCGGTAGTGGCAATTGGGCCTGGGTCGCAGAACCGGTAGCAACGGCTGGCTGGCCACGCCCCCAAACTGGTCCCCCCTTACGCCCCGCCCGCCCGACGCTCACTGACCCGCCCAACGTTCACTCGACCTGCCTGACACTCGCCCTGCCTCGCCTTCACCACGTGCATCTACAGAACTGCCTCCTCCTGCCTACACACAGGTAAGCAAGCATTTGCGCTAGCCTAACCCCCCCTGTCCCCACCCGGCTAGCATCTCCCGAAGCTGCCGGCATTACAGCCAGCCGGGTGGTGGGAGGGGGGTGAAACACATGGGAGGCTCCCCGCAGTTCATCGGCTCATCCAGGCTGCAGCTGAGCCCGCTGCCCTGAGCCAGCGGAGGCAGTGCAGGGCCCGGCTGGGAGCACGCTAACCTTGCCCTCCCCAGGCATTGCCTGCCCGCCACCCATCAGGAGAGGCGTTCTTCGGGAAGGACGGGAGAGGCCGGCTGCCGGTCTGCGGCCTCCTGGCAGAGCGGCTCCGCATGGCCCGAGCACCGGACTCTGCCACCGGACCCCTGCCCTTTCCCTGCTGGCCAGCGCCTCCCGAAGCTGCTGGCATTGCAACCGCAGTGGGGAAGGTGGGGGGCAGCTCAGCAAGCTTTGCAGCCACGTGGCTACAAAGGTTGCCATGCCGGCTTCCCTCTCCCTGCTGGCCAGCGTCTTCCAAAGCATCTCCTGAGCCGGCGGAGACACCGCAGGGCACAGCTGGGAGTGTGGCGCTAACCTTGCCCTCCCCGGGCATCGCCCGCCTGCCGCCCATCAGCAGAGGCCCTCTCCGGGAAAGACGGGAGAGGCCAGCTGCCGGTCCGTGGACCCCTGCCAGAGTGGCTCTGCATGGCCCAAGCGCCGGACTCCGCCGTTGCCACTGCCCCTGCCCAGCTTGCCCCCGGCTGGCTCCCGAGCTAGGAGGCAGCCCAGCTCGGCAAGCTTTGCAGCCGCGTGGCTACAAAGGTTGCCGGGCCAGCTCCCCTCTCCCTGCTGGCAAGCATCTTCCAAAGAGTGCCCCTGAGCTGGCAGAGTCACCGCAGGGAGGCACCACTGGAAGTGCGCTAACCTTGCCCTCCCCGGGCATCGCCCGCCTGCCGCCCATCAGCAGAGGCCCTCTCCGGGAAAGACGGGAGAGGCCAGCTGCCGGTCCGTGGACCCCTGCCAGAGTGGCTCTGCATGGCCCAAGCGCCGGACTCCGCCGTTGCCACTGCCCCTGCCCAGCTTGCCCCCGGCTGGCTCCCGAGCTAGGAGGCAGCCCCCTGCCCTCCGGATCACCAGCATGAGCGTGGCTCTCCAGGAGCTTGGCAACAACGTGAGTAGCAATGGCGGCCGCGCACCCACCTTTCGGTCGAGGGCGGGCTTGTTTTGCAAAAGTGCAGCGCAGCCCTTGTTTGATGCTAACCTAGAGGTTTTTGTTGGAATGGTTTAAGTTTTGGAGAAAGACTTAATTCACCCTAAGCTTGTGACTGCTTTCATCAAACCTTAGAGTGATTTAGAAAGAAAGGAAGAAAAAAAGAAAGAGACAGAGAAAGAGAGAAAGAAAAAAAGAAAAAGAGACAGAGAAAGAGAGAAAGAGAGAAAGAAAGAGGAAAGGAGAGAGAGAGAAGAGAAAGAAAGAAAGAGAGAGAGAGAAAGAAAGAAAGAGAGAGAGAGAGAAAAAACTCTGTGCTATTATTTTTAATTGTTCCATTATTTATCATGTGTTAATATTTTACACTATTTTACACCTAGAGTGGTTTTAGTGCCTTTCTTTTGCCAGGGCTACCAACTCTGTGCTATTATTTTTAATTGTTCCATTATTTATCATGTGTTAATATTCTACACTGTCCCTACACCTAGAGTGATTTTATTGTCTTTCTTTTGCCCAGGGCTACCACATATTTTTCAGGGATTTACATGCATTCAATGTCTATAGTCCAGAGCATAAATATGTGTGTGTTTATTTTGTACATCAGGTTGCATAAGTCCAGCTTAATATGCTATTCCTGGTATGTGATGTTTTGTATACAGAGAAAGAAGCACTCTTGTGATCGTTGACTTTTAGGCTTGCTGTCAAACATCAGCCATAATACTAATTACTGTTTTGAACAATATGCAGGTTGTATTACACGAATGGCTATTTTATATGTGAAATTATGACTGAAATATTTCTGCACCTTGGGAGAATTATAGAATAACAGAGTTGGAAGGGACCTTGGAGGTCTTCTAGTCCAACCCCCTGCCTAAGCAGGAAACCCTACACCACTTCAGACAAATGGTTATCAGAGAGTAACAGAGAGTAATAGAGTTGGAAGGGACCTTGTAGGTCATCTAGTCCAACACACCCCCCCCGCTCAAGCAGAAGTCCCTACGCCATTTCCGACAAATGGCAGTCTAGTTTCCTCTTGAAAGTCTCAAGTGTTGGAGCTTTCACAACCTCCGAAGGCAAGCTGTTCCACTGGTTGATCGCTCTCACTGTCAGAAACTTTCTCCTTATTAAAAGGTTGAATCTCTCCTTGGTCAGTTTCCATCCATTATTCCTTGTCTGACATTCTGGTGCCTTGGAAAATAGCCTGACCCCCTCCTCTCTGTGGCAGCCCCTCAAGTATTGGAACACTGCTATCATGTCACCCCTGGTCCTTCTCTTCGCTAGACTATCCATGCCCAGTTCCTGCAAACGCTCTTCATATGTTTTAGTCTCTAGTCCCCTGATCATCCTGGTTGCTCTCCTCTGCACTTTTTCTACAGTCTCAGT
>QLTV01003983.1:1015999-1034963 GCA_003457575.1 Thermophis baileyi | reverse complement strand
CCCGGCTGGCTGCTTCTTCCGGCTGCCCTCCTTGCTTTCGGGGGGGGGGGTGAAGGAGAGAGACTTGCTTTTAGCTTTGAGAAGAAGGCGCTTAAGTCTTCCTGAGATTTCTGTCCACAGAACGGAATGTTAAATCTCACCAACAGTCGTGCAGAAACGCAAATCCCAAATGACTTTTTTAAAATAAAAAGCTGTGACTCTGGCAGAGGAAACTTGACTAAGTACACTTTCACTTAGAGGGTTTGAGACACCACCAACTTTCGTTTCCCAGAGATGCCCCTTCCAGGCTGCCCAAAACCCACCAAACTCCATCCAGGGACCAGTGGCTTCCATCGGCTTTCCAAACCAAGCTCCAGAACACGGACCTTGCCTCACTGAGGAAGACCTTCCCCAACTCACCGGGTGGGGGAAACCACTCCTTCAGTTCCCAGGATGCTGGAGGCAGAGGATCAGGCCTGGTCCAGCAGGGCATGGGGAAACCTTTGCTCCCCCTGGGTCTAGAAGCAAGGCAGCTGCCCCTGAGGGTAGCCATGGAGGAGCTGGGCCCCTCTTGTCTTCTGGAGAGAGAAGCAGAGGAAAGTATCCATGAGTGTGGTAGAACTGGTCTTCTCCTGGTTTGCCCCACATCAACCTGGACCCACTTTCTTCTGCACACGGAGGCCTTTCCCAGGGGTAGGGATCCCACCGTCCCCATGGGCAACTCTCTTTTGCAACCCTCAAATCCTTCATCATGCCAGAAACCCCTGAGAAAGGAGACATGGGAATCAGCCAAGGTGGACAAGGCACCAGGGATGGTCACCTCTGGGCTTGGGTGACCTCCGCACACCTGTCCCTAGAGTCAGATGAAGAGTAGGTCCCTGCATGCCAGCACGTAGCAACGGCTTGGTGACCTGCCAGCCTGGAAAAGTCAGTTTATAAATAGCTGCGGAGAGGACACTGTTGTCACTCTGTGAATAATGAGCCCACTCTTTCTTCGCCGTCTGCAGAGGGACGTGTTGCTGGACTCAGCACGGGTGGCAGTGGGAGCTTTGAGGAGGGCTTCCCACCCATTTTGGAGGAGGATGAGCTCTGCAAAAGGCAGGCGGAGGCACTGGGACATTTCCCATCCCTGTAAATCTCTGTCCCTGGGAAAAGAGGAATGGGCCTTGGCAGGCAGAGAGGACGGGACTTCTGCGCCAGCCTTGGTAGAGTAGGAATTAGAACATTTCCTGGTAGACTGACTTGTGGATATTGTTCTTGGCAAGGACATTTCCTCTCCTCCTATCGGATTCACAGCTTCCTCAAAAAGAGTCACGGGGAGGGGGGGGAGAAATCTCACCCCCAAACCATTTGCTACCCGAAGGTTATGAAGTCTGGAACCTTAGCCATCTATGCATTGCCAAGACCTCCTGGGTTAACAGTCCTGCTTCTTGGTCTGCTCACATCCAGCATCCCCTGCTGGGACTGGATTCATCCGCAAGCAGCTGTCAGCAGAGGTGTGTCAAATTGTGTAAATGGTTGGGATCGATGCCATTTGGCCCCCGTATCCTTAATTTAACCCAGGGAAATCCAACTTTAAGCCAAGTGATGTAACAGGAGATGAGGACAGATGTGGCAGCTTGTTGTGGCCCGCCAGTGTCCTGTGCAGTTGATCATGGATCCCGAGGACGATGAGGCAGTTGTGGCGAGGTACCATTGGCCCGTGCACCTGGCACCCGAGTCAGAGAGCGAGGAGGTTGGAGAGGACTCGGTGCCAGAGGCTGAGATTCAACCAGGGCCTTCTGTACCTCCTGAGGGGCCCATCAGGGCCGAAGAAGAGGAGGAGGAGCCTCTTCTTCTCGATGCTCGGGCACGCAGGGCTGCTGTGTGTGCGTATTATTGGTGGCTCGTCACTGGGGCAGAACACAGCTAAGATTGCAGTAGGTCTACCAAGGACGCTTCTATGGATTGTGTGGCATCTCCACCTGTGAAAATGGCCCGGGTAGATCACTCCAGTAGATCACTCAGAAGATTGACTGTGTCTTGTTGGCATTTAACCTGGACTACGGAAAAACGGTGCCCCTCCATTCCCACCCAGAATGCCCACTTAGCTGCCATTCCTAGGACAGCATCCATACTGCTTTATGTCAATGCGATATCTTGCTGGGTCTCAGCATTCTGGTTCAGCAATGGTTGGACTTGTCAACAGGAAAGGGGAGATGGCTTCCATAAATGCGAGCAACTCTCTCTTGTGCAGCTGTCCAAGCCAGTGGCCACCAGCACATCATAAGGCAAAGAGTCCCACAGAGCCTTTATGTGTGCTGCAGAGGCAAACTTCCTTGGGTGACCCTGAAGCAGGGGTGGGTTCCTCCCGGTTTGGACTGGTTCTCCTGAACCGGTAGCGGCCCACTGGTGATGTCACAATGACATCACCCAACCGGATCGGTCGGTGCCGGTCCGTGGGTGCCGCCATCTTTTTTTTTTTTTTTAAATTTTCTTTTTTTCATTTGCTGAAGCCGACTTCTGGTACTTTTGTTTTGGTTGCCTTCTTTTTTTTGGCTTTTTTTTTTTTCTTGATTTTTCACTGTGCATGCGGTCGCCATCTTTTTTTCGGCTTTGTTTTTTTTCCAGATTTTTTGTTACTGCGCATGCACGCCCACGCGGCACAGGAGGGAGCGAACTGGCAGCGAAGTAAGTTGGAACCTACCCCTGCCCTGAAGGTTGCTCTGAGAAAGAAAGCAAAAATTCAGATTCAAAATAGAATCCGCAAAGAAAAGTGGAATCCTCCCCTCTCAACCTTTTGGGGAAAGACGCATTGGAAACTGCACTTGGTCTTCCTTCACCTTCTTCAGCCTTGTGGAGGACTCCAATGCAGCTTATGATCAGCTACAGGCTTTGATCCAAGCCAGATACCTCAAATCCTGCATTTGTGCAGAGTTGTGGTTTTTTTAGGCCAGATTTTTACTTGTCTTATATCAAATGCTGAAAAAGATACGAATACATTTCCAACCTGCAAACGCTTTTGTCCTCTTCCTGCTAATGGCATTTTATCTAATGCTCCAAAGGCTGCTGGGGAGCATCATTTGCTGCTATTATTACAAACAGCAGCAAGTAGCTTGATGGCTCCATGTGAATAACCAAAGGGGGGAGGGGGAGACACTCTGGAAAGGTTTGCAGTGGCCTTGCCCTTCGCTCTCCTCCCATCAGCATGCTGACACCTGATAATGAAGCTAGGCAGGGGCAAAACCTTGGCAGCCACAGGTCCTACGGGTGGATTTGAGACCCTCACTGGCCTTTTGCCCCAAATCACAAGCATTGGAATTACACACAGCTTGCTGGAGAAGTTGCAATCTTGGAAGGCATCTGAGGACCTGAGGTGGGGGAGAGAAGACTTAGCAGCCCAACTGGCAGTTCCTCTGCCTTCTCTGACCACCCAGCCAGAGGATGGAGGAGACACACCAGCTGGAGGACTGAACACCTGTAGACAGAGAAGATCAGCACCATGCCCTAATCTGCCTGTCCAACTTTTCCTTATAACTCCTCCTCCTCTTTCCAACACTGGGCAAAGAGCAGCCCAAGTCATTTAAAGAACTAACTGGAGTCACGCCAGAGTCTCTTCTCCAGGTCTTTGACTTTTCCCAATGGGGATGTTCACAAGAAACCTCCCAGCCATCCTGAGAGAGCCTGTGGACAATTGCAGCCGAAACCAAGAGCTGTCCAGCATCTCAACTGGTTCCTTTTTCCAGGTCAACTGGGCGTGAGACTCTACTGCCAAGTTCCTGAGCTTATATTTCCTGAGAAGGGTAGACAAATGTAAAGTTCTGCATTTAGACAAAAATAGAGTGTTTAAAAATGCAAAAGTAAGGGACAGGGCACAGAAGGACTTCAGGATAACTGTTGTTTGGAAGGCAACTGTGATTTGAACACAAAAGAGGGGAGAAGGCCGGCCATGTAATGCAGTCTTAGGCTGACAGAAGCTGAGTTTCCAAGGCTGGGTCCACCCGAGGGGTTTGGTTTCTCTCTGTCACAATGTCTGAAGCGGTTACATTCAAGACTCCATCGTTCTGCCCTGAAGTTTGAGGCTGGACCTCACTCTGGATGCCACCTCGGACATGGCAGTGGACAAACTGGAAGGTGCTCAGAAAAGGACAGCAAAGATCTGGAGAAGACTTATGTCCAGAAGAGCCAGCGATACTTGACCACCTTTGCCCGGAGAAGAGGACTGGGAGGGACGAAGGCCAAAGAATCTTCTTCTGACAACTGATGGAACAAATGTGGGAAGGGTGTTGCAGACAGAGAAGGAAAGGGTCTTCGGCATGCAGATTAATGGTGGTTGGCTTCACTGAGTCATTTCTGAGGAAAGAAGGATGAGGGGCATGCAGGCCTGGAAGATGATCCGTCATCAGCTCTGCTTCTGTCTTTGCAGGATCAGTGGATCATGGAGCAGAATCTCCTCCCCTTTCTCTCTCTCCCTCAAACACACACACAAATACAAGCACACCACCCGCTCACAATCCCATGCCTAGTCCAGGTGCTTTGGCTCTAGTGGCCCAGCTTCCGTGCCAGAAAAGCATCACACTGGAAATAAATTCAAGGCCATACAGGTCCACCCCACATCAAAAACCTCTGGGGCAGTGAGATGTTCAAGAAGTGCTGGAGGGGAGCTCTGACCAGCATTGCCAAGAGCTGGGTCTCAGCTGGGGACGAAGTGATTTTGCTAATTCATGAATTTAAGAGCGTCATCCAAATGCAGAGCTTCAGGAAGGTAGCCCTACCTAGAGAACCCGAGGGACTTCTTTCTTAGGTAATCCTCCTCAAAGTTGCAGAAGGTCTGTGTGTGATTCAGATAATGCAACGGAAGCTCGTGGGGTGTTATTTATTTATTAGAAGCTTCGCATTTGCATTTTCTTTGTTCAGCACTGGAGTGTTTATCTGTATTTTTGCCTAGCAACCCCCAAAGGCCTCCTTTTCAAACGGCTCAGGTGATGCATTCATCACATAATTCTGCTCCCGTGCTTGGCTCTCCTTGCAGGGTAGGGTGCTGGTGACTTATGGGCATTGGTGTGAATTGAAGGCAGACATGTGTTGGTTGCCTGGATAGACATACATAACATTTGGTTGGTTTTGGATTATTCTTTGTTTCTAGTGTTACGTTCAATCTGTTTCTTGAGCTCACATTAAGCATTTCTGCACCCCAGAACAGTAGAAAAAGGCTCCATCGGGGTTCTGTATGAGGGTTTCCTAGAATGGAACCATATTTTATGCCCACGTCAGCTTCTACCTGTGCCCCATGGCCCAAGGAACCCAATGAGCCATGCCTGATGGACACCCCTTTACCTTTCCCATCATTTAATCCTAGCTGTGACCGAAAAGCCCTCCAGGTTCATGTTCCTTTGATGTTTTTTAGAATCCCTGACATGGCAAAACACAGAGCATCTTCTACGAGACTGGCTGGGCTAAGAACCTGCTGCTACTTTTGGAGGAGTCCTTTCCAAGCTTCACTTCTTGGAAGAGCAGAGAGCAGATCCTCTCAGAAGGTCCCTTTCCTTATTCTCAGGCAAGATTTTCCTTTCCAGAGTTGGTTGGACAGCTGACAGCTCCCTTCAGGGGGAGCTTTGCTTTGTGCAAGTTGTTTGACTTCTTTCTGACGCCAGAGTGTGGCTAGTTGTGGCCTTACCAGGCATCCTTCACACTCAGCTCCCCATCTGCAAGTTCTTTAAGGAAAATGACTCTGCTGAGCTAAATCTACACAGGAAATGGTTGCCTGAATCCTTTGGATGGCAGCCATTCCTTCCCACATTCTTCCCGGCCCCTTCCCCCTTCCTCATTTGAGAATCCTTCTGCATGTGAACAGGCGCCACTGCGCAATATTACAGGCCCCCATGGGGCATAACAAAGTGATGATTATAGCTGCTGGGAGAAGAAAGGGAGCCGTACATCTGGAGATGATTTGATAATGAACAGGCCTGGCTTCTGTTGGGAGAGAAGCTTATTAGCTCCTGGCTTCAATTGTAAATACAATCCACATGGAGGAGATGATATGGCCTGGAAAGAGGTTTAGTTCCAGCAGAACGGGAGTTGGATGGACGGACACCTGAGACAGACTTACCGTATTTTTCGGAGTATAAGACGCACTTTTTCCCCCCTAAAAGAGGGTGGAAATGTTGGTGCATCTTATACACCGAATACAGCCATTTTTGGCCTCCTGAAGCCTCGCCCCACATGAAAACGGGTGCGCAGAGGGTTTGAGAGGTCTGCAGAGTGCTCTTGGGGGCTGGGGGAGGGCAAAAACGCCCCCGTTTTTGCAAAAAATGGGCAAAAAATGGCCCATTCTTCACAAAAACGGGGTGTGCAGTGGGTTGGAAGGTCTGCAGAGTGCTCCTGGGGGCTGGAGGAGGGCAAAAACTTTTTTTTCTTACTTACCTCTTTGAAATCTTGGTGCATCTTATACACAGGTGCGTCTTATAGTCCGAAAAATACGGTAAGTCAATTCATCCACATAGAGAGAAATTAGCAGAAGCTATATGGGAGGAAGAGATGGTTCCCAGGGGGAAAAAATCTCTCACTTCTGTCTGTAGTCAAGAGGAGGCCATACATGACCTGTAGGAGGTGCTCCACAGAGGACCTTGAGGAGAAGGAGACAATCCCAAGTCAGCATCATGGACAGAAGGTTAGATTTGGGCTAGGGAACAAATGGTTCAGCCATGAAGTGTGCCCTGGACAACCTTGGTCCATGTGCTTAACTTTCACCTTAACCAACACCTAGGCAGCTGTGAGGTTGAGAAGGAAGAAGACTCTGAGCTCCTTGGAGTGGAAATAGACTTTGATTTTATTTGGTCAACCAAGAATGAAATGAATCCTTTGATACCTAAGTCACCTGATCTTTAAAATATTCTTTCCTGTCTGGTGCCCTCCTACTAGGTGGGATTCTCACTGTTGGTGGGTACAGCGATTTTGTATCCACTGGAGGACAATGGAATGCCTTGGGTTGTGTCATGTTGAGAAGCCGCCAGATAACTATTTCAGGAAGGGCTGAAAGCCAGAAACCAGCCTGGAGCCATCCTTGTTCCGAACGTGCTCACTGCTCAGCTGCTCTCAACACAGCGGCCCTTGGGATCCTTCCTTTGCTCTGGAAGACCACCTGTGCTGCACACCTGCCTGGTCTTAAGCAGCACAAGCACAGTCGCTTCCCCATCATTTTTTCTTCCTGCTCTGGTGATAGCAGCTGGCCTGATCCTTGAAAGTAGACATTCAACAAAGGACCTTCAACTCCTGTAAATAGGTTTGTTTTCACCAAGATGGTTACCTACTTTGGCAGTTAGTTATTGGCTGGTCTTTCCTCTCTTCCAAATGTTATGGCTTAATTATATTTTAGAAATTCAGCACTTGAAGATGAGATGGGAAGTTTGCTGTTCCTTCCAGGTTGTGCCTTTGATATGATGTTGTTTCTCTAAAGCATAATACACATTTATTTGTACTCTGTTATACAGAGTTAAGACCTAAAGTTTCAACATGACAGTAGCGCGAGACGCACTAAAGGAAGGCAATTCAGCATCTGGGAAGATTACACACAATAGCAATAGCAATAGAAATAGCACTTAGACTTATATACTGCTTCACAGTGCTTTACAGCCCTCTCTAAGCTGTTTTACAGAATCAGCATCTTGCCCCCAACAATTTGGGTCCTCATTTTTCCCACCTCGGAAGGATGGAAGGCTGAGTCAACCTTGAGCCTGGTGAGATTCGAACTGTCAAATAACTAGAGTTTTGTCCCCATCCTGACCAGCTTGACATTGAAAAAAATAGCTCTGGCTTTGAATCATGGCCAAAGGTTGCAGCCCTGGAATATTACCGGTTCCAGACACATATCAGTTGGACAAGGGTACCACGCAGTTAATTTTCATCAGTGGAACAAAATTCCTGCCTGAGACGTTTGAACTGGTGACCTGATAAAAATAAATTGTTTGGACTCTAGTTTTTAAATGATTTGAAACGTTATTCTGTGTGCTCGTACTTCAAGGCAACTTTTAGCTAATGCTCTATTAAGATTTACTCTACCAAATGAATTTGGCCACAGGGTGAAAACTGAAAAGTCTAAATTTATGTGCTTGTGACTTGCCAATGAAATAGGCTTGGGTAATGTGAAGAAAAGAGAGTTTTGCTCTGTGGGGAAGCTTTGTTGGTGATCCACCAGCTGAAATAATCGTTCGAACCTATTTTCCCTTTGAAAAACAGGTTCACAATGCAACGCATTGAGGACTCTCAAACCTGGATGTCTGTAAATCATCTGCATGTAAGCAGGGCCTCTTTAGAGAAACAAAGGGATGAATCCAACTTTTCCAGCAAGCAAATAGCCCTTTAGTTAGTCAGCATGGGGTTGTGTTTCCCATTGAACAATTCTTTTATGAGTAACTGAAACGTTGCTTTAAAAAAAAATGAAGATCAGTGCTGGGAATGGAATATGGGCAGGGTCTCCTACATGACTGATAGATTGTGTGCCATTCAAGTCGGTGTTGACTCACAGCAACCACACTTTCTCCAGCATCAGCTGTCCCTAATCTGGTCTTTCAATGGTGCACCTATCACCATGGTGACTGAGACCTTCCACCTACCTATTGGTTGTCTTTCTCTTTCCATTTTTCCCAGCATCAGAGCTTCTCCAGAGAGTTGGGTCCAAAGTGGAGAAATTGACCCTGGTCATTTGTGCCTGTTAGGTCCTTTGTGTCTCTAGGTTCATTTGTCTGATGATCCACCGTTTTGTTTCCATGGCTGTCCATGATATTCTCAGGAGACTTCTCCAGAACCAAAGTTCAACAGCATCGATACTCTTCCTACCCTGCTTCTTCCAAGTCCAACTTTCATTTCCATCAAGTGTTACATGGAATGCAATGACTTGCCAATTCTGATCTTTGTAGGTAACAGACACGTCGCTGCATTTGAATATATTTTCCTAAGCCTATATAAAATATTCATTAATTACGGAGGCTATATCTACATAGGTATAAATATAGGCTCCATAATTAATGAGAATCTCATTGTCTAGCCTTTCTTCTACATGGCAGGAAAGTAAATGAGATCAAAAGGATCTTCTAAATCTTCTCATCATGGTTGTTGTTATTCTAATGATTTGCAGAGCACAAGTGTCAGGGACAGTTGCAGATTCAGATTTTCAGGGGCTGATTGACTCTGTTACTCTCTGAGAAAGTAAGAAGGACTCTGATTGTGAGACAAAGGCCCCTTTATTGTCTCCCAAGAGGAACCATTCAGATACCATCAAAAGGCCCTTAATGAAGAAAAATAATTCTCACTCATTTTCTCTACCAATTATTTACTTAATGCAATAATCTGGGTTATTTGGGCACATTATAATGAAAATAATTACAGAAAGATGCAACAAACAGCACAGGGAGGATATAAAACAGAAAACCCACAATGTCGTTGTAATACTGGCACTTACGTCTGCTTTGAATGCTTCCCAGCATTTGGCATTCAGAGGTAGAATGCCTCTGACTATGGAATCTCTCTACAACTCTTACAACACATTGTTACTGCCCAAACTTACTTCATGCTCTGGCAATTCGAACCATCATTGTAATCCTTTCCATGAGCAGTGTGGTGGCCTAATAGTGAAGATGCTCATCTCCCACTCAGAAAGTTGAGAGTTCAATCCTAGGTAGCGGCAGATGTTGCCCTCTCAGGGCGCAAAGAAAACAATATCTGCTGTGAACTCCATGTGGCATCAGGAAGGGCATCCAGCTAGTAAATTCTCAGCTCCATCCAGTCATCTCGACTCTACTCCGAATTAAAGGGATTACAGGGTTGTAAAAAGAGAGTTTTAGTGTAATCCTTTCCACATCCTATGACAATGAGATTTTAGTGGTTTAATTAATTATGGAGTCTATGTTGCTATCAATATCCATCTTTGGAATGCTCTGTCTTGGATCTCCTTGAGTAGACAGCTTAGCCCTCCCCCCCCCTCCCCAGCTGCAGCTCAGGGTCTACAGCCAAAGCGCTAACCACATATTTTACAGATTCCGATGAAGTTTCTTCCCTTGTTCCCTCTGGGCAAAGTGCCGATCCTATCATTTACTCTGACGGGTATCTGAAAATGAAAGCCGAGGAGGCATGAAAGCAAAGCTTTTCACTTTGCAAGGCCAGTAATCGAAAACTCCTGACACTAAACACAGATGAAAACATTAATGGACAATATTCAGAGCAAATGTTTTCCATATGCAGAGCACAGCTCTGGGCTGAAGAATACAAATTTTGGCAGAGATTCTGGATTTTGGTAGGGAGAGGAACGATGAGAGAATGTGGAAAGAAGGTAGATGCATCTGAGACCCATCTTGAAAGTTTTAATTGGTTGGTTTTCTTCCATCAGCCGGTAATCAATAACTGCTTGGTAGCACCTGGACACTACTTGTGTGGGAGGGAAAACTGGATGATCAGATTGGGGTGAAACAGGTGACAGACATCATTGCTGTAGCCAGGTACTTCACAGGGAAAAGTCCCCATTTAGTCTTCTATATGGAGATGATCCCATATCCGGTCACTAGCAATCCCTATGAAAGGATTGCAGATCCTGTATGGTGGAAAGGCCATCACAAGAGAAGTTAAACTTTAGGGCAGGTGTGACTTCTTTCCTGCTACATGGGCACCTCCAAGGCAAGAGTAGTGTGATGAATGAGGCTTGATTGGTTTGTTGAAGAACCTCTTCAGGTGCAGAAGGGAAAAAGACTTTTGCTTGGCAAGACCCACTCTCATGTTTGGCATGGAGGGAGCAGCTTCTCAATCAGCCAAGCCTGGCATTAGTACTTGGCATCTGGCCCTCTGAAAGTCTTGGGTCAGTTCCAGCCCCTGATTTCCCCAGTCCAAGCTCAACCAAGACCAGGTTTGGACCAGACTTGGAGAGTTGAAGACCAACAGTTATGTAGACCTGGTTCAAGGCATTCTGAACAGGAGGAAATGGTCCCTCTTTCTGGTTCTTAAAAGTAGCTCTTCAGCAGGACTGGTGTTCCTTTCAGCACCCTCAGAGGAACTTGGGGAATTTGCAACCATTCCTGGTTGGGAAGCTTCTAGAATAAAAGGATTTTCATGATGGTGTGATGTTTACTATTTTGCTTGCACTGCGCTTAGGTGGAACTGCAGAGCAAATAAACATACCGCTAAACAACTACATGACAGTCATTAAATATTCAACAGCCTTTTCTTATGACATGATTTCAGACCCAATGGGGAGTTGTCACTTGCGTGGCCATTAATTCATTCCGGAGGGACTTGTTGCCATCTGGGAGCACAAGGTGTCCTACGTTCTCCTTGCTCAGTTGAGAGGAGCTAGTTTTATCTGATAATAAATCCAGAAAGACCAGCTAGAAAGAGGGCAGCAAGGATGGAGAAAGCTGAGAATGAAAGTAGCATCCATTAGCTCAAAGCCTTCAGCACCACCATGGTTTATTGTCTTGATTAGAGGAGACAGGCCATAAATTCCTCTTATTAAACTTCTTGACTCACAAAAGGAGACAGAGACTAATGACTTAAAAATAATATGCACAACTGTAGCAGGAATACAGATTGTCTCTTTCAGTTGGCCTGAGGGAAATCAGTGTAATGTTCAGCCAAGGGTGGGCCCAGAAGGAACTCGGGGGACGGGGCTTGATTGGTGTTTTGATCCTTCCAGCGTCCCTTCAACAAGGTTGCCTGAGAGAGTTTGGCCCTCTTCCCTTTCACTCCTGGAAGGTTCACATGGTTATTTCTTCCTCTCTCCAACTAGCCAATATCTCAGCTGCTTCCTGGTCAGAGAGGGGAAGATCCTGGACAATCCAGACTGTGCCCGTCCAGCTCTCCATTTCTCCCAGCTGCCCGTTTCCAGGGTTGGCTGACCAGCTGCCTCTAGAAAGCCACAGGTCAGGGAAGCAATATGTCAAAAGTATTGTTCACCCGCTGAACAAATATCTTGACTCCCATTTCAAAGCCATCTCAGCCTGCAGGCACCTGTGGATTTTATTTATTGTACGGTTTTTACAACCTGCCCAAATCAAAAGACTCTGGTCAGGTTACAACTTACTGTATGTTTTGTGACAGCAACTTCCACCAATTAATTATCCATAGCATGAATGCAGAAACTCTCCCTGACATCATTCTACCCTGAAGGGGGGAGAGAGAGAGAGAGAGAGAGAGAGAGGGAGGGAGGGAGGGAGGGAGGGAGGGAGGCCTTAAAATTAATCCTGGACTTAGCAAAATGATTTTGTTGCTTGTCCTAAATCTCTAGCCAGGGAGTTTGTGAGTTATTTTCCCCCAATTCAAGAGGGGTCCAAGCCGTGGATGTATGAGCCCTGGAGGACCCCTGGCTCAGAAGCTGCGTTGACTCAGGGTTGGTTTGCTCTGCAGTTGCTCCTGGAGAAGACCACCCAGGGGTCTTGCATTCTGCCACCCCGGCTCTTCTCCTAAGAGTGATACCAACTCTTCTCAGATTATATGAATTTGGGGTGGTGCTATACAGCTTTCTGCTATTGATTTTTCTTTGAGTTGCTGGTTTTATGCTGTATTACATTTTATGGTTCCGTTTTCTGTTATTTCGTTGTATTTATTTTTATGCTTTTACGGGTTTATTCTGTATTTGTCCCTTTCCGCTTTTTCTGCAAGCCAGCCAGGGGACTCCTGATTAGCATTCTTGATGCTTCTTGGAGGCCCTTCTTGGTTGACCAGCTCTGGAGGCAGAACCTGGGGCAGGGGCCCAACCGGAGGGGCCCATTGACTCCTGAACTTGTGGGCCAGGTCAGGTGTGGGGTGGGGCTCCAGCTGCAACTTGCCTCTGGTCTTCTGGTGTGGGGCTCCAGAAGGAGAGGAGGAAGGAGGGGTGGGTTCCAATTTACCTCGCTGCTGGTTCGCTCCCTCCCGCGCTGCGTGGGCGCGTCTCGTGGGCGCGTGCGTGTTTCACGCGCGTGTGCATGCGCAGTAACAAAAAATCTGGAAAAAAAACAAAGCCGAAAAAAATATGGTGACCGCATGCACAGTGCCAGAAGTCGGCTTCTGCGCATGCTCAGAAGGAAAAAAAAATTCAAAAAAATTCAAAAAAAAATTCAAAAAAAATTCAAAAAAAAATTCAAAAAAAAAGATGGCGGCTCCCACGGACCGGCACCGATTGATCCAGTTTGGTGACATCATCGTGATGTCACCAGCAGGCTGCTACCGGTCCGAACTGGGAGGAACCCACCCCTGACGGCAGGCACCCCAGTGGGGAAGTTCCCTTGAATGAGAAAAAAGGAGGAGGATGTTCTTCCTTCTATTTTTCTTACTATTAACTGGAATTAAAGTTTAAATGTGAGCTCAAAACAATAAAGGCATGAAAAATCTCAGAAATAACTTAATTAAGTTTTTAAAGATTTCCATGCTTGAATAAATTAGCCTTCCTGAAAATGTCACAACAGTCAGAAAAAAAATTGCAATCAATGGAGTGTAATGCGATTCTGCTCTTTATTTAAATGAAAACTCCAGCCGTGCAGTTCTTTGGGGGGGGGGGCAGAGGAGAGAGAGAGAGAGAAAGACTTAAAAACCCAAAACATCAGCAGGTTTCTTTTTTCCTATGGCTGAAATAAATCTATAGAGATTTTGCTGCTGCTTCTGAACATGCTTGTTTAACAAACCCAGATCTTCGCCTGTAGCTCTGCAAGTAAACCCCCCCAGCAGAGAAGACGGTCCAGAGCAAGTCTATTATGTAGAACCAAAGAGTTGGGGAATGATCAATAGAGGGACATTTTTATTTATTTTTATGTTTTAAAGAAAGTTACCCACTGTTCTTCAGTAAGGAATTATCTGAACAGAGACACGGAGAGCAGTCTAACCCCTCTGAATCGTTAGCACATTCTCTCTCACACCCATGCCCCCCCCCAAATACTAATAGCCTTGTGCTGGCACACTCTGGATAGACCGTAGCTTTAATTGTGTTGGATGTCATGAAAGGGCTAGCCATAAATCGTGCTGTGAAAAACAGGGGCGAACAGCACAGAAATCACTGGATGGTTTTGTTGTGTGGATGCTTCACTTGAGAGTTAATGAAAAGAGGACAGTGCTGGGTCTACACCTCTCCCCCCACTGTTATTGGCCTGGGTCCCTCCACCCTACAAGATGCTCTTTCATCTGTTTCTNTCTATCTATCTTTCTATCTATCTTTCTATCTATCTATCTATCTATCTATCTATCTATCTATCTATCTATCTATCTATCTATCTATCTATCTATCTAATCTATCTAATCTATCCATCCATCCTTCCATCCACCCACCCACCCATCCATCCATACATCTAATCTGTATGGCTGATCAATTCCATAGTGCCTCTGGGCAGTGCACAGTAGTAAAACAAATTAATAGCAACATGGTCACCACAACGGAGAAGGGCCACTTCCTGGGTCACTCAGATGACACTGTTTGATTGATGGGACCTGAAGCATGCCAACTCTATCAGCTCCAAGAGGGAGGGCAGACACTACAGGAGGTGCATGGTCTCTCAGGCAGATAGACCCTCCCTCCTAGGTGATCACCAGCATCTTGAATTGCATCTGGAAACTTACTGGTAGCCAGTGCAGCTGACAGAGCAGCCGTGTTATGTGGGCATAGCGTTGATTGCCCATAACAGCCCGTGCCACTGCATTCTACACCAGCTGTAGCTTCAAGGGCAGCGTAGAGTGCACTGCAATAGTCCACAAGTAGAGACCAAAGCATGACTGACCGCTGGGGCTCAGAGAGAGCTTGTTCTTCTTTACCCAGCATCCAGGCAGAGACTCCACTATCTGCATCTACCCTATACTCTGAGAACTATTAGGGAGGGGTTGTCTTCACCCTCTTTCTCTCACACATTCTATCTGAACTGAGCTGCCTCTGGATTACACCCTCCAGAGAATCCATCCCACTGCAGTCCATCAAAGAAGTGGGAGTATAAGGTGAATTCCATAAACCACTGATATTTTGCTTCAAGAGGAGGGAGGGAGAGCTTCCTTCCTTCCTTCCTTCCTTCCTTCCTTCCTTCCTTCCTTCCTTCCCTCCCTCCCTCCCTCCCTCCCTCCCTCCCTGCTTGCTTGCTTGCTTGCTTGCTTGCTTCCTTTCCGCAGGTGCATTCAAAGCCAGACCTGGTCATGCCTTGCATACCAATGGTGATCCTTATCCAACCGAAGGGGTCACCTGTAAAGCTCTAATATCGATCTTGTCCTGATGACAAAGGTTTCAGATGCCCAGCAGGAGAGGTTTGTTGTGTACAGAGCTTACAACAAGACAGCTGCTTCTATAGCTGTAACCCTGATAATCAGCCGAGAGAACATTTATCCAGGGTTGTTTGGAGTGCCCCACAGAAATCTGGAGCTGGAGCTGGAAGCCCCTCTTGGAATCGACCCTGGAAGCAACTCGCAAAAGGAAAAACGAGGAGCAGTGACTTCTTCTGAAAATCAACCCATCAGGTTTTTCAGGCCAATAAAAGGGAAGGACGATCCCTGTGACTAATGGTTCTTGTCACCGATCCTATTACTTCCATGGGGAGAAATTGGGAGAAATGTCTAAACGGAATAAAAGATCCAAGAAAATCAAAGTGGAAGAGACCCAGGCAGGTGCTGTCCTCTGGAAAAACCAGGTTCCCTCCTTTTCCAACTGGACCCTGCGTCCTTTAGATTTGGGATCACTTCTTTGAAAAGCGTGGCTGTGTATACATTTCTAGGCAGGGCAGCTCTATGTTAGTATCTGTGCAAGTTCGGGTGTGCCAAGACTGAGTCTCGTTGCCTGGAAGCGTTAAGCGAAAAAGAAAAGAGAAACTCGGTTGCCCAATCTCGACAGAGAGAAAATAGCACTTAGATTTATATACCGCTTCATAGTGCTTTACAGCCCTCTCTAAGCGGTTCACAGAGTCAGCCTCTTGCCCCCAACAATCTGGGTCCTCATTTTACCCACCTCGGAAGGATGGAAGGCTGAGTCAACCTTGAGCCGGTGAGATTTGAACCGCCGAACTGCAGCTAGCAGTCAGCTGAAGTAGCCTGCAGTGCTGCACTCTAACCACTGCGCCACCTCGGCTCATGATAAATGTAAAATGATAAATGTAAACAGCATCAACTAGACAGGATCAGAAAGGGTAAATCAGCGTGGGCAGTTTTGTTGTTGGCTTCTCATTGCCAAAATCACAACTTTCAGTTCCATTTTGCCACTCAATGTATTATTTCGCTACCGAAGAAAACACTGATCTCTGCAAAAAAGGAACTGTGGGAAGAGAATACTTACAAGGAATTCAATCAGGTCAATGGAATTAAAATTGAGATGTAAATTCTAGCATGTGTGGTATTTTTTCATCCAGAATGGATTTGTGGATTTGTAATCTTCAAGCATTTATTTTGTTGTTTCGTTTTTAAAAGAATGATTAAATCTCACTTTTCATTTCCTTATCCAGTCGTAGCATGAAGAATGAGGGACATAAAGAATTTAAGTACGTTTCTATATCACAACTTGGTTGTGTGAATTGTTCCCCTGGTGGATGAACAGAAAACAGATGGTGCGGCTAACTGCAGCTCGCAGGATAAGCCCTTTTTCCTGGCCAAACCCTGCTTGGCTGGGATGTGCGATCACCCTTAGCAACCAGGCCGTCAATCAGGGTTGAATCAAATGCGCCATCATAGCAAGCGTTCCAAATTTCATTTGGACCCTTCCAGCTATTTTCAAACTTTTGATGACTTTCTTGTCTATAAGATTGCACAGTCCACACAAACCGTTGTGTGTGCGTGCGTATGTGTGTGGGTATAGAGACCAACACTGGGGAAATAAGAACTAGGTTTATTTAAGCCTTTCTTTCATTTTGCAAAAGCCAAACTAACTTCTACAACAACAAAAACAAACATCAGTTATGAAATCCATTCTGGTTGTTTTGGATCTGCTCCCAGATACTGCGATATCTTCTTCAGAAGGAGGGAGTTGCTGATCCTGAACAAATGGGAAAATGATTTAATGATTATTTGGTAAATAATTTAGTGATTATTTGGTAAGTTCCTCCAGTCGTGTGGAAGCACAAGATTGTTTTAGAAACATCTTAACTCAACTTTTGAGGCTACAAGCTGTTGACACTGAGGTCTCAACTTATCACCAAGTGTTGAGGTGGTGGAGAGGAAAAGGATGATGGGACCACCTTGACCAACTCCCAATTCCACCTTGGGGCAGTGCCATACAACGCACTCTGGAGGTGTGGCTTCCACAATATATTTATAGCTGGGGGAATCTCAGTTGAAGCAGGTTATCCACCATCACCAGGTTGGCAGTCTCAGAGAAGCCATTCAGTTGCCAGTGCAGGTATTTGAGACTGGGGAAAACAGACTGATCTGTCTTAAATGTTCAAGAAACTCTGTGTGTGTGTGTGTGTGTGTGTGTGTGTGTGTGTGTGTGTGTGTGTGGGGGGGGGGGGGGCTGTCAGGAAGAACTCAGAGAAAAAAAATATNTGTGTGTGTGTGTGTGTGTGTGTGTGTGTGTGTGTGTGAGAGAGAGAGAGAGAGAGAGAGAGAGAGAGGGAGAGAGAGAGAGAGAGAGAGAGAGAGAGAGAGAGATACACTTGGAAGACTCTCTTCTATTGGGGCATTTTGAAGAATTCAGAACTCTTTTATAAGTGCTTTCCTCTCCTTAGCGGATTCTGGAAAGAGAGGCTCAGCATTACAATTCCAGATCTGTAGGAGGGTCATTGTTTTGCTGTTCATTTTCATAAGACCACACCAAGTGACTTTCTCCCCACAGTGGCTAGGAAGATGTTTCCAGGAAGCCCCAGACCACGTACCTTCCTCCTTCCCCCTTGTGGTTCACCAGCCAGGAAGCATTTTCCAGTGTGTGGCTTGTCTCCATTGTCCCTCAGAGGCAGAGCCACTGCTAACTGCTTCTCTCCCCCTCTGCTCCAAAGCCATCTATGCCAATCACCGTCATGGTTCTCCAATAAATTCACAACACACCGTATTTGCATTCTTGTTGACTCACGCTCATTCTGGCCACAGGGTGATGCAAAGTCTCTAATGCCCATGCATGTCTTTCCTCATTTCTGCAATCCTGCTCCAGGCATAGCAAACCAATTTATTTATATACTGCCTGTTCCTGGGGAATTTCAAGTGACACAGATGCAGGGAGCTCCCCTCCTTTTATCCCCACAAAAACACTCCTAAGAGAGAGATGCCGCTAACAAATGTTGACTAGCCCGAAAGCAACAGGGAGTTTCTTGACGAAAGGTGGGACTTGAACCCCATCAAAGGGCTGAACTCTGCATTCTCGTTGCAAATAACTGCAATCATAATTTGTCTTTTCATTTACAAGTGTTTGCATTTTGAAAGAATGTGAATTAACATTTTGTAGACTCATAAATTGGATACTTGTGATTAATATTAATTAATTAATTTGTCAGACACTATTTGATTATTGACCATGCCAAGCAAAAACTCAAAAAAATCCACAATCAAACACCCACAAAATGAAGATACCTCTACAAACGATGACAAATGCTATAAATGCAATAAAACCATCAAAGAGGATGAGGAATTCAAAAAATGCCTCATATGCACAAAGTATGCCCACCACACCTGCCTGGAAATAAACAAACATGTAGCCAATTTCCTACAAGCATCTTCCACATTTCCTTATTTCTGTCAACCATGTTTACCAATACTGGATAACCTAATTACCATGTCCGATAGATTCCAAACCTTAGAAACAACCATAAAAGCACAACAAACATATATCGACTCCATGGAAGCACGTTTATAAGCACGCTTCACATCTTTAGATATAAAAATTACAACACAGAAAAATGGAAACCCAAATGCTCACAATCATATTCCAATTCAACAACCGCAAGCTCCACAACCACTACCTCAACCACACGCACAACCACAAACATCTACCAACCACCCAAACAAGATATCCTTGCTCATCAAAGACACCCTTGAGCGTGAACAAAACTGTAATAACGCTATTTTATTTGGACTAGATGTCAACAATGAAACTGATATCACA
>QLTV01003983.1:972203-1000075 GCA_003457575.1 Thermophis baileyi | reverse complement strand
ACCGAGCTCTGCAACGGCCATTCCAGTTGGGGGAGAAGGTCTACCTCTCCACAAAATACTTGAGGTTAAAACTCCCTAGCAAGAAACTGGGGCCAAAGTTTATGGGACCATTCCCCATAGTAAAGATAATCAACCCAGTCACGGTGCAATTGAAATTGCCCCGACTGCTAGGGAAGATACACCTGGTATTCCATAGTAGCCTCTTAAAACCCATGGTCGGATCGACCCTGAGGCCACTACACCGTGAGCCCCTGGACCCCGTGGTCATAGGGGGCCAGACCCATTATGAGGTGCAGCAAAGCCTTGATTCGAGGTGGCACAGGAGACAACTCCAATACTTAATCAAGTGGAAGGGTTACCCCTTATCAGAGGCATTTTGGGTAAAGAGTCGAAACATCCAGGCTGATTGCCTTATAGCCAAATTTCACACGGAAAATCCAAACAAGCCTGGGGGGGTCGCATCCCTAAACCCTATACCTGTACTCAAATTGTTTTTGTTTTGCGCAGGTCACCTGCGGGAAGTGAGGGGAGCCGAATGTCAACTTGCAAAGCTTTCAAGTTGCCATAAGCAGGAGGGGGGGAGAACTGACGGAGCTGCTTGGTTGCCCTAACTGAAACTACATTCCACAAATGCCTTTTTACAGATTGTGTCCTAGGTTACCGGAGTCAGCAGGAGGGGTGTGGGTTTCACAGCCCGCCAACGTGGTTCATTGGAGAATGACATGCCCAGGGAGGAGGGGGGAGACAGGGTCATGGGGGCCCATAAAATTACGTGAGGTCAGTTTTGACTCCATCGGAGTATTGTCGGAATGTTGCTCCTAATAAATGACTATATTTCTTTTGAAGCTTGGCTCGTGGCTCATGAATTAATTAGGGCATCTTTCGGAAACTTCACACCCTGTAAAACTTTAACCCCAAGGCTGATACATGATAATATCACATAAAATCCTTGGGCTCTACAGTAGGCTGATAGGCTGAGCACTCTCAACTTTTGTACCTTCAACAAAAACTGCTTAGCTCACAAGGTTGGGTCCTTAAAGCTTTTGCCATTGGGCAGCAGGTCAGTCTCTGGAAAGAGGGCTCTGGGTGAAGCCTGATGGGTCCCGCCCACCCAGTCTGCTCTTCTCCCATGTCTTCCCATCATCTCTCCCCTTGGCTGGTCGGACCTTGTTGACAAGCTCACTGAAGCCAAGGGGATGCTGGTGTTTCCTTGCTCTGGGAAGAGATGGAAAGGCATCCGCAGAGCCGGATTGCTCTTCCTCTCAGTTCCCCAGCTTGCCTTGGAGATGCCAAATGAGCACCTCCAACCACGTTTAGAGGTGCCACTAAGAGTTCCTCCAAAATGACAACAGCTGCTAAACTGTCATTTTTAATGAGAGAGAAAAGGGAAAGTATTAGTGTATGGGGACTAATTATTTTGCTCTATTCGGTTAATTTAACTTATTTAAAAAGTAACAATCAACTCTCTGAGTTACGCTTGACTCCCAGTGACCTTAAAGGCACTCCGTTTAGTTTTCTTGGGAAAAATATGGAAGAGTTTTGGCACTGCCTTCTTTAGGAATTGGAATTTTTTCCCCCCCATCTTGGCCTGCAGTTCGATTCTCTGGAAGTTGTCCATCCAAGGGCTGGAAGGAGCAAACCCTATTTAGCTTCACAGGCCAGGAATGGTCACCCAAGATTAACTTGTTGAGATACATTAAGCATTACAATTATTAAATTATATTTTCATTCTTTCTCTTCTTCTCTTCTCTTCTCTTCTCTTTTCTATTCTATTCTATTTTATTCTATTCTCCCCCCCCTCTCTCTCTCTTTGCATGCCACTCAGCAGTGAAGGACAGCCCTGAGTCCATCTAGAGCTGGTCTAGCCTGCCTGGAAACAGCTCTCCAACATTAAAGACAGGACCCTCTTCTGACCCTCCCTGAAAACCCCAGGGACTGGATTTTTCTTTTTTTTTTTAAAAAAATTTATTTTTATTTCCATATAGACATTCACACTTTTATCAGTTCATTTCTCTTTTACAATTTTTATACATACATTAGCTATTTTGTATACAAATCTTATAGTTATCTTATAACATTATTAGATTCAGGGTTGCTTTTTTTCCATCCCCTTTTCTTTTTGTAACCTCTCCTTCTTTCCCTTACTCCCCTCTCCCTTCTTCTCCTCCTAACCTACTAGGGACTGGATTTTTCTACAGGATGCATAAATACAGCAACTTCTCAATATTGTCCACCCAAAAAGGGCAGATAGTAAACCAGTTCAAATATTATAAACATATTTAGTTCAAATAAACTAAACATCAACCTCAAAAGATAGCCATCTTCTATAGGGTCAAATTTTGGCCCATTAAGCCCAGGAAGTGGACATTTGAGTGGAAGCTTCTGTCCAGCACTTTGGGCAGTGATTTTTCTAGCCCCTATGCCCAACTGGAAATGCTGCCAGAAATGTTGGAACCAGGCTCAAGGATCTTCTGCAGGCCCAGCAGGGGCTTAGCCATTATCTGTGGCCAGAGGTGGGCTGGGTTTGTTGCTGTTGTTCCTCAAAAGATGCTGGATTAATTCTTGCCTGCTTGGATGGAAGGTCTTGACTTTCAGAAATCTGGATCCACATATTAAAGAAAAAAACTCCCAAAGCCAATTCACTTTGAATCCTTTTTCTCTTCCAAAAACATGTTTCCCTTCCTGCAGCAATTTCAGCATGGACAAAATGGATCCACCCACGGCGTTGGCCATCAGAGGCATCGGGCTCTTCCCAAGAACCTGGGATGTCATAATACATCAGTGCCGTACAGGAGCGGAATCAAACCATGCGGCCTTTTGCAATTGACAGATGGCAATTTTGTCAATGCACAGATTTTCTAAGTGCCGTCCAAGAATTTTTGGGATGGCACCCAGTGTGCCCATATTATTATTATCATTACTTTACTAAGGGCACTCAGCTACCTGCACTCCCCAGCCTTTGAGATCATGAAACGCCTTAAAAGCATTTCTCCCAGCCGGCTGCGTAATGTTTTGTTTTTCAGGAATGTGACATGCAGAGAGGTGGCGGAGGGCAGAGGCAGCTAAACTCCTTGCTGGTTTGTTTATTTGCTTTTGTATTTTCCCTTAATGAACAGTGGTATTCATTATCAATGGTGTTTGTTCCTCTGAGTGATACACGCCAGGAATTTGGTCTCCAGCCTGTTGTTTTCCTGGGTACCACCAATGCTTTGTAATTGAAGCCCATAAATGCCTTGGAGAGGATTGCCATGGAAAACAACTCCTGGCTGTAAATCTTCATAATAAAAACCACCAGACCTTTTCTTTTCTATTTGGACACAGCAGCCCTGGAGAAAACAGCCCCGAGAAGGCCTGGCTTTTAGCACCGCTCCAGCCCAGCCCAAAATGCAGGGAGCTGCGGGCTGAGGACTGGGGAGGCGACCCAGGGAGGCAGAGGAGATGCTGCTGCTGCTGTTGCTGGACACAGAGAGCTCCTGCCCAAGGACCTTCCTCTGTCTGGACCAAAAGCCCACCTGTGGCCATCAGTTTATTCTACAGTTCCAGCTTGAGGAAGCGTCTCTTGAGCTAAGCATCGGTTTTTAGAAGCTGGAGGGATGCACTTTAGTGAGAAACATCAGAGGTTGTGGCTGCTCCAGTCTGTCCACCCCCCTTGTTTGAGCTCCAGTGTGGGTCTCAAGCCAACTGTGCTCCTCTTCTGGCTCTCAGCTCCAGGTACTCAGAAAACGGGAGGATAGTTGGTTCCAGGGGTGGGATTCAGCCGGTTCGGACCGGTTCGGACCAGATGCTAATTTTACATCTGGTTCGCCAAACCAGTAGTTGCAATGACTGGCTGGCCCCTCCCAGGAGTCTCCACGCGGCCCATTTTGGATGCCAGGTAAGTGGAGGGCCCACGCGGAGGCTGTGGGAGGGTGAAAAACGGGCCTCCTGGAAGTTCTGGAAGTCTGGAAACAGGCCCATTTCCAGCCTCCAGAGGGCCTCCAGAGGGCCTCCAGAGCCCGGGGGAGGCCGTTTTCACCCTCCTGAAGGCTTGAGGAAAGCCTCCGGAGCCTGGGGAGGGCAAAAATGCCCCCTCCCCACTGTGGTGCAGGAGGCCGAGTAGGGCATGACCACAGACCCACCATGGTCACGCCCACCCAGCAACCGGGCAGAGAACCAGTTGCTAAAATTTTTGAATCCCACCCCTGGTCAGTTCTCCTGTGTCCAGAGTTCCACATCTGGCATCCAAGAGCCGTGGTGGCACAGTGGTTAGAATGCAGTACTGCAGGCTACTTCTGCTGCCTGCCGGCTGCCTGCAGTTTGGCAGTTCGATCCTGACCGGCTCAAGCTTGACTCAACCTTCCATTCCTCCAAGGTCAGTAAAATAACCCAAATTGTTGGGGGCAATATGCTGACACTGTAAACCACTTAGAGAAGGCTGTAAAGCACTGTGAAGCGGTATATAGGTCTAAGGGCTATTGTTATTCAGGAAAGGGCAGCTAGGCCCTCGCCTTCCTCTGCATGGGGAGAGGGGAGACGGGAAGAAGAGAACTGGCTGCACGGTGAAGTTGAACAAAAAAGCACTCAGCTATCTGCATCCTCTCTTGCAAGTCACTTTGGGGACTTGAGTTGGGTCTGGAGGATGCAGGGACTGGAGGCAGAAGTTCTTCCCCCCCCCCACCCACATTGGAAATCTTCCTCGGAGAGGTGAGAGTTTACATTACAAGCCACTCTGCCTCTCTGTGCCCCTTTCAGTTCTTGAAAATAGCCTGAAAACCTGAGCCTGGTGTCAGGCCTGGAAGCCATCTTTTACCTTTTTGTATTCAGGCCTGCCACATTTTCTGCTGTGGGAAAATGGGAGGGGGAATTGTATGAAGTAGGTGATATGTAGTACTCTAAACAACATTCTTTCCAGAAAGTCAAGGTCGCTGTGCCTGGCAGCTGTGATGAAGTGACGGGGAGGCATCTTCAGTTTTGGACAGTGCCTGATTGGATTGTGTGATGGACATGTGGGTGTTGGGCAGGATCTTGAACTTTCGTTTGGGTGGCGAAAACCCGGAAGCTCTCAGATTCGGGTTTCCACAGATGTGCCAATATGACATCTCTAATAAATTGTAGCTTTGTGGAAATCCAAGCCTCGGAGTTTCTTTTCATTGGAGGTGTTACTTGGAACCCTGACATTAACCTGAATCTCTTTCTAAACTAAAGCAGCTCCCCCGAACTTCGGGGTGCTGTCCGGGGTCCTAAGCCCCAAGCCCCAAGCGTCGACCCGAGCCCGGGAGACATGAAGACTCAGGGAAGATGGAGGAAGACAAGAAGGCTATGAAGGAAGTAGCAGACAAAGGCTCAACAACTCCTGTTGACACCCTCTACTCTCCTTCACCGGCCATGGCAGAAGCCATAAAAGCCACAGAAGCCGCATGCCAACTGAGTGCCCAATGCAAAGAGCCGATGCCTGAGCGGAGCTCGAGACCAGACCTGACCCTGCAAGGCGAAGCTGCGGGAATTACTCTAAGCCAGGAGTTGCTGTTGGAACCACGAATGGGTGTGGGACAAGCCTCGACCCTCGAGTGGAGAATGCCAAAGAAGATGCGTCACAGGCGTTCTGGAGAATGGGGTTCCCCGCCGCCGTCATGCAGCCAGTCACTGGCCGGTTTCCCGGAGCAACTGAGCCAGCTCAGCGTGAGCAGGGCGGCTCAAACCCCCGGCACCGAGCAGCCTAAATGGACTCTGGCACAGCTGACGTTCACCTTCCCGGGTCAGGAAGTTCCAGCGCAATGGAGCGGAGCGTCTGTGTCCTTTCACTCAGTGCACAGCGGTTCGGCGCACAGCCTCACACCTCAACCCAGACCGGTGGTGGGTTCTGTTAACCCCAGGGCACAGATGACCCAGCATCCAGCCCTATCTAGCCAGTCCAGTCACGGAATGCAGGGCCAGCCACAAGGGTTCTGGAGTCTACCGGCCCTGTAACACCAACCCGGATTTGGGCTGCCACCAGCGGGCCAGATCCCTCCTGGGTGGGCTTTCTACCCAGGGCAAGGATGGGTGCAATGCCAGTGGACACCGGCCCTGATCCAGCAACCGATGCCTTTCCAACCGCTTGGTCCTTATCAGCAACCAGTAGTTTCGCTGCTGCAAGTACCTGTTCAGCCACAACCGCACCTGCAGCCACCAGCCACGATTCCCCAACAAGTTCAAGCTCAACAACAAGTGCCGGTGGTTCCACAACAGGGTCCAGCCCAGCAGCAGGTGCCTGGTCAACCACCCACAGAAGCCCAGCAACAGGTCCCACCAGCCGTTCCTCCCCCATGGTTTCGGGCAACGTTTGATGGGACTCCTGGGAAGTTAGCCTACTTTCTTAACCACATCTGGGCCCACATCGACCAATATGGAACCCAATACCCCTCTGATCGGGAATTGATTTCCGCCATCACGGAGGGCATGAACGAGGGAGAGGCGTCTGTCCAGATAGCTGAGCTTCAAGACAAAGAAGCCCCTGAGCTAGAAGACGCCAATGAGTTCGTCCAGCTGATGTAGACCAGATTCAGCAATGTTGCCCGGCAGGAGGAAGCTGAGACCCAAATTCAAGCATTGAAGCAGGCCGGCAGACCCGTGAAAGAATTGGTTTGGGAGTTTCGGAGACTGGCTGGATACTATCGCTGGAAAAGTACGAGACTGGCCAGAACGCCTACTAGTGCATACCTTCAAAGAGGCTCTTGACCCAGACCTTAGGCAAACCTGTGGCATCAGGGGAGTACTGGACTGAATACAAGCACAGCTGTTGGTTTGGACTTAGAAATTCACCCTCATAAGAAACCAGCTGTGGATAAACCAGCCAGGAGACCACTTGGAAGCTGAGCCCAGGTGAAGAAAGCAGAAGCGCCACCTCCCACACCATCTGGGACTGTCAAGTGCTACCAGTGTGGCCAACATGGGCACCGAGCCTCGGAATGCCTGGCCCCGGCTCCGGTTCCCCGTGCCCAGTCTCCAGCCAGAGCCAGGATGAAGAGAACCCCGCGGAAGCCGCCTGAAAGAGGATGATTCACCAAACAGGCTGTGGAAGTTCCTCTCCTTCCCAACAAAGCCAAGGGAACTCCAGACAGCGAATCCCCTCCAAACCCCATGGAGGACAGCAGCGGTGATGACGACCCGGTGGTAAGTGCAGCCATCCGCCCCTTCACTATCAAAGCCAAGATAGTAGTCCCAGAAATGGGGGTTCAAGGGGAAGTAGAGGCCATCATAGACACCGGCTGCACGTGATGCCTAATCAGCCTCCCCATAGTCGAGCAGTTAGGCGTACGCACGAGACCCCTAGCTCACCCAATCTGCTTTGAGCAAGTTGACGGGACACTAATTGGTGGGGCCCTGACCACATTGGTCACTGAACTTGTCAGATTGGAGATGGGTCGTCATCGAGAACTCCTCCATTTTGTAATAGCCCCAAAGATGACCGAATCAGTCATACTAGGACTTGCATGGCTAGATAAGTGGGGCCCCACCATCACTTGGGAGGATGGCTATAGGAAACTAAACATTGGTGTTGGGCCGTTACCACCAGTGAAACAGGACCATCACCTAAAAGCCGTAACCCCAAAAGTGACCAGCAAGCCGGAACCCGCAGCCCCGGCCACCGACGGCCTACCTGGCAGCCAGCAAGTGCCAAAAGAATACCGAGACCTATCGGGGGGTTTTAGTGAAGAGGATTGCAACTTCCTCCCCCCTCACCGCCCGATGGATCGCGTGATAGAATTTGTACAGTGTTTCCCCGAAAATAAGACCCTGTCTTATATTTTTTTGAACCCTGAAATAAGCGCTTGGCCTTATTGCTATGCACTCAAAAGCCCGATTGGGCTTATTATCAGGGGATGTCTTATTTTGGGGGAAACAGGGTACCAGGGGCTAAACTACCCAAACGAAAATGTACTCCATGACTCCGAGAGAGATGGAGGAATTAAGGAAGTACATAGACGCTAACCTGGCACGGGGCTTCATCCAGCCCACAAAATCCAAAGTGGCGGCCCCGGTGCTTCTCAAAGAGAAAAAAGATGGGGGGATGAGGCTTTGCGTTGATTTTTGTGGAATTAATGCCGTGTGCGTGGAGAACACCTATCCCCTCCCCCTCATGAAGGACATGCTAAACCACTTATCGAAGGGCAAGGTGTTCACCAAATTGGACTTAAGGGAAGCATACTATCGCACAAGAATCCGAGAAGGAGACGAGTGGAAAACTGCATTCAACTGCCCGCTCGGCAGCTTCCAATTTAAAGTAATGCCATTCGGCTTGCAGGGAGCCCCGGCAGTATTCATGCAGCTAATCAACGAAGTGCTCCATGAGCAGCTATATCAAGGGGTCCTTGTTTACCTTGACGATATTCTCATATTCAGTGAAACTCTAGAGGAACACGTAAAGCTGGTACGACAAGTACTGAAAAAACTTCTCGATGCCAAACTTTACGCCAAACTGTCAAAATGCGAGTTTCACAAAACTTCCCTGGATTACCTAGGCTACCAGATTTCCAGCAGAGGCATGGAAATGGACTCAGGAAAAGTGAAGGCAGTGCTCGACTGGCAGCCCCCACGCATGCGCAAACAACTTCAAAGTTTCCTGGGATTTGCCAACTTTTACAGGCAATTTATCCCGGTTTTCACGGAGGTTGCCCTACCCCTAACAGAACTGTTAAAAACAGGGTCTTCTCCAGCGAAGCAAAAGTCAACTCAGCCAATTGCGTGGACAATGGACTGTCAAAAAGCCTTTGAGAACTTAAAAAGACTTTTTGCCCAGGAGCCGATCCTGCAGCACCCAGATCCAGAGCAACAATTCATCATACAAGCCAATGCCAGCAATGTAGCTGTGGTGGCGGTACTTCTACAGAGGAACAACAAGGGCCAACTCCTGCCTTGTGCCTATGTGTCCAAAAAACTCACCGACACGGAGAGGAGGTGGGCAATTTGGGAGAAGGAAGCCTACGCAATCCGCTGGGCCCTACTCTCGTGGAGACATTTCCTAGAGGGGGGAAAGTGCCCTTTGAAGTTTGGACTGATCACAAAAACCTGGAAGCCCTAAAGACCCCCAGGAAACTGTCTCCCAAACAAGTCCGCTGGGCACAGTACTTTAGACGCTTCAAATTCGAACTAAAGTACATCCCGGCAGGAAAGAATCTGTTAGCCGACGCCTTGTCAAGAAAGCCGCAGTTTGACAGCCGCTGGGATCCACGCCGTCATCCCTCCCGCGCAATTGGCAGCACAAGTCACCACCAGAAGCCAAGCCAGGCGGCTACCTGACCCGAGCTCAGACAAGTTGACAGCTGCGCTAAAGGCGGCGCTACCAGTCGACCCCTAGCTCAGTGGCAACAAGGGTGTCTTAACTATGAAGGATGAACTGGCATGGAAGGGGTCAAAGCTGTATGTCCCTGCAAGCTTGAGACTCGAAGTGCTACAGCGCAGCCACGACTCTAAGCTGGCCGGTCACTTTGGATTCCTGAAATCCCTGCACCTCGCTAGAAGGCAATTCTGGTGGCCAAAGATGAAAGCAGAAGTGGAAGACGACATAAAGAGCTGTGCCATGTGTGCTGCAATGAAGATGAGACCAGGAAAAACCCCTGGATTCCTTCAACAGGTGGCAAGCCCCAGTAGACCTTGGGAAGAAATCGCAATGGACTTCATAGTTGAACTCCCAGAAAGTGGGGGGAACACAGTAATCTGGACAGTAATCGACTTATTCTCCAAGCAAGCGCACTTCACTGCTTGCTCCGGGCGGCCTTCTGCAAAGAAATTGGCTAAACTATTCATCAAGCATATCTACCACCTGCGCGGTATACCCCGCCGAATCATCTCAGACTGAGGAGTCCAAATTACGGCAAAATTCTGGAGAGAGTTCCTGAGATCCGTCGGGTCCACACAAGGGCTAAGCTCAGCTTTCCATCCGAGTATGAACGGTGTGGCGGAACGTGCGAACACAATGGTGGAACAATACATAAGATGCTATGTGGATTACCAACAAGAAAACTGGGCGGACCTGCTACCATTTGCGGAGGTGGCTTACAACAATGCCGTGCACAGCAGCACCGGATTAACTCCGTTTCAAGTCACCAGCGGCATGGAGTTTGTCCCCCTGCCTGAACTGCCCAGAGAACCCCCCTCCTCCATGTCCTTAGAAGAATGGATGGAGTCTTTGAAAAAAGGGTGGAAGGCACTGTCAGATGCCGCAGAGGAATATAAAAAGCAAGCAGACAAGCACCGCTCCCTTCAACCTCCTTTCCATGTAGGAGATAAGGTGTTCCTCTCAACCAAGTACATACGGTTGAGGTTGCCTAGCAAGAAGTTGGGGCCAAAATTTTTAGGTCCTTTCCCAATAGTGACGATAATCAACCCAGTAACAGTTCAACTGAGCCTCCCCCACATATTGGGGAAAATTCATCCGGTGTTTCACTGTAGCTTACTAAAACCAGCCTTTGGGTCTAGATTAAGACCTCAGACCCAACCACTTCCTCCCCCTGTAGTCATACAAGGAGAGACCCACTATGAGGTGAAGAAAAATTTGGACTCTAGACTGTATAGAGGTCATTTACAATATTTAGTGCATTGGAAAGGGTACCCTTTGTCTGAAGCTACCTGGGTCAAGAGTTGGAATGTGAAGGCAGATAGGCTGATTAAGTAATTCCATGATAAGTACCCAGATAAGCCAAAGGGTCCCCCTGGGGGCGGAGAGGTGGTTAGGAGCATGGTATTAACCCCCTGATTATTCTCATTACAGGATCAGCTTCTCGTCTGAGGGGGGCAGCCTGTCAGGCCTGGAAGCTATCTTTTACCTTTTTGTATTCAGGCCTGCCACATTTTCTGCTGTGGGAAAATGGGAGGGGGAATTGTATGGAGTAGGTGATATATAATAGTCTAAACAACATTCTTTCCAGAAAGTCAAGGTCGCTGTGCCTGGCAGCTGTGATGAAGTGACGGGGAGGCATCTTCAGTTTTGGACAGTGCCTGATTGGATTGTGTGATGGACATGTGGGTGTTGGGCAGGGTCTTGAACTTTCGTTTGGGTGGAGAAAACCCGGAAGCTCTCAGATTCGGGTTTTCACAGATGTGCCAATATGACATCTCTAATAAATTGTAGCTTTGAGGAAATCCAAGCCTCAGAGTTTCTTGGGAGTGTTATTTGGAACCCTGACACCTGATTTCACTTGAACCACTACACACATACACACACACACACACACACACACACACACACACCCTTAACCTGCCATGCCTGCAGTCCTCCATTCCTATACTAGCTCAGCCCACCGCTTGGTATTATATTTCTCAGTGGCTCTAAGCATGGAGGATCCCACTCCCTCAAGGGGGTCTGCAGCCAACAGGCAGGAGAAGAGCTGCTCCTAGGTTGACCCCTGCCCACAGAGTCCTTCAACTGGGCCCCCTCAAGCATGTGGGGTGTCTTCCATGACTCCCAGCAGCCCTTGCTAGAATCCCTCTTCTTCTTCTTCTTTCCTGACTGACAGTTTGTCCTACTAAAATATGTAGATGTTGGAAGGGCAGAAAGCGGAAAATGTCCACCAAGGCAGGTAGAAGGGAGCTCCTGATCAAAGAAGTTCCTCCCGCCTGAAATGACAGCCTGCCAGACATCCAAGGTGCCTCTTCTGATTATATGTAACGTGGTGCAGAACTAATGTTGTCGTGATGATCCCAGAGCACTGAGGTGGGGTGGGGGTGGAGGGAAGATTGTCAAGTCCTGGGTGGGAATGAATGATGACTTGACAATGGGCATCTTATCACCTATACAGGTGCAGTTCCTCAAATTCCCATAGAAGATTACAGGGGTATAAGAATGTAATGGCAAAAGCAGTCAATAATTCAAGGGTTATTGATTGAAGTCAGCGCTATTCTTCTTTTTTAATTTATATTTTATCCCATTTTTTTCTCCATGTGTTTTATTTTTTTATTCATCTGAAGACTTGAGAGTTTTCTGCCCTGACAAAGGCAGCTGTTGGAGAAGATTGGATCCTATTCAACTTATTATTTTTTTCTCTTTTCTTTAAATTGCCAGAGTAATTTATATAGTGGTTATGAAAGTGCAGGAGGGAAGGTGACAGAAAGAAAAAGAAAAAAGTTGAAGGGAGAAGAGAAGTTCTATAAAGTGGTCGCAGCTGATGCCTCTCACCCTCCGTCCTTCAAATACCTGAGCAGTTCCTGGGGCCGGAGCAGAGTTTTCTGACACCTGCCTGTTCTGCACAAAGTCACCAAAGTGAGCAGGGGCATTCTGGAGGATTGGTGTCCTGGAATCTAGACATCCTGTTCGGAGTCCACTTCTTCTCCTGAAGGGCCTTCCTCTTCTCACACCCTTTAAAGAGGAATCATTCTGAGCAGATGAACTACGTTCAACACTGTCCCTCACAGCTTAAATATATTGGGGAAGATTCAGAAAGCTGCAGCAAAACTCTTTGGAGCAACCCCAAATCAGGATCTATGGAGATTCTCAGTCATCCAGGTCATGGTTGTCCCAAAGGTGCTTTTTCAAAAGTCAACTGGACTTTGTTTTTCCTTGAAAATGTTTTGCTTCTCATCCAAAAAGCTTCTTCAGTTCTTCAGCTTCTTGGATGAGAAGCAAAACTTCTTCAAAGAAAAACAAAGTCCAGTTACCTTTTGAAAAAGCACCTTTGGGACACCCAAATCAGGAGGTTTTGAAGCTTGGGCATCACTGCAGGGACCGATTGGGTTTCCACTTCAACTGGAGAAGGCTCTTCTCAGAAGGATCCAGGCAAGCAGGCTGATGAATCTGGACAAGAGACTCTCAACTCTCCTTCAAAGTAATCAGAGCTGTAAAGATCGAGTGAGAGAGAAATTGGATGCAGATTTTAACAGATGGTAAATATTGGTATTTTACAGGAAAGACAAGTTCCACTGAATAAGAAACAGTCCCAATATTTAATTTCAGCAGAAACCAAATGGCCTGCTCTATTCAGTTTCTCTTTCTTTATGTATTTAGTAACCCTATGCTCTTCTATGGCAGAAATGGTCAGTTTAATACTCTTCCAGGGATTAACCCTGAGGTTTCTCATACCCAAAGCACATTCTTTGCCCTTCAGCCCTTCGTTATCACTTAGAAGCCACGTTGCTATGGAAGCACTCTTTAGAGAGCCAGGATAGGCAGAAGGGCTCACCTGAGCATCGTGTTCTGACCTAGGCTTCCTTAGAAAGCATAAAGCACAATCTTAGTCCCGGCAAAACCTCTTTTATTTCCACAGCTGTGAATTACTTTCATTCACAGCCTGCAAGGCTTCACAAACAGTCTTTCAGGGGAATGTTTATAAACACCCACCTTATCGCAATTGGAATGCTGCCAGAGAACTAATTGCCAAACGCAGGGCAAGGCCAAACTTGGCACAGAATCAAACAGAACTTTTCAAAGCTTGAACCGACCAGATGAACTAACTGCTTCCTGCAAAAGCTCACATCCTGTTTGCTCCTCTTTTATGTCCTATGGGAGGAGCCAATCATCTCCAAGGTGTGGCCTTACTCCCGAGTCGACCCTGCTTTCTCAATTGTTCTTGTCTTCTGGCAGCTCTGCGCATGCGCACACTGGGAATGGGCTCCAGCTGTTCCTCTGCCTCGCTGATATCTGACTCTGGAGACAGCTGTTAAGTACCAGATGGCCTTGGCCCCCTCTCTGCCTCCGATGCAGAGCCCTCGTCCGAGCCTTCCCCAGACTCCAGGACTGGACCATGTTCCTCCCCAACCTCCTCACTGTCCGAATCTGCTGCCAGCTCCGCTGGCCGCTGGCGGGCCACAACACATCGTGTCTGTGGCCAGGTGGGCTTGTGGCCTCAGCATGCATGGAGTGGTCATCTGCCACTGAGTCTTCCTTGCCTTTGGAGCCCTACAGACTCCTCCAAGCAACAGACTGGAGGGGCAGGGCTCCTGTTTTTCCAAAGCCCTGAAGGACAATTAGAAGACTTCTAAAAACTTGGTCCTATTTTATTCCTGTTCTGGGCCCACAAAATTCAGAATCGCCAAGGTTGAAAAACACCATTCCAGAACCTAGGAGGAGGCTTCCTGTGCACTGCCTGGGAGGCAGAGTGTGTCAAAGCCAATTAAAACTAGGACAGAGCATGTCGAAGTGTGCCAAGGCAGAGAGTGTGTCAAAGCCAAACACGGGCCTTTTCTGCTGTGGCTCCCACATTGTGGAATCTTCTCTCCCTGTGATGAAGTTGGCCTCACCCCTTCTGGGCTTCCAAAGATCCCTCAAGACCTGGTGATGCCAGCAGGCCTGGGGCCCCCCAGGGGATGGGCAAATTAGTCAGATGGCTCTGTTGTTAATAACAACCCTTCATCTGCTATTTCATTGTTTTCCCTCTATTTGTAATGTTTTTGGAAATTAATATTGATAATGGTTTTAGGTATCTGTTAATTGTTTTACCACCCAAGATTGCCTCTTTTGTGAGATGGGCAGCTGTAAAAATTAGACAAAGAAATACAAATAAATATCATAATAGAAAAAAGGCTGAATTTAATGTAACTGGGACCCAGAAATCTTTCCTGCTCCAGGTTCCCCAATCCCAGAGGCAGGTTTACTGACTTCTTACTGGCTTTCAGGCTGCAACTGGGACCACCATCTGCCTGCCACTTGCCGAAGGAGCTCTCTTGGCCCAGCGCTGCCCCGTTTCTCCTGCCATTTCCAGCCAAGAACGCAAAACCCGCCTTCAGGTGCCAGCCTGTTTTCCTCATGCAATCTATTCTGGTTACTGATTCTCAAGTTTTATTTCACAAAATCCTGGCTCTCAGTGTTGTGCATTGGGGGAGGTAGTGGCCAGCCAGCGTGGAGTAGCCTTCCTTGTGCCCAGCCTCTGCCAGCTGGCACCTTCCCCAATCGACTCGTCGCTCCAATCCGATGGACGATGAGGTTGGCGGCAGGTTGAGCCAAGCCTTTGCTTGCCTCCGAGACTGGCTGTGTTGTTGGAATTCCTGCCGAACACTTTTCCTTCTTGTTCCTTTTGTGGCGTTTAATTAAATATCTGTTTGTCTAGAGTCAAACACTGACAGCTCTGAAACCTCCAATGATTTATCAATAAACACAATGAGATAATTGCTCCAATGCTCATCTGACCTTTCCACAGCCCACAGAAAATGGAAGAGGACCATTCTCTCCCGCTTTCCTCTGCCTGCTGAAGCTTCTTAGCTCTGATTGATGCCTTCTCATTAAGTATATTAAAAGATGGTGAAATATCACTGGGCACTTCGACAGCTTTTAAAAGGCAGCGCTCTCTCTCCCTCTCTGGATACCTGCAATGGCGGAAGAGAGATGAGGTCAAGGTTTAATGACCTGGTGAGGATTAAAGAGAGAAGTCAAACTCCTCGCTTTGTTTTCCTCTGCGTGACCTTGCAACAGGGAGACCGGGGGTGTTAGCTTTTCCACCGATTGATTTTACCGCCACTCCCATGTGTTTCTCTGCTCTGCAAAAGGGTTTCAATCAAGACCTGTGTAAAGGCCATTTTGCTGCCCAGGCCTGGATTTCACTGTTAGACAAACAACTGGTCAGAGGTCAAGCGCTTCAGTTAGATATCTGACCCACCGTGTCCCAGAGATCCAAGGCCTGTAACACCTGTTCAATCAATAAACTTACAACCAGTACGGACAGAAGGTTAAAAAGTTGTTCCATACCAGTGTTATTCAACCTTGGCCACATTAAGAGGTCTGGACTTCAACTCCCAGAGTTCCCCAGCCAGCCACTGCTCCATACCAGACTGATATTCTGAATGTAAATATTTATGCAAAGGGTCTGCTGGCTATTATTTCAGCATCCTATACAAGCGGGGAATAGGGTCTGCCACAGAGAAGCATTGAGGGATGAACTTCAACATCAAGACACCCTGTTCTTCCCTGCCTTTCCAACCCTTCAAGATTTAAATCTCAAGCATTTAACCCCAGTTTATACCCCAAAACACTAATTGATACAGGTATGTACAAACTACATTTCAAGGGTAAAATTTAGCATGTTGGTCTCTGCACATTTCGATTTTGTTATGCAACTGAGTTATCCCCAGAAGCTGACCCATACCCAGTTCTTGCACACGAAAACAATTGTGTTCACATGGACCATTTCTAGTCCAGGGTTATTCTGGGCCTGGCTTACATATGAAGCTGCTCTCAGAAACTACCCCAGGACTGCAAAAAGAAAGATCCGAATATATGAAATTACTTACAGAATGATAGCACTAATGAAGACGAGTGGAACATCGTTCCCAACACGGGAACTCCGAGAGCTTTATTACTTATAAATAAATAATTTATCACCTCTCTTACTGGCTCTTCTCCCGCGGTGCCTGCCACATGTGAGGCACAGGAGGGGCCTAAAAGTACTTAGCAGACTCCTGGATTATAAACAATTAAAACTTTATTGATTTATTGATGTATTGGCTTGCTTGTTTGCATTACTTACAACCCACCCAAATCCTAAGGGAGACCCAGTAACTTATCAAAGGGGGGAAAAGGGAACTGCAGCAATCAATAGCTAAATCAAAATCACACTGCACGAACAAACAATCTGGGCTACACAAGTTGTTTCCGATTAGAAGGTACAAAATTCCATGGTTATTTACAGGATGGCAGTTTAGTTTTCACAAAGCTCCCTTCTTTTTTCCTACTTTCTTGTCTTTCCTGTACTCACCATCTTTCTCTTCTACTTGCTTCTCTCCGTGTCTTTTAAAATTTTTCTGCCCTACCTGCCTTCTACGAAAGTGTCAGTGAATCTTTCTCTCACTGCAGCAAAACGCGGGTGATCTCCACTTCCCATTTCTGGTGAAGGTCCCACCAAATCTTTGCCTGGACTGGTGACTTTTAAAGGGATGGGGCCAAGGACAGCCCAATGTCAGGGGGGAAATAGCCAGGCATGGGACTCTTTCTGCATGGAGAGTGAGGTGCACAGCTTTGCTTCCTGGGAGGCGGAAGAACAGGGCAGGCACAACCCCAGGATTGGCCTCAGACATTGCAAGGAAGCCTGGCTTAATGGAATTATCCATTTCACTTCCTCCTTTAATGGAGCCCAGCCCCGCCAATTAGCACAGGGCTGGATCTCCTCATTAACTCCATCCATGGAACCAAAGGCTTTGCTGACGGTTATGTGCACCTTCCAAGGTGAAGAATCTGCGAAGGATCCGTGCAACTTGATGCATCATGTCTGGAGAAGGGAAAGAAAATAATGAAGCAGCCCAAGAAAAAGGCTGCTCTCCCCTTTCAAATCATGACACCATCTTCAGTTCTTAAAATTATTTCAGCTGTGGTGGCGACCAAGCCAGAAAAGCATACATTTGATCAATTGTTGTTTATTGTAAATCTAAATAGTCTTTAAAGTAGGCGAGGGAACAAAGAGAGGACATCTTGTGAAGTTGGAATGCATCCAGTTCAAACTCCAGGGCTGTCCTTTGTTATCAGGAGTGTTCTCGACTTCAATCATCTGAATGTTGAAAAACCCTTTACAAGTCAGAAATGCCTTTTGATGCATGTTAGATTTCAACTGCCTCCATTCACAACTGGAGTTTGGCAGAAATGTTGACTAGGAGGTGTGGAAGATGAACGCCTTTGTGTCTTCTGTTATTTCCTGCTTTCCGCAAAAGCTTCAACCCGAGGGATTTCATGCTAAACTCGGTTAGCATAAACAAAAATAGCCATCCTCTGAAGCAGATTCAGCTGGGAGGGATGAGTTCAAGGCCATGTGGGGAGACCAGTCACCTTCCCACCTGTTGGTCCCCTCAGAGGCCATGAGGATGGAGCCAGAGGTGGGTTTCAGCAGGTTCTGGCCAGTTCTGGAGAACAGGTAGCGGAAATTTTGAGTAGTTCGGACAACCGGTAAATACCACCTCTGACTGGCTCCGCCCACATCTATTCTCTGCCTCCTGAGTCCCAGCTGATTGGGAGGAAATGGGGATTTTGCAGTAACCTTCCCCTGCCATGCCCACCAAGCCACGCCCACAGAACCGGTAGTAAAAAAATGTGAATCCCACCACTGGATGGAGCCTTCTCTGTAAGAAAAGATTGCTGGTGAGTCACACTCGAGATGCCCCAAAAGTCTCTGGAAAACTTTCTCTTTTGCTCCTCTCCTTTGATTATTAATCTTTTCTTTCCCTCCTAGGATAGCGTCTGCCTCTGTTAATTGTTTCTAGGTTCATAATATAATGAAAAACAGTCTTCTGTGCCCAAGGCACCTTTTAATTATACAACAGAGCAGGTGAAACCACTTGATACTTCCCCTCTCGCTCTTACCCTACCTAGTAATTAAGGAAGGCCAGGCTTTCTCTCTAGGGGATGCGGTCAAATTCACTGTTGCCAAACAATCAAGTGGAGCCTGGATGTGACGTCCCCATCATTTCTCAAAGGGACAACAGGAAGGGGGGGCTAATTCAAGTGACAGGGACCCAGAGGATCTGTGCCAATGAAGTCAGAGACCAAGATAACTGAATAGCACCGTTCCGAAAAGAACATCGCTGAAGGAATGCAGAAAGTCAGGGAGAGAGATCAGAGGACGGGGTCAAGGGGTGATCATTTTGGATCCAGGAAAGGTCCCAATGGGTCCATAGCATCTCCTTGATCAAATGTCTCCATCCCCTGCACAAAATGCTGAAGGTTGTCTCGTGTTCTCCAGCCACCTGGAATGAGCAAGAGGGACGTCTGTCGTGGCTGCATCTGTGAAATGTTGGTCTGTTGCTCATGCTATTTACTGATTATTGCTATCAAAATACTGTCTCTTGGCACTGATTACAATTACACTTTGAAATGTGCATTTTACATTTTTGAAAAACCTCCTCCTATGCTAGCTTCTCTGGCTCTTTTCCACGAGTTGGTCCACCTGCTGGTATTGTTTCAAGTTTACGAACATGGTGTGCAGAGGGCATGAATAAAGGAGACAGAAAATCAAAGTGGGAAGGACCAAACCTGCCAAGCGCATTAGAGCAGAATCCCTCAGCAAAAGAGCCTCCTGGAAAGAGCCCTGCCTGGAATCTCAGGAGCCATGGGGCCCCACCATTGGCAGACTGACTTCAGCTCTGGGCTGAAGGGGCAACCATCTCATTCCACAGGAGGAGCCTTCCCAACTCCCTCCTGCCTGTGGGAAAGGCTGCCGAGACGGATTCCACACCAGAGAGCGAGTGGACCAAGGTGGCCCAGTGGGCGGCCACAAGAAATCTATTGCCACTGCTCCCACGGCATCGATGGCATGAGAAACCTCCTCCCACTGAACCCCCTTTGGTGGCCCTGAAGGCACCTTTCTGACAAGCATCCCTCAGAACTGATGGCCGACTTTTTTGTCTTGTGGGCACAAGCACAGGAACTGAAATCCTCTTTCTAGAGCTTAATTAGTAGAAAGCTGGTGAGATGCTTCCCCTCCCCGACCTGGTGCCCTCTTTTCCAACCCGTCTTGTTGATATAAATCCTCCAAGAAGAAAAACAGCAAAGGGATTTGTCTTTTTTTGCCCCACTCAGCAGATGGCAAAGGTGGGTCTTTACAGGCCTATCCAGAGCCTTGTGAAACATATTTTTAGATGATGATGATGATGATGATGATGATGATGACGACGACAATGATGACACTGGCAGTATTACTGACAAGGTGTAGTGTCACCATCTCCCTGCCTGATTATCACCAGCTGTCGATTTCTGCTTCATCTTCCACCCTGGCCAAATCAATAATCAAATCTATTCCAAGTGCTTGGCTTTTGCTTCAAAATTTCCATTTGGCTTGTACAGTCATTCAAAATAAAATATTTAGAGGACAGGAGACCTGCAGAGCTCAACTTGTGTGTTTTGGGTTTTGTGCAAATAATTAGACATCACAGCCCTTCTCCGGGCTCTAGTTAGAGCCGTTCCTTGCTTCCCTTCCCCCCTCCCCCAACACAGCTCCATTGGGAAGGGAGCCTCATTTATGGAAATAATGAAGCTAACCATGTCTTACAAATTGTCTGGGTTGCGCTCTGAAGTTGCTGGTGTTCAAAGAAATTTTTCCCAAAAGATCTTGCGGGGAAAGAAGGGGTTAATCCCTGCATTCACGTTTTCTTCCAGACTTGAAATCCATCATGCAAAGATGGAGCCATGGACAAGAACACCCACAGAGAGCAAGAGTCTGGTTTTTTTAGGAGTTGGTGGAGTGAGGGTCGTTCAGAGCTGCTCACATCCCCCTTTTGTGGTGAACTGAGCACTAACAAGCTGCCCGTGTTTGTCAGACCTGCCCCAGTCCGATCCCTTAGGAAAGAAAAACCCTCGACTCCATCGGGTTGAAGTAAAGGTACTTTTACGGAGAGATGCTGGTTGCAGTAAAGTCAGGCAGAATCTGAGTTTCCCACACAAGAAGACACAAACTATTTCCTTCAGTCCTGTCCATCTCCCCATGACCAGTCCAAACACAGCCAATGCGATGCCGGCAGGATGTTTTGGGAACGCTGAGGTGTTTCAGCTGGTAACTTTCCACACTCAGGAAAACGGCCTTGAAGATGCCTTGGCACCACCGGTCCCTCAGTGATCTGCTTTTCCTCAGCTGTCACCTGAATTCCCCCACACAAAAACGCATACAAGTTTTTTGCTGCCCATTTGGTTCTCCCGACCCCCCCCCCCAGCCCTTTGATGGCAGGACGCCAGCACAGTGCCAAGCCGAAGATGGTGGACCTGACAATATTCCTCCCCCAAACTAGCTAGCTCCAACAGACTGCATATTCATCATGAGATGTTCTGTTCTTTTCTGTCTTAACTTGATGCCTGACCTATGGTGACGCATGAGCATGGTGGATTACACAGTGGTGTAGTCCACTAGTTCAGCAAAGCATGGCTTAGTGCAGGCGTCTCCAAACTTGGCAGCTTTAAGACTTGTGGACTGCAACATGCTGGCTGGGGAATTCTGGGATCTGAAGTCCACAAGTCTTAAAGTTACCAAGTTGAAAGAGTCCTGCCTTGGTGCAAAGTAGGCGCCTCACCCACTGGGCCTTCCCACCCAAGTAGTTCCAGGTCCACAGATTTTTCTGGCCTCATAAGATCGTAGGAGAAGCAACCTCAACAAGTGATGGGAGAGGACCTTCTTCTCTGTCCTCAGGGTGCGCTGCTTTTACTCACTTCTCTGCCAGGAGGTTCCCCACCCAAAGGTAGAATCTCAGCATGGTTCCAGTGGAACACCTGGCTGTTTATTGTGCAAAAATCCCCTGGGAACCTGGCAGCTTTTCCAGGTGCATCGTTCTTCCTCCACCCACAGGCTACAAAACAAGAAAGGCTAAACATGGGTGCGCAAGGGGACAATCACCTGGGCCTCCTTTTCTCCTTCTCTGACGTGCTTCTTTCTGATGCCCAATAGATTTGCATGGGTGTCAGGAAGCATTTTCTGCCCATAATAGTGATGGGGACAAACTCTTCCCCACAAGCCACTTAGTCAGTGCATCAATTCCACAAAGATGTGATTAAAATAATAATAAATTAACTAAAAAAGCCACCAACAACACCCCATTTCAGGTGTGAAACAGCTTTAAGATAACTAATTATTTACACAGCTTGGTGCTGCATCTGTGACGGTATTTTTGATAAATATTTTGACCATGTTTGAGCTTGAAAATTAACAGAAACCTGAGCAATGCCACTTTAGAATTCTACATCGATATTCACTTCTCAGGATTGTTGCCCTGCCAGCTCTGGATGGCTGGAGGTGGCACCGGAGGGCAGAAGAGGAACAAATGCAGTTCTTCGTACAAAGTGAGTTTGTTGCTGAACGGCCTGTTTTCACACCGAGACACACGCAAGGCTAACCCTTGCAGGAAAGCCTTAACTTTGCTGCTTGGCTGGATCACCTGGGCCAGGCCTGGCACTAATAAAAGATCCAGGGAGATCCTCTTCCACGTGGCCCAATTTCAGATTCCCCACAAATGCCAAGTGCAGGAAATCAGGAGTCCAGGCAGTTCAAATGAATACATGGTTTTAGTGCATTCTCTCTACAAAAATCTGAACTACTGGTTGTCAAGGCAAATTGGCGGTACGTAAGAGTCAACGGAACTCAAGGTGGGCTGGACCTAGATCTCTTGTTGCCATGAAGGGACTCAAGACTGATGACATGCTTGACCCCTCCCTCAGCCTGGTCATTTCCTACACAAATTTGGAATTGTGTCAGTAGGTCCACCATCAGGATTGACAAACAATTTTCATTGGTCTCCTGGAACTGGAACTTTGGGTTCATGGTTTACATTTTTAGGCATCCCTAAGCTTTGAGTCACATCTTTCTTTTGGGAGCTCACTAACACCTTCAGGGTTATCCCCACAACAACAACCCTATGAAATAGGTTGGACCGAGGGAGAATGACTGTGGCTGAGGGTGCATCTGAACCTGGTTCTCCTCAGTCCCAGTTTGACACGTTAAGTCTTACCACATCCCTTCACTGAGTCCTTTCCTTCCATCCTTATAAAAGAATCTGATTTTTAAGAAGCTGCAGGGGGAAAAAAGGTTTTTTCCATGGCTGAAGGGTAGACTTTCTAAGCTTCTCTCTGCTACCAAACCAGGAAAGGTTCAACGTAACAGATCAATTGTCAGGGTTCCATCGCTTGCTGGGGGAGTGAGGCTAAAGACAAGCTCTGAGACATCTTCTTGCCAAATAAATGTTGGTGTGCAAGAACTTTGCCCTTCTTTGGCCTATGGCTTTCCTTCTTGCCAATGCCTGGCTCAACCAGCAGTCTCCAGCCCTTCGCTAGACCCAGTGAGGCTGGAGGGAAAGGCTCTGGATCTCCAACGCTTAACCACTCCAGCTAGCGAGCCTCTCCCTTGGCTCTTTCTTGGCCGTTCAGAACCATCCTTCTCCCATTGTTAATGCAACTGCCATACCCTGCCTCTGCACTGAGTGAAAGCTAATTATAATAATTAACAGAGAACTCGTGAACTTGTCAAACTGGTAATTATAAACCGCAGGGACTTTTATCATTAATAGACAGTGCTCAGAGTAAAACAATGGAAATAGAACCAAGGCGTAAATGTTGCTTTTGATCAAAACTGCACTGAGTGGGATTGTCAGCTCTTGGCCATTGGTCACCGTGCAGTGGGGTCATCCTAGCCATTGTCTCCAGGCCCAGAGGAAGGCAAAGCAGCCAGGCAAAAAGAGCCGTTGTAGAAAGGACAGGGCAGGTTTTCTGGTTGCTGCGTTTCTTGGTGGTGTCCAACTTGCAGTTCAACCGGCTCTGAATTGGCACCCTTCCCCACACAGAGAGCTCTGGCCAGGTGAAGTGAGTCTCTGGGCCTGGGCGAGGCACAGAGAGAGTGGCACACCCTCAAACTAAGCCTGGAAAGCGGAACTTAGTTTATCAAGGCCATGCAGATGAGGTGATGGAGTCTCCTGAGATGCTAAAATGGATGTCCTAGATCAGTTTGGAGAGACAAGAAAGCATTGAGGAAAGTCATTCCACATTAAAGGGGACAAAAATGAAACTTTCCTATTTGTCCATGTCCATGCTGTGGGGCGGGGGGGGTAATTCCTTTCCCTTTTCTCCCTTTCCCTAAGAGGTCCCCTCCTCAGCAGGCATGCAGAGACCCACAGCAAGGAAGCTCTCAGGTAGAACCAGGCACCTGCACTGGACAGCCCGTGATGAGAGGAGACCTCTGCCTCCCTCCTTGGAGGACAGTTAAGGCATCCTGGACCTCCTCAACTACATTCACCAACCTCCAAGCTGGAGGGTGTCTTGCTTGTACTCCTGCCACCTTCTATCTGTGGAAGAGGAAGGAAAGGTCCATGACCATCTTTATTTCAGGCAGGAAACAGCCATGAAGGTGTTTCTTTGTGGCAACGCTGTCCAAAATGCATCCATTCCAACCTCTGAAAAGGACGCAGCCCCACTCAGCCCCTATGAGGGTGGGAGGGTGGCAGTGAAGCCCCCAAGATCCAGGGGCTTTCTGAAAACCAAGCGCCAGCCACTCTGATTCCTGCAGGGGCTCTTTCCACTCGCTATGAAAGAGAAACCTCTGACGTTTCTCAGGGATATGGAGGCATTTATTTTCAAAACCCTCCCATCAGCAGAGATGTCATTATTCTTCAACTTTCCCTGCTTGTATTGTAAGCTTTCTCTCCTGGACGGTAAACAACAAATGGTTCTTTTCACCCAAGAGATAAGATTGTTTGTCTTCCAAAGTCACCGCAGTGTGTATGTGAGGCCTGGGATTGTTTGAATAATGAGTCTCCCGTAGAACGTATGTTTCTTTTTGTGTGTCCTTCTGGTAACAAAGATCTGAGATTTCCCAAGGCAGCTGCGGCTTCACCTACCAAGGAGGCTGTTTCTGAAGGGCAGCGACGGCCGTGCCGGAGGAAGGGAGCTTGTCCTGCCTCTCCACTCTTGAGGCCGAGAGGCTGCAAGCAAACTCTTTCGGTCCAAATCCCCAGCAGGAGCAGAGCAAACCGCACAGGCCACCATCCTGTTTTCACTCCAACCACTGCAGCAGATGAGCTATTGATTTGCAAGCTTAAAAAGAAGAAATATGAATCTCGGAGCTGCTATTTTAAGCTTTCCCCAGGTTCAGGTTGAACCTTTCTGAACAGGGGTTGATGTTATGGTAAGCTAAAAGCATAAAGCTGAAATTAAGCCAGGCCCTCTGCCCAAGATTAGACAAACTTTGAACTTTAGTGTGTAGAAGTATTCCAAGAGCCACAAAATCGACTGTTGCCTTAATTTTAGACCTTGAGAAGAGATGCTGGGATCTGACAATGCTCAGCTTGGACCGACGGTGGAGCAGAAAGCCATCCCCAAGGCCTCCACAGGAAAGGTGAAGAGGGGGGAAGACATGGAAGGAGGTCTCCACTAGGACAGCCGCCTGCCTGTAGGCCACCAAAGGAAGGAAGTAAGAAGGTACTGATGGGGCAGAGGGTCCCGGGTTGAAGGTTAAGGGGTCCTGTTTCTTCTTCTGAGGCCAGTTAAGGGAGCAAAAATAACCCACAAAAGGGGCACCCACCCCTTCCACATCACAGCAGTAGAAAGCCATCACTCTCACCACCCCTTAGTCAACATTTTGAACACAACAAAACCATCAACATCGGGACTGTCTTAATTTTTTAAATATGGCAGAGGCGAACACACATATAATTAATATTTTAGAAACCAATGTGAAAGAGCCCATATAATTTGGTGTCCAAATGAACAAAAGAGCTAAGGACTTCCTGAAATGCAGCCATCTGTTTCATCTCTGCAATTAATCCCACCCGTTTTGTCGTTTCAGCTGTCCTGAAACTTTAGCCAGCCCCTCTTTTAAGGCAGGCGGTCTGTTGCATCACCGTTTGTTCCCCACAAGGCTTCCTTATCCCGGTTATGTTCAAAGTATGCGGTATTATTCCTTGATATTCAAAGCCGCAGCCCTTTTCAAGCAACTGAGCACAATGAGCAATGGGCTTCGTCATGCAGCCTATTCAGCCATCAGCCTGAGATTATTAAGAACTTCCTTCTAAGGAAAACACAATCTTAGGTTAGCAACGAAAGAGGGAGATGCTTGAGATCATAACGTGCCAACTTCAGAAAATCCAGATCTTGAGATGTCAGCATGAGAGGTTTCCAGATCAGAATGTTTCAACCTCAAAACATTTACTTCACTTAAAGCATGTTGCCCTGTTCTTTAGCGCAAAGGATCCCACAGCAGTTTACAAGGATCAGAGATGTGCACCCACACACCCACACACCCACACACCCACACACCCACACACAGACACACAGACACACACACACACACACACACACACACACACACACACACACCAGGCACATCAACTGGAGGCGGAAAGTAATAGAGAAGAATTTACTGTATCTTTGGACTTGGATATTCACCTCCCGTTCTACAAACTCTAAACTGAGAAAAGTTGGATAGGGAAGAAAGGTTTCATCTAGCATTTTTGGGGGGAGAGGGTCATCCTGCACAGGTGATCTAGGATTGGGAGGAACGGATCCAGGAATCTATTTTGGTAGCTGAAAGAATACTAGGTTTAAATAAAGAATATTCTTATTGGTAGAGCTACATAATAAGGACATTTTCTAAATTTCAACAGATGGTTTTGCTCTTTGGAAACTCTTTTTATTCTTGAGATGCGTTTGGGAGTCTAAAATCTGGACTGTTCCTGCTTATCTGCTAGAGCTTCCCCAGTAGATCTTTTGCCTCCCCTTCTGTCTAGCTTGAAACTCCTGGAGAGTACGGGGTGGGGGGGAGGGTGATGTCCTTCACATGGTGCTCCATCACACGTTGGGGTTCATTGGCTTTCCCCACTTTGTTGCAGCCACCTAAGCCCTGCATGGAGGGATGCTTGTGAGCCAACAGAAGTGGCTGTGCTTTGGAAGCCCCTGCAGGTTGGGTGGAGAGGGCCACTTTCCTAAGCGAGAGCATCAGGACATTTAAAATGCATTAAAGGATTCCAGCTTTGAAGTGGAAAACATTCTGGCTAATCAGAGAAACAACTTTTCAAAGGATTTGTGGGAAGGGTCTTTACCTTCAAGCTGGCTGGTTTCTCCCGTGGATAGTTCTATGAATAAAACATCCATCTCCCAATTAAATCTTGATTTAATTTCTTTCTCTTTTTTTCTAAAACTGATGAACTTGACTGGTTTCACAAAAGACAATGAACATTAGTATTCTTTTGTGTCACAAAATCCTGGAGGAACAAGGGACTTTGCATAATCGCTTGGTCCTCTCACCCAAACCTCCTGAACTCTCTGATGATTTGGAGGATTAAAGGGGGGGGGGACGGAGACTATTCTTCCTGGTGACAGACGGTCTCTTGGCCCTCAGCCCATGACTCTGGCCAGCCTATCGGCCTCGGAGAGATGGAGGCATCATGGAGAAGAAGGAGCAAAGAAGAAATCTGGAAAGAAATGCCCCCATGATTAGCCAGAATAATAAGAAAGACCGGTCTCATTGTTCAACTGGGCCACATCAAGTCGCTGCATATTAAGAGCCACAGTCACTCTCGTTCCAAGAGCTCTTATGATATATTCAGAAGGGCAACTCGTAACCATCCGTCAAGAGATTTCTTCTCATGTCACAGCTGTGAAATGAGTCCAACCAGGAAAGCTACTAAGCGGAACCTCTTTGGCCAAAATCGAGGACCATCAAAGCAACTTTTTTCGGCAGGTTCTGACGTTCATTTCATTTTCCACAGAAGTGATTTTACCTAATGGAGAGTTACTCTTTCAGTTGCTTAACTGACCAAAGCAGCTGGCCAAATTGTTAGAAACCTATGTAGTTGAATGAGGCAAAGTTACTTACTCAAGGTGTAATTAGATCTAGCAAGACTGCAAGCTAAGCTGAAGGAATTTAAATTGTACCTTTTTTAAAAAAAATACAAGATTAAAAATGAAGATTTATCTACAGTAATGTTTCAATTACCGTTTATGGCAAAAATAATATTTGGAAAGGAAGGATGTGTCATTGCACTTCCCAACTCTTCTATCATGGTGAAGCTTACCATTACTAATTTTATGCAGTTTACTTTGGTTTTATTTGTTTACTTTGCAAATTTATATGGACACCCATCTCATAAGAAGTAATTATTACTCTCAATAATTACCACATTACCAAATTGCAGTGGTAGAATTCTTTCACACCTCGTAAGAGTTCAGGCATAACCGTCTCTTCTTTAAGAGAAGCTTGCGAACTAACTGGAAGCCATCCTCCCTCATTTCTTTTGAGGTTCCCCCCAAACCAGTAAATACAAGGCTGGCCTTTCGTTGCAATTGTCTTCCAGACCAGAGTTTGTTGACCTGTGCAGGCAAACCCAACAGAAGAAGACTCTTGCTGCATCAACCAAGAAAGCTCTTCTATTGTTGGCAATGATCTTCCAGGGACACAAACCATGCTCTCTCTCTCTCTCTCTCTCTCTCTCTCTCTCTCTCTCTCTCTCTCTCCCTCTCTCTTTTTTTCCCTTTCTTCCCT
>QLTV01003983.1:949968-972198 GCA_003457575.1 Thermophis baileyi | reverse complement strand
TCTCCCACCCACCCACACCGCCCTCTCTCTCTCTCTCTCTCTCTCTCTCTCTCTCTCTCTCTCTCTCTCTCTCTCTCTCTCTCTCTCTCTCTCTCTCTCTCTCTCTCTCTCTCTCTCTCTCTCTCTCTCTCTCTCTCTCTCTCTCTCTCTCCATCCCCTTACTGCCAGAGAGGCAAGGGATGAAGCCAAAGTCTTCTCATGTTATTGCAAGTACAGCAGACTTCCAAGGCTTCATCCACAGGTGATACCCTCCACAAGGACATTGCTCCTTCAAGCCTTCCTTATAGGAGCCTATTCTAGGAGAAGGACTGGCAGAGCCAGGGGGAAGAGTGAAAAGAGGGATCATTTTAGAGTTGTTACATACCCACAAGTCCATACACACACCCCTTGAATGCCATTGACCTTTATCTCACTCTATAACCAGGCGCAGACCATTAGTTGAGAAGATTCCTGTGCGTAGGCTTTTAGCAATAAATCAGTTCATTTGAACTTTCAGGGGTGGACCTGTTTTTCCCCTCCTATGAATCAGATCCTTGATCTGTCTCATTAGCTTGATTGGCAATGGCCTTCTGGGATCTCAAGCAGACAGAGAGTCGGCCATGAACAGGAGATTTGGGGATCTTCTGCAGTCACTCGTTCTTGGGGTCCAGTTCAAAACCAGTTAATTTTCCTGCTGCCAGAAGAAAGACATTCCTGGTGCAAGATGCCCTCTGATGGGTTTGCCTGCCTCACTCACTTGGATGCTAAGCCACCAGCTGTTTCTGTAGGATGGAAGTGCTGTGAAATTTAAAAATGAAAGCCTCTGATCTGGGATCAAACATTTTATTCCTTTCACCTTAACTTCACACCCATCCTTTTCCCAGATTCCCCAGTGTCAGATATAAACCTTTTGCTTGTTTCCCATTTTACCTCCATCTGTCTGCCATAAAAGGACTGGAAGATTTACAATCTGGCATGATTGATAAGCATTTCTGATGCCTGATTTATAAGAGGTAGCTGGTGATTTCGGATGGAAAGATTTAGGTGTGATTTGATTTTGATTGATGGAATTTGCTCTTATGAACGCAGAGTCTCATCAATGCCCAATTTGAAGTTAACGGCCATGTGATGGTCCTAAAAATGTGCAAATCTTTGGCAGCTTCAGATTAGAAAACTGGACTATTCTAATGTTTGGGAACAATCGTGTTGCATCCAAAAAAATAGAAATAAAAACGCAAACTGGGAGGGAGAGAGGATAAATGGAACCAATCTTTAATCATAATTGGGAGACTTCAAATGTAATTTCCTTTTCTTTGAGCCAGCAGAAAAGTCTCCAGTTACAAATAAAGTCAAGAGCTAAAGCAGGTATCGTATGCAAATACATGTCGCCTCCTTCTGAGATGTCCAAAATGAAAAACAGCCTTGGAGACTCCAAAATTTGCCTCGGAGGAGGTCTATGTGACCTGCTAAAATGTGCAGCACCTGGGCTTCAGTCTTGAAACGTTTGCAAGGTTGTCTTTGTGCAAAGCATTGTTTCCTGTTGAATCACATCATTTTGCAAGGTAGAAGCCGAAACTCAAAGGCTGCGCTCTGCCACCCACAATGGCCTCAGAGGCAGAATCCACAATACTTTGCCGCCTATCGATTTTGGCTATGGTGGAAGTTAAACTCCCTTTTTGCCGAGCCCTAATGTGAAACCAGTTTATCTTGCCCAAGTCCCTTAAAAGGCAGTTTCTATTATTTCAGTCTGGATGTGAAAGTGTCTCTTAAACAGAGGAAGCCATTCCAGGCAACCTGGAAAAAGAAGGGCGCAGGTGTTTCCTCCCTGTTTAGTCCTGGGAGTGAGGAGATTTGGCGGGGGAGGCGGCTCATACACTGACACAAGAGTCATTCTCATTACGTGGAATATAGAAATGGCCTCGTATGAACAGGCCACCAATGGCTGCCTCCGATAGTCCGCTGGATCCATTCTGGATGAGATGTTTCAAGTGGGCTTGCAAATAGTGGCAGAACATTCACTAACCTCTTTGCTCCCCGACACTCCAGAATAAAATGAGGTCTGCAAATGGCATAAATTGCCATGAGGGAATTGCCTCTTAAACTTTCCCCCCTTTTCTGCACCAATATTCAAGTTCAGAGAAAATTCAGCCCAAAATATTGTGTTATCCATATTACCAACCCGGGAGCCCAAAGACCCCTCCTTTTCTTTGTACCCAAATCCCATTTGCGATAAATGAGATTAATTTTCTAGATCAGGAACGAAATCTGCATTGTCTTGAACTCCGCCTGCTGCATGTTTGCAGTGAAGCTCCTATTCCGTTCAAAGAGAACGGTGCCCCATTTTCCTAATGCAAAGATGCTGTGATGGGGGAGCCCCCCTAGTTTCATTTCCACCCATGGACAGGTAATGTCCCAGAGGTCCCTTAAGGGAGGGAGAAGAAAATATGGCAGTCCATTTAGGGCCATCCAGAAGAAAACAACCTCTGCTATTCCTCTTTCAAGTTCCATTAATGTGAACTTCTCAGTGTCCTCCACATGAGTTTGTGCTGGAAAAATACACCAAGGCATCAGTGAAGAAGCCACCAAGGGAGGCCAACTGTCCTAACGAGCTCTCACTTTAGCAACCCACCAATTGTTTTAGATGAGAAGGGCACTGCTGCCAAAACTGACGGAGGACATTTGAAGATCAGAGATGCTTGGTCTGTCCAGAACACACTGGAGATATCATATCTCCAGCTCCTTTTCTAGAATTGTCATTCTAAAAGTCATTCATTGCTCTCAAGGCATCACAGCAGGACAATGATCAATTCAACTCAACCATATGGCAGAGTTGGGGGAACCTTCACCTTGACCAATCCCTGCCCCATTGCATTATATTTTGCCCATTACATATGCCACTTTGGCACACCTGGCCAGCAAGCATCCCGTTGTGAGGACACATTCCCCGGAGAACATCCATCTTTTGAAAGGTTTCCACTGAGTTGCTGAAAGAAATTCACGAAAGAGTGCTGGGTTTTCTATCTAGCTCGATCTAAATATTTATAAGCAACTTTTGAGGGTACGTGACCCCCTTGAACCTCTTCTGATGAGCTGCCACTAGAAATAGTGCAAAAGCAGGCCGGGTTCACCAGCGACTGCCACACTCGTCTCAGAGGTAGAAGCAAGGAAGAGCCCCCCAGAATTTTAACGAGAAGACGACTCGGCAATTAGGATGCTAGATGCAAATCCGTCCTATAACCGAGCAGGGGGAAGCATCCAGCCAGCAAAGTTAAATGCAGATTCAATTAGAAATTTCACTGAAATTTCAAATTACAGCTATTTTTTTCAAGCGACAGAATTACGTTGTATTACAGAAAAAGTGACAGGTAATTTGGGACCCTAAAGATTTCTTGGACTCTCTAGTTAATGGGGAGTTTAGCACCAATTCCACTGTAATTTGCACTTCTGAGAAACCGTGTTATTATAAAGTCAGAAATCTCTGACACTTTCAACTCTAGGATCTGCCAGGCTTAAGATGACCAGGAATTGAGAAGGCCTGAGTTCAAAGGTCAATAATTTCAATATCTGAGCCTGTGCAGCTTCCAAGAGCTGGCATTCCAATTGAAGACTTGAAAATTGGAGGTGACATTCAGAAGTCTCTGAAAATTATAACCCTGACTTTCTCCTTGAAAAGCTTATCTGAATCCTAGCTCATCCCTTGATGAGGTTACTGAAAATGCATTCTTTTCGGAAGACTTGAGAAACACCAGGTGGTACACAAAACACTCTGTTGCTACACAGAAGGGGAAAACATGGACAGGACCACACGGGCCAGGGGCACCGGTGATACTGGCTGAAATTTGCCAGACCTCAGCTGCATTGCAATCCATGTTTTCCCATTGGCTCTTCACCCCACATCTGCTCAAAATGCCACCCAGATGTTCCACATCCTCAGCTTTAAAACTCAATAGACATTCAGCGCTGATGAACTTTTACATCTTCCGAGTTTGACTCAGAGTGAGACACTGGTGGAGCTTTCCTACTGCACCAGCCTTCAGGAAACCAGTTTGGTGTAAGACTTCAATCATGGATCAGGCTCAGCCGTTCTACTTTGCAAGCAGCTTGTACAATCCCATCAATGGGGGCGCACTCAGCAGATCGTGGCTAAGCAGGTCATAAGTATTAGGCGCAAACCCACTTCTGCTTTCACTGGGAGTCAGACGAGCCCGTTTCATGGCAATTTAAGACTTGGTGGGAAACCCTTAAGCCTGGAAGAGAACTGGGGTTGGATTCTTGGAATTGCATTGCCAAGCGGAGAGCGGAAAAAGACACACTCCCTGGCCGTTCTGTGAGTGCCAACAGACAGGTGCCCATAAACTAACTCTGCTCAGGAAGGGTCTGCGCTCAGAGGGCTGAGCCCTGGGGCACCATTCCTGCCCCCCCAGGTCTCCGTCAACATTAGCAGCTGTCCTGCAGCTCGTAATTGGAGAGGAGAACGGTTGGGTTGCAGGACTGAAGTCCAGCCTAAAGTCGCTCTATTTCTTCCTGGGCTTTGATTGGAAACTCTACAAGCCGAGACCCCCCAGCCCCGCCCGAGCACGCAGCTTGCCATCCTGTTTGAAAAGGGCCTCCCACGTTTTCCATTTTCTCATTGCTTGAGCTCACACAATGCACCGCATACAACAGGCTCCAGCCCAGCAGGTTCTGTAATTTCAGCCTTGTAATATCAAACCTTAGCAAATGCCGGCTACAGAGGCAGGTTAGCCTGGGTTCTTTCACCCAGAACATGCTTTTCCCTCTCAGGACCCACCGAAACAAACAAGACTGAAACAGGCCATTTCGGGCAGATGAGGCCCCATCCGGTGTGGGCAAAAACGGTCTTGCTGGACACCTGAGCGCCTTCAGGGACAGCGGTCAAGCTTCTCATTTCACAAACTACTACGATAGGTCAGGGGAGAAACCTGATAATGCATTATTTTACACTTTAAAAGATATTAGAGTAAAATCAGTGTTAATTACTAGGGGCGGAGAGGGCTTCCCTCGAGGTAATAAGGCTATTATCAGAGGTGGGTTCCTCCCGGTTCGCACCGGTTCTATAGAACCGGTACTAAACTGGTGGTGATGTCACGGAGCCGTTTCTGTCAGTGCCAGTCCGTGGACGCCGCCATCCTTTTTTTGGATTATTTTTTTTGGGGGGGGAATTTGGGGGGAATTTTTTGCTGGTTTTTGCTTCTGCACATGCACAGAAGCCGAGTTTTTGGCACTGTGCATGCGCCGCCATCTTGTTTTTGGCTTTTTTGGGGGGGGGTTGCTTGTTTTGCTTCTGCGCATGCGCAGAAGCCAAGATTTTGGTACTGCGCATGCATGGCCGCATGGCACGGGAGGAAGCGAACCGGAGGTGAGGTAAGTTAGAACCCACCCCTGGCTATTATTATTGCGCAAGAAAACAACTCTTGCAGAAAGCCCACAACTCTTGTTTCCTCGCTTGGCTCTTGTCCCACAATGCCCTCCTTGGCAAGAGGCAGGCACTCCCTTGCCCCTTGCTGCACAAACCACCAGCCGCAGTGCCCACAGGGACTTCTTGGTCCCCCAGAAAGGAGAAGGGCCAAACCAGGAGGAAATTGCTTCGTTCCTCCTGGCAGCAAAGCCTCTCTCTCTCTCTCTCTCTCTCTCTCTCTCTCTCTCTCTCATAGACAAGGCACTTTCTCAACCTTACCAAAGCCACCCGCCCACCCTCTTCCTTTTCTCCTTCTCCTGCCCACCTTTTCATTGGTTTCCTTCGAGCAAAATGAAACCAGAAGCTCTTTGCTGGCTAAGCAAGAAGTCTTCAGGCCCACAATTAAATTAATAATTGAAGCAGCCCTGTGAGGCATTTATTGGAAATTTAAAATCAGTTTGATCCATGGTCTGTGGAGCCCTCCCAGCAGGGGTGAAATGCTCCTGGTTCGGCCCGGTCCGGGCATACCGGTAGCGCCACCTGCTGGTGGTTTGGAGAACCGGTAGCGATGGCAGCGCAAGGCTCCGCCCACCCGTCTGGATGCCGCCATTTTGCTTTTTTTTACCCTCTGCGCATGTGCAAAGCGTTCTGCGCATGCGCAGAGGGTGAAAAAGCCAATGCGCGAGTGGAGCACGGGCGAAAAAGAGTGCGCGTGCGTGGAGCGAGTGCTTCTGAACCGGTAGGGAAGGTAAGTAGATTTCACCGCTGCCTCCCAGGTGAGAAGGAGAGGTCTATCAACAGCTACACCTGGAGCTTCCACAGAAGAGAAGAGCCCAATTCCCCAATGGTGCCAGCAAGCAGGATGGAGGCACTGCCCTCCTGCCCATTTCATGGGGCTTCCCAAGAGATGGGGGGGTTCCTGGGTCTCTCTCAGCAGAGGGGCTCTTTCCCCCCCCCCTCCCCCACGATTCAGCAGAAACTCTGCGGGCACAAAACCTGCCACCTCTTTTGCCATCCTGATCTCTCCTCCGCTTCCATCTCTGCAGTCACAAAGTAATGAGTGAAAAAGCCCAAAGTGAGCTTGACTCTGGCACCGCTGGGAGAAGAGGGGAAAAACCTCTGTGAAAGTGGGACAGCTGAGGAGGATGACTTAAGCCGGTCCCACCTGAGGTGCGGAGACAACATAAAAGGGCACAACGGAATAGACACAGCCAGCTATATTTGCCTCTTGACAAGGGCAGAATGTCTCTCTGGAAACAAGGAAAGATCCCTTGATAGAAGATGGCAGCACCAGACACCCCAACCCCCCCACCCTTATTAATATCCTCAAAAGTACCCCTCAAAAGCCCAAGAGGCAAAGAAGCAGCGAGTTGGGCAGGATCGATAAAGAGGAGCTTCACTGCGAATGGCAGGATCTCCGCTGAGGGCTTCAGGTGCAGCTGAGCTCCTGTGGGAGAGGAAGAAGGTCCTGCTTGTGAGTCAGCCCCAACTCATAAGCACTTCTACTGTGGCTCCCCTGGTGGGCTCCCTTCTTCATGCTGTTAATTGGGTTTGTGAAAGACTCTTCTTCAAAGTCCAGCAAAAGCCGAGAGTTTTACTCCTGCAAGATTTTGCCTTTGGGCATTCTCAGTCTACGGGGCTTTGCCTAGATGGCCAGGGAATCGTCTGGCTCCTTCATACCACAACCACAAGTGTATTTGATCCCACAGCCACCGGCCATCTCTTTAAGTGAAACTCTGCCGTTAAATCACTGTCTCTCATGATCAGCCAAGCTCAAGGCTGTCCTATATGGGCTGCAGAACCAAGGCAACCACTTGTTGTTGTTAGTTGTGAAGTCATGTCCGACCCATCGCGACCCCATGGACAACGTTCCTCCAGGCCTTCCTGTCCTCTACCATCCCCCGGAGTCCATTTAAGCTCACGCAGGCTGCTTCAGTGACTCCATCCAGCCACCTCGTTCTCTGCCGTCCCCTTCTTCTTTTGCCCTCAATCGTTCCCAGCATTAGGCTCTTCTCCAGTGAGTCCTTCCTTCTCATCAGGTGGCCAAAGTATCTGAGTTTCATCTTCAGGATCTGGCCTTCTAAAGAACAGTCAGGGTTGATCTCCTCTAGGACTGATTAATAATGTTATTGCACAACAAAATTACCAGTAGATGTTGTAAAGTTGCTTACCTATATGCAGAATAGTTTCTATGAGCAGACCTGAATACTTGGTGATCAATCATAATCAGAGAGAACAAACCAGGGGTGGGTTCCTCCCCGTTTGGATCGGTTCTCCCAAACCGGTAGTGACTCGCTGGTGATGTCACAGTGATGTCATGGATCCAGTTTGGTCGGTGCCAGTCCGTGGGGATAACTTTCCTTCCCAGGAACAAGCGTCTTTTAATTTCTTTGCTTTAGTCCCCATCTGCGGTGATCTTGGAGCCCAGGAAAATAAAATCTGTCACTACCTCCATTTCTTTCCCATCTATTTGCCAGGAATTGAGAGGGCCGGATGCCATGATCTTAGTTTTCTTAATGTTGAGTTTCAAGCCAACTTTTGCACTCTCCTTCTTCACCCGCATCAAGAGGCTCTAGATGGCAACCACTAGAAGAAGGCAACCACTAGATGGCAGCACTAGAAGGCAACCACTAGATGACAGCAAGGGATACAGATAACTCCACCTCATTGCCGCCATCTATTGGCTACATGGAGCTTTCACAGTTCAAATATGATGGTCCTGGGCAATCTGGTGGATGGAGGCACCCATGAGCTAAAGTGAGAAACTAAAAGGGAAAAACTAAAAGGGAGAAAGCACTTCATAGAAAACTTGGGAATCCTGAGTATGATTCAGTCTGTCCAGTACATCCAGCCCGCTAGGTGGTGGCAGGAAGATGGAATATGCAAACATAACAGAGGATATGTTTGTTTGTTTGTTTGTTTGTTTGATTGTTTATTTGTTTGTTTGTTTGTTCTAGCTGCACCCTACACAGCCCCCTCAGTTGCCAAGCTGACTTGCTTACTTCCCTGAGCAAATCCTGGGGAAGCACACAATGGAAGTCCTTTTATGTTGAAGAGGTAGGTCTACCTGCCAAATCCTTTATTTCATACCCACCTGTTGTTGACTCCCCACTTCTGTTGCCCCACAACTAAACCACGGTAATTGCTCCTTGGTGCCCAGTCCCCTTCTTCCCCCAGCCCCTTCAGCATTCCACTCCTGAACAGAGAAAAAAGATTAGCTGCTCAGTTGGTTTGAGTGCCTTACATGAAAGGGATTGTAACTGGCATCAGATTAACCGTGAATGACCCAGGTGTTTGGGGAAAAGTGGAGGGCAATGTTAGCATTTCAGAGCAGAGGGTGTCAACTCGGTTGCCCTGCAGGAAAAGAAGGTCGAGCGCTTCCCAAACTCTGGCAAAAGAGGAGAATGTTTGGGATGAGGGCAGAGCTGCAAGATGGAGCCTGTTCACCTGGCTGAAGCTTGAAATGACAAGCGGCACCAGAGCCAATGCAGCCGCCTCCTTGGTGATATTTTGAGGGACTGCCAAGATAGCCCCCCAGTTCTCTGAAAGAAGCATCTGATGATGCTCCAGGAGGCTGGTTTCCATAAAGTCCTCCTAGAGGCCCAAACCTTAATACCAGCCGAAATAGAGAGCTGTACTGCTGCTGCTTCCAGTGCTCTGAGTCCATCTAATGCAGTGGTTCCCAAAGTGGGCGGTACCGCCCCCTGGGGGGCGGTGGGATGACTTAGGGGGGCGCTAAGAGGCAAGGATGGCGGCAGAGGGGCATTAAGAGGGGCAAGGGGGCGGCAGGTGGTTCGCCATACCAGTAGCGACAGCCTGAGGCCGGCAGAGCTCCATAGGTGCGCGCCCAGACGCTTCCCGGCCCACGGAAGCCGAAGCCGGGAAGGCGAGAGAGATGATGGCGGCGGCAACCACACTCCGGCAGCATCGCGTCCCCTGTCATGTGCCGTCCAGGAGTGCGGTCTCTGGGCTGGCGGGGGCCTTGGCGGGGCAGGCAGAAAGTGGAGGGCCGGTGGATGGGCGTGCTGGGCGGTCTCCGAGCCTTGCCAGGAAGGTAAGCCGAGCGACGGCTGGGCCAACGCGCTCCCGCCCGCCCCTCGCTCCGGCCATCTCCTGGGAAGTTCGCGGGAAGTGGCAGCGGGCGGAGCTGGGCAGGGGGGAGCCGCCGGTGCAGCAGCGCCCGGTGAGGAAGGCCCCCGCCAGCCTGGAGACCGCGCTCCCGGACGACACATGACACGGAACGCGACGCTGCCGGAGCGCGGTTGCCGCCGCCGTCGCCCCTCTCGCCTTCCCAGCTTCGGCTCCATGACCTTTGGTGCGCATCGGGGTGCGCTCCTATGGAGCTCTGCCGGCCTCAGGGTCCACCGGGCTCCAGGCTGGCGGGGGCCTTGGCAGGGCAGGCAGAAAGTGGAGAGCCGGCGGATGGGCGTGCCGGGCGGCCTCCGAGCCTTGCCAGGAAGGTAAGCCGAGCTGTCAAAGAAAGACTAGAAAGAGAGAGAGAGAGAGAGAGAGAGAGAGAGAGAGAGAGAGAGCAAGAGCGTTGTTAAGTGAGTTTCACCACATTTTACAAGTTGGCCATGCCCACCCGGTCACCTGACCACCAAGCCATGCCCACCTGAAGGGGGTGGGGGTGGGGGGCACTGAGGATGAGTTTGTAGCACCAAGGGGGCGGTGGACTGAAAAAGTTTGGGAACAACTGATCTAATGGATCCACTCCATTTGTGTGCGTCTGTTGGGATTCATCTTGTCAGATGTTTCCAGGGCTTCCAGCAAGTCAGTGTTGGTTCCTTGACTATGCCCATTGTTCGTTCAGTTGCCCAACAGTGGCGCTTCAAGATTTCAGCCCAGCTTGGAACTGCTGAACTGAGAGGAACAGAGGAAATACTCGACCACTATATTGAGCCCTTCCCCAAAACTCGTCCTTTCCTGACCAGAGTTGCCCAGCCTCTGCAGTGTCTTCTGGGTCTCCTGAGCAGCATCTGAGCATGGATTGTGAGTCCTCCAGCCTTCCAGCTGAGCAACCTGAAGCAAGCAACAGGCCCTGGTCCCTTCGCCATGTGTTGCTCAGCTGCAACGCCTTCCTTGCCAGGAGAGGAGAGGAGGCAAGGCAAGGCAAGGCGGGGACAGGCTCTCATGGAAGAGGCCCTTTTCTCCTACCTTTGCAGCGTCTCCTCTGCTTCTTTCCAGTACTGGTGTAGCTCCTCCTATTTTCAGCAAGATTTAGAGTCTCCTGGCCAGTTTCTTCCACTCCTTTCTTGCTGACTCCAATCAGCCTTCCTGAACTGGAGCGGGGAAGAAGCTGACCCCCATCAGTTGGGGTTGGCTGGTTGGCAGCCAGGGAGCTGATCCTATTAACCCTTTGCAGAACCAGAGCCAGTGCAAACCCTCCCTTTCATATCTCTGTTGAGGAGGGGAGATGTACATGGACGCTCCTGATACAAGCTCTGGCAAAGTTGAAAGGGGTGTGTGTGATGCAATGATCTACTGATGAAGAAAGCAGAGGAAACGATGAATCTGCAAGGATCAGAGGTTAGGAAAACATTCTGGAAGTTCCCCTTGACAAGCTGCCATATTTAATAAATCTCTTTCCGTGGCCTCTCAGCTACACATGCACCCAGAGGTTTGCTGACTTCTCATAGTGCGGCTGTCAGACCACAGTGGCCCAAGCATCAGAGAAATGGAGAATGCTTGGGGGGATTCCTTGAAAGCCCCCTCCCCTTCCAGCTTTGCAGTCACAGAGCTCCATTTTGGTGGACTCTCAAACAGAAGAATTTATTAGTCAGCACAAGGCAATCAATAGCCTGTTCTGACAACGTACACATCGACTCTGCCCATTGGGCTTCTCCAGGATAGGTTTTGAAATAACTCCGTTGGTGTTCAGTCATGCCAGGCGAGGCCATGGGGATTAGGGCACAACCCAATTGTAAAGATGAGCCCTTGGCTGAGCATAAGTGCGCAGAGCCTTCCAAGCTGTACTGGGGCTCCATTTGCAAGGACCTCTCCAGACCAGTAGTGGGTTCTAAAACCCTTTACTACAGGTTTGCGCGTGCGCTCGCGCATGCGCGTGACACTTTTGCGCATGTACAGAAGCGTTCCGGGTGGGTGGGAGGAGCCTCCCGCCGCCGCTGCTACCGGCTCTAAGAACCGGGCCAAACCAGGAGCAACCCACCGCTGCTCCAGACCCTCCCTTCAGAGCATGCAAGGAAGAAGGAAGCATCCTTAGAAAGAGGAGCGAAGAGGGAGAGGGTCGCCTCCCTTCTGCTTCTCTGTGGTGCTCCTAGAGGCACCAGAGCAAACTGAGTGCAGGGAGCTTAAGCCAACTTATCCCAGGCCGTTTGGTAAGAGTCATGTTTTGTCTTCTAGTGACTCCATCCAGCTATCATCTTTGCAGCAACAGTATGAACAATGTTCTTCTCACCTCTTAGTCTCACCTACGGTCTTGGGTTTTCCAAGAACCACAGCCGACTTCTCCTCCAGCCCTGCAGTTTTTATCCTCTGGATGCATCTCCTACAACATCCACCAACAGCCAGTTCCTGCATTGGAAGACGTTAACAGAATAGTTCAGACGGAGCACATTTTAGGATGCAGAATGTGAATAATGGCTCGGATTACAGAGAGAAATCATTAAATCAATAAATAGGAGAGAGCGGCCACTGCAATTTCTAATATCCCACAGAAGACAGAAGTGTTAAATCATGCCTGCAGTGTGTTTTGGGTGTGCAGAACACAAATATAATCTTGTGTACAACTTCTGTTGCTTCATACTCTGCATGAAATGGGCAAGATCAGGGTTGGGAGGGGAAGAACTGACTGGTGGGTTTAGGTTGCTTAGAAGACTTTCCATCAGCACACACGTTCTTCCACTTCCTCTTCTTCAGCTGCTGAGCCAGTGGCTGAGTCTTTCTGAAGAGGCTACTCAGGCCACAGCCTGCCAAGGCCTCCTTGTTGGGGAAGGAACTGGAAAAGTTCAAAATGGCAGAAACTTCAGGAGTCTGATAGATACTGTTGGAAGAAATGTCCTTCTGGGTTCAGTTCCAAGGGGGGAAAAAGACACTGGAAACATGGAGACTGCTTGGCAAGATGGTTTAATGGTGGACAGAAGGACCACATGGTCTGAGGTCCTGGGGAAAAGGGGGATCACATGCCTCGAAGATGTTGAAGAAGAAGAGAAGGGCTGAGATGCTGAGAGTGCCTGAGTTTTATACCCTCTGTTGGGCCCCACCTTAAGAGTTTCCTGTTCCTGTACAAGAAAAATGTATCCCATTGGCTGTCAGACTCCCACGGGGCGGGGGTCTTAGCTAACTTTGTAGGCTTTTGTCTGTGTCCCACCAGGCTTGGCTGATGTCATCTTCTCAGGTGCCATGTGGTGAGATGGCTTTGGGATTCCTATTATGGTTCTTCTTTGTTATGTAGAATAGACTGCCCATTGACAAAGGTGGGGGGAATGAGTGAGTTTGCTCTGGTCTTAATGATCCATTGACAAAGGTGGGGGCTATTAAGAGTTAGTCTATTTTCTGCCAAAAAACATGTTTCTCCATTTCTCAGCCAGGGAAATATAATATTCTGCCTTTTTAAATATTTCCTAAAATATTTCATTCCTCCAGGAGGGGGGTAGGTGCTAACTTCCTACATTCCCATGCCCACCATACACGGGTGTCAGGAAGGGTCAATGGCTGGACTCAGGGAGAAGAACCCCGTTTCTTTATTACTTGCAGGGAAGGCTACATGGTCGACAGAGCGTTCTTCCCTCCCAACTGCCCCAGCCTCCTTCCCCCTCTTCCCCCAGCTGCTCTCATTCACTTCCACGCGCCGGGCTCTGCAATGGCCCCTTGCCTGGACTCTGCGGCCTCCCTGAAGCCCCCCAGCATGAACCGAGCACTTCTCCCATTTGCAAGCCCAGATATATCTGGGGGGAATCAGGGAGGAGCTGCAGAAGGTGAGCACCAGATGAAGCAAACATCCGGCTCACATTCGACCTTATATGACTTGAGTAGCTTTTTTTTTTTTTATGTACCTACAATACTGGCTCTATCTTTTGCTTTATTGAATTGGTCGTATATTGTCCTCTCCCCAGAAATGGTATATAAAGTTTGATTAAATCAATAACTGCATCTGAAGAAGGGCGTTGGAGGCTTCTAATTTCTAGTGTGCATGAGCACGAAGTTGTGGCATGACACTTAGAAGCCTGTTTCATAGCCTGCAGCTGCTGAATTATCTTCTGAGCGGATGATAACACCCTGGGAAACAATTATATTTTTAATGCCGTACTGCCAAGAATGAAGGCCCTTGTGGATTCTGATTCAAGGGAAGGCAGTTGTGCAGAGATGAAGCTCCAGCCACGGATCCTTTGAGTAAGAAATCGGGCCCTGCAACATGCCCCGTGTTTTGCCAGTCTAGTGGGCAAGAGAGCTTCTGACCAGGTTTGCCCTTCTCTCTTCCAATTGTGCAAGTCCTCCTCCATGTTTTTTGATGTGCTCCTACAGCTACTTCTGAGGCCTTCCAGGTGTTTCTGTAGCACTGCAGCAACCCAACAATTCTTTCCAACCTAAGCTTCAGCTGTGCAAGGATCACAGGTCACACTTGGTTGGCTGTACACAACATACAATGACAAAACCAAACAAGCCACCTTCTGGCTTAATGCAATGCTGAGCCCAGCCTGTGTGACTGAGAGATGAGTAGAATCCCCTCACCAGTAGACAGTAAGACCAGCGGTGGGATTCAGCCAGTTCGCACCACTTCGGGAGAACTGGTTGTTAACTTTCTGAGCAGTTTGGTGAACCGGTTGTCGGAAGAAATCATTAGGGCAGAGAACCGGTTGTTAAATTATTTGAATCCCACCACTGAGTAAGACATGCAAGCAGAGACGAGATGTGCCTAGGACACCCCATTAGATTGTGGGTCATGACCGACTAGTATTTCTGTAGTAGAACCAGCTGAGCATCTCTGGTTTAGCTAGACCAGATGGGTCATTTTAGGGAAAGCAGAACCTGCCTCGGCCTGTGATTCTCTGCTGGGTGAAAGGTTGGAAAAAGTAGTCGAGAGCCCACCCACCCCTGCTCCTGGTATTCATCCAGGTCAGACCTGTCACTTCCACTTGGAAAGAAGGAGGGTTGGAAGCCTCCCGCCTTTCCAGCAGGCCTGCAAGTTTGATGGAGGAGGCTCTGGCACACCCTGCTCCGTTTCTCCCCTTTCGTGCCCTCTGCTCTTTCCATGCCATGAATCCAACTGAATGGTGGATGAACGTTTCTTTCACAGGCCACAAAGCAAAACCCTCGGTGGGAATGAGATCTTTTCCAGACCCCACCCCTGGGAACATTTAGAGTTCATCTTTCTTCTGGCTGCCAGTCAAACTGTTGGGGAGGTGAGAAAATAGCAAGGACCAGAAGGTTAGCATTGGTATCCCACCTCCCAAGTCTCAAGCAAGGACCAACCTCTTGGTGCCTGATCAGCTCGGTTCTCTCTGGCTGTCCCTTTTGCTTTGGGGAGGACCCAGCACCACAGGAAGGATGCTCAGGCAGAGAAAGGAGAACTATCTGGGTTATTTGCTTTTCCAGCCATCCTGGGTCTCTTTTTCCAAGGAGTTAAGACCAGCAAATATTCCTTGGAATCAGAGGTGGGTTCCTCCCGGTTCGGACCAGTTTGCCTGAACCGGTAGCAACCCGCTGGTGATGTCACGGTGATGTCACGGATCCGGTTCGGTCGGTGCCGGTCCGTGGGCACCACCATCTTTTTTTTAAAAAAAAAAAATTAAATTTTTTAAAAAACTTTCTTCTGCGCATGCGCAGAAGCCGAGTTTCCGGCACTGCGCATGCTTCGCCATCTTGTTTTCGGCTTTTGGGGGGGGGATTTTTTTTTTGGCACTGCGCATGCGTGCGCACGTGAAGCATGTGCACGCGGCCACGAGGCGCAGCCATGCGGCGCTGGAGGAAGCGAACCGGCAGCAAGGTAAGTTAGAACCAACCCCTGCTTGGAATGTGAATGAATGGGAGAGAAGCATAGACCTAAAGTGCTAGACGAACTCAGCTTCCCCTCCTGTCCAGGTACCCTGTCATCTGCAGAATGACCCCATCAGCCTGCCTTACCTGGCTTTGGGGCTTCCAAAAGAAGGAATCTCCAGGAGGTCCTGGCCCTAGCAACTCCACCGACCGTGATGATTTGGGGCATTTCCTAGCTTGTTAAATTTGTTCTCTTGCTATGAGAATGCCTTGAGGGAAATGCCCTCCCTCCTTGTATTCTGTAAGCCAGAAAGTACCTAGTTTAAACAAATCATGGCATTAAACAATGGTCTGTTTTAATCTTGGCCTGTTTTCTAAATGACCACTGACTGAGCTTGCACAATACGCTGAGCCAGTAACAAGGCTCTCTGTGTTCATCCTAAACTTAATGGCTCAGAAGGCTGCTCTGACTGGGATAATCCAGGTCAGTGATGCTGAGCTCCCCCTCCGCCCCGCCCCCATTTTTTTATTTTTTTATTTTTATTTTTTTGCTTTCCTGTTACAAAGTCACACTTTTCAAACAAGCTCAAGAACATTTCCATCAAACCCTACCAAGCTCCCCCTTCTCTCAGTCTCACCGTAGCGGGAAGACTTCCTGCCTGTGTTAGCATAATGAACTTTGATTGAGTCGTTCTTTACTTGGTTATGATGACTGCTCTATTGGTATTATATCGCTATTGACTTCCACTCCTGTCATTTATGGGGCTGATGTCTTAAATGAAATGCCATTCTATCATTTGTAATGTGCTTCGTGAAGACTTTTTTCTAAAATTGCTTAAATAAACCAACCAATAAGAATCTTCCATTCTCGTTAGGAATTTCTTGAAGTTCCCAGTAGGAATTGAGAAAAAAGTCCTGCCTCTGTCATCATTATCTCATCAGAAGGCAGACTGGACCTAACATAATTAGAAACCCCACCAATTAGAGGGGACGGGGGGGGGGAGGTCCCTTTGCTGTACCCTTCAGTTAACCATTGGCATACAGTTTGAGATCCTTGTTCACTCTTCCCATTGCCGCTTGTTGTTTGAACAGATAATAATAAATATATATTGATCATTGATGGATTAAGATGTGGATTCATGAATCTCAATTCCTGTCTTTTTCTCTGTGTCTCTGTCTGGCTACAATTCCCACAAGTCACCAAAACTTCACAGATGTTCATTTTATTAATGTTCTCATTTGATAAGCTCCATGTTCCATTTGCCATGTTGGCACAAATACAGCCACTCTCGCTCAGAAAATGAGGCTGTTGCTGCTGCTGCTGCTGTTCTCTGCAGCGATGGGGGCCCGATGAACAGTTATTGGCACAAATATTTGCATGGCCCCAATTAAACGGCTCCCACAAAATAAAAGGCCCCAGTCAGCTGCAAGCTCAAAGCCAGTTCCAAGAAGAGGCAACGCTGTGGTGTGTCCTGCTCCATCTCGGTGGCACAAGGACATCACCCTGTTGTGTTGAGTTGTGACCACCCAGCCCCTCAGGAAATAGCTGAATTCCTCTTTTATTTGAAATCCTTTCAAGAAACATCTTGCAGTAACGCTGCCATTGGATGGAATTTGGTCTTTTGTGCTTGGCTCAGAAGAGAGCCTGGACAGGTAGAAGGAGGGGCCACCTCTTCAATGGTGACAGTCCCATTGCTCCACTATTGAGCAATCCCTGGGCTCTTGGTGGCACCAGGCTCAGCCTCGCTTTCTTCCATGTGCAAGCAGGTGTCCCAAAACATCCAAAGAAAGTTCAGGAGATTCTGTGAAGGAAATGTGCAGCCACTATGACCTAATTTGTATTTCATGGCCACTTTTGATGGTGGCGGTGGTGGTGGCACCATAGAATATACAGCACTAAAAAGCTGCCCCCTGCGTTAGCTGGCTGAGCCTTTTGGAGACTGATGCCCCAATGGAGGAAGAAGGCTTTCCAGTCCTCTTGATGGCAGGATAAAATCAAGGGGAAGCTCGCAATAACAGATAACTGTTGACAATTACATTGTTGGCCTCTTTGCAGTTGCCTTTGAAGAGCCTAACAGCCATTAACTCCCCACCGAGCCCATTGCTGCAAGGGGCCGGCCAGCTAGCCGAAGGCTTCTTCTCCAGCCAGCCTGGGGTTCCCGGTGTGTTTCGCAATGGTTTTCTTCCAGCAGATCGTCAGCAATCATAATCAGCACTTTAGGTATCCATATCTCCATCTTGGGCAAGGTGGGGAGGCATGAAGAAATGACGCTGGGTTTAATTTGGGGGTGGACAGTTTTGCCCAGGTTTCCCCTTTCATCCCTTCCCATTTGGAGTTTCTTCTGCCCAGCTCTGCATAGCCGCTGGTTTCAGAAATGAAAGCCCACATGAAAATTCATAGGTGTTATTTGAATTTCTCCTAATCCACCTGTTTTGCAAGCAATTTTGGCTATTACGGACACTTTTGTATGCAGGTTTTCCAGGTACATATTTTTTGGTAGCCACGGGGCTAATGGCATTGCTTTTTTTGTAGGTGAGATGTTTGTGCCTAAACTAAACCTTTTTACCCGAATATGTTCCTTTTCTGGCAAGCCACATTTAGAAAGCCCAAGCTGGGGAAAGCAGAGCCTGCGATCAATTGCAATTGGGCGGGGAGGGGCAACTTACATTCCCTTGAAAAACAGACCAGAGGATTTTCTTCCTCACCCTGGTTAATGGCTCTTATTCTGCCTTTCGGCAGGAGCACATCAACTTCAGACTGCAAGATGGGGAGGAGGAAGGGCAATGGGGCTGACATTTTCTTTCCCCATAGCCTGATTGGTCAGGGGCTGAAAAAGCAGCTGCTGTTGCTAAGCAGCTGTTAATGTCATTCACACCAGGAGCTGTCCTTCACCCCTCAGGTCAGGCAGGTACCAAGCTGAGGCTGCCTGGCGAAAGTGGACTGGAGAGACAAAAGGGGTCTTTTCTCCCCCTTCCTGACCTCTGGAAGAAGAAGAAGAAGAAGAAGAAGAAGAAGAAGAAGAAGAAGAAGAAGAAGAAGAAGAACGGGGCTGGGTGGTGGGGGGATGCTTTTTGCAAATGCTGGGCTGACCTTTTTTTTCCATCCACAAGCCAATCCAGTTTTCTTCTCCTGTGACTTCAGAATCACAGCTTCCCTTTTTATCTTTAGGAAAATAGCATTATTTGCCAGCTTAGTCATCCTTCAGCCTTGATCATTTCCAGAACTCCAATTTCTGGGTGGAGAATAGATGCATTTTGTTCCTAATGCATATGCAAATAAGTCTGTGCAGGTGAGAAGAGCAAGAAGCTCTGTGGTGGGCAGCCTGTGGCTTCACACACACTACAGCAACTCGCTCTTCTGAATTCATACTAGAAGATTGTAGGCTGAGGTTACTTTCCTCGTATCACTTTAACCCAAGAAGCAACATTTCACAGGGAGAGCAGTTCTGTCCTAGAATAAATAGGCTTGATATATAAGAGAAGGTTCTAGCAAGGCGTTATGTAGAGAATGAGAACGCATTTGGTACTGGTTGGTTTGCCTGTGTTGATGAACATCAGATACATGCTTAGATCCAATTGTTAATCCTGGAGCATTGAAAGGCAGGTCCAATGTCCCTCAAAATATCCCCCGGTTCCTCATTTCCAGACAGAAGGTCTCCAGACTAAGCAGTGCTGCTCCCAAATCCAGAAAGGTGACCTCCCATCCCCACAAAGGCACCTGTCTCCCTGGAACTGATCACATCAAAGTTTGGTGAGTTCCTCTGCTCTTTCTTCATTTGAAGAACAGTTGAGGCTGCTGGCTCGCCTTCTGTGTTATCAGCAATTGTCTCTGGGATCCAGAAATCATCACCTCCTGGGAAAATCCATTCAAGGTGGCAACAAGGTCTATTGTGGGTTGACTTTTGGGAGTCTCCCTCAAAATCCTTGAGCTAGTGCTATCCAACCCTGGAAAGTGTGGGGTTAACATTTGGCAATCAATCACCCCACTTGTAATTGTCCTCTGGAGGGCCCCCATCCTCCTGGTAGAAGCTCCCAATCCAATGAAAACATGATCCAAGGGAAGTAGGGTGACCTGCGACAGAAGAAAAAAAGCTTTGTCAGCCTGGGGCAAATCAGAGTATCTACACAGCCCAGAAAATACAGTTGGTTTTCCAAAGATGGCAGTAGGAAATGGAGGGGTGTTCCCATTTCTGCCTATAAGGAAGCCATTTCCCCTGTCCCTCGACTTAAAAGAAGCTAATTAGCCAGTGTTTTAAGTCAAGAGCTGGTAATTATTCCACCCAGATTCTTGAGCAAAATGCCATCACAAGCAAGGCCAAGAATGGTACAGAGGGCTCAAATGCTCGTTCATGATAAAAGCTGCTGAAGGCACGAAGAACTCGAGGGGCAGTCTGAATGTTAGCAAAGGAATAAACCAGTAATAAAATTAATTCTTGGCACATGTGAACTCACTTTTTTCCCAGATCTTTGGCCAGCATCTTGAGAAGAGTGCCAAAGAGAGTTGAATAGGAGCAGAATTCCTCTGGTGCCCTGGTGATTGATGGTCTGATCGCCAAGATTATTTTTTGTAGAACTGGCAGAGGGGGTCAGGTCCAAGCCCCCACAGTTCCAGGAGATGCCACAATGGAACACCTGGAGTGGGGCTGGTGAAAGTGATGAAATCAAAGGAAAACACTGGGCAACACTGTACCCTTTGCATTGCACCTACTCTTCCTTTCCAGAATGACAGAATTTAGCCATTAGACATCTCCATCCTCAGGGGAAGAACGTTGGCATGTGGCTGGCTGGGAGTTTGAGCACTGGGGTATCTCTAAATTGAGAAAAGCCATCTGAGATGTTGGATCGTGTTGCAGCGAGGCTGTGGAGAGCGTTGGGGGTTCTCCCTCGATGCAAGCCTTGGTCAAACCACCTCTGTGTTCTTCACTGGGGCAGAACGGGGCTTCACTGGAAAATGCTAGATTGGAGCAGTCACCCACATGCAGAAATCCTTTTGCTCGAGCGAAGCAGCTCCTCATGTTGGGAAGAGGGTGCAGGTCATGTCCTTGCTAAAAAAAAGGGGGGAGTGGCATTCTGAGGTTGTGTGGGGTTTTGGTGAATCAGTCGATCATTACCAGCTGCTCCATGGTGGCCTGTCTCCTTCTGCAGGCTGGCACACCCACAGCTGTAAACAGATGATTCATAAACCAGATGCCAGGAGTAAGATCCGGGGGGGGGGGGTTGGGACCCCTGAGCGGAGCCAAGGTCCCAGATGAAATGGAAGAAAAGCTGAAAAGGGAGAGGTCGGGGTTGCAAACTGCAAGCAGCTGCTGGAGGATGCAACTGGCAGACACCTCAGCAGCTCACTTGCCCCCCTCAAGTTCCACTGCTGCTCCTTCAAGAGTATTCCTTGCATTTTGTTTCTTTTATTTGCAAAGAGGGAAGAGGCTGGGGAAGGGATGAGGAGAGAGAGGGAGAGCAAGCTTACCTCCTGCCTGAGTTGCAGGAAAAGCGTGCAAGACTGCCTTGCTCCAAAACACTCCAGCTAACACCATTTCTCAGAAATCTCATGCCCAGCTCAATACCTTTTTTTGGCTTTGCTTTATATTTCTCCTGCAGATTTTGAATTGTTTTCTAAAGAGCCTGTGTGGTACGGGGAGCCCTGCCTGGCCATTGTGCAGGAAGGAGGACCATTCAAGGAAGTTCAGTATTGGAAAGAGCAGATAAACCAATACTTTTCATATTGGGTTATAAAAATAAATAAAGTCTCATTTATTCACTCATCCAGTTTCCCCACCTATTCCTGTTTAGTTTGACACTGACTTCAAAACCCCAGAAGAAAACATGGCATTGGTATAGGATACATGAAAAGGAAGTGATGCCCCAGAGGGCATGCAGTGACCCTTTGGAGCCCAGAAACCCCAAATCTTGGAAGCCCCCCATCCCCCCATCCAGTCTCTAAGAAAAAGCTTCAACCAACTTCATCTGGTCCATCCAACTGAGAATGTCCACCATTTGACAACTCCGGTCCTGGAGGGTTTCAGCCAAAGGGTCTTTCCTGCCTTCAGGTCAACACTGGGGGGGGAGGTGTCCAGGCCGGGGGTCATTTGCTTTCAGTGGCATATTGTCCAAATCTTGCCCAACATGTATCTACTTTGATTCCCTTCAACTGTCGAATTTCCTTCTGATTTGTCCAGGTTTCAGTGGCCTTTTCTATTATATCGCTTGCTTTTTTTGAACTGTCCTTGCTCTCATTCATACTGTTAGTTTTACTGTCATGGATACTTGCTTTGAACAATCAGCTACAGGATGTCCTGGGGGCCAGCGTTGTGGGAGAGGGGCCAGAGTGACCCTTGGACTTGCCCTGAAGGAACTCTTGGCCCCCCTTGGACAACACGCCTGTTGTCCCTGTCAAATCCCTGAGGGGTTTCCCATCAGCTTGAACCCTCCACCCACAGCTCCACTCCCTGAAGAGACTTCTCCATAGGCCTGGCCTCTGCTGGCTTTTCCTGAACTGCCCAAGGGCTTGAAAAAGACCTGTGTGCATTCAAGAAGCCTCCATTTTTGTAACTGCCAGAGAAGAACTGGCAAAATGAAGCACCTTCAAAGTTCTGGGTGCCCTCAAGTTCAGCTCAGCTCCTGGGATGATCTGGACACTTGACTATGTATCAGAATGGTCAACCAAGTGGCAACTTCAAATCTCAATCAACAAATGCTCAGTCTTACACATTGGCAAAAATAATCAGAACACAAAATACAAACTAGATAATCACGACCTTGTTGACGATCCTCACTCAGTTAAGGACCTTGGAGTACTCATCTCTAATGATCTAAGTGCCAGAGCCCACTGCAACAGCATTGCTAAGAAGGCATTAAAAGTGGTTAACCTAATCTTGCGTAGCTTCTTCTCTGGTAATATTGTA
>QLTV01003983.1:916233-949578 GCA_003457575.1 Thermophis baileyi | reverse complement strand
CTATGTTTGTACTTATTATATACTCATATTAATATTTATACTTTACCTGTAATCATATACATGCTTGACAAATAAATAAATAAATAAATAAATAAATAAATAAATAAATAAATAAATAAATAAATAAATAAATAAATAAATAAATAAATAAATAAATAAAAATGCTGTTCCCTTGAAGGCAACAGAGGAGTAGCTATCGCTGCTTTTCCCCATATTTTTCTTTTACTCTCCAGACTACTGACAGCCCTGCTGTTCCCTGGCAGGTAGCCCCCCTGTCCCTCTCCCCACAGAGGAACCGGCCAAACGTCTTTAGCTTTTACCTGGTAGTAACTCAGGGCTGCCACCTGCTGAGGCCTTAATGGCAAGGCACGATTCAAAGGCAGTTAAGAAGGGCAGCCAGATGTCCATTTTCTATTTCAACCCCCCACCCCAAAAACTACTCTTTAGAAGCGAGTTGCCTTTGTGTATCAAAACGCCATTTGCTGCAGCTCAGGCTAATGGATATGGCTAATCAATATCTCCATTCATTGCAAAGTCTTCTAGTTCCATTGTCCACCACCAGCAACTCTTGGGGCAGAGATTTGATCAGAGAATTTCAAGGTCTGTTGCCTGGGCAGAAAAGCTCCCGTCACTGAGTGACTCGTTCAGGAGCGCCCTGGGAACCGGCCACTGCAAGCCAGAAGCCAGGAAGAGTTTATAACCTGGCCATTTTAAATTAGCCCCAATAGCATTATGGTATCAAAACAGATGGGAATCAGAGAAATAATTCAGTAAAAATGCAGACTGGCGACCGGCTGGTAAACTATTTGTTTGGATAGGAAAGGGAAGCATTCAGAATATAACATTGCAAATTCTTTTGATTATAGAGAATTTGTCCGTGGCATGGCTCCTGAGTTATGTGCCTTCCCTACTTGCTTTCCTATATTATCATTACTTATTTTATCTTATTTTATTCATGATTAAATGTATTCATTGCCCATCTGGCTGTCATGCAACCCGGGCCAACTAATATAAATATATTTTGAACTAAAAAATCAAAGCCCACCTCCAGTATAGTTCAGGTCCTGCAGTGTGATATCTCCAGTTGTGTTTGAAAGTGTGTGAATATTAACATGCTACTTGGGGAACACCATCCCTAACAAACAAACTTTGTTAGAGCTCTGGGTGCAACTTTGCATTAACGCTTCTGCTGGAGGCAGGTGAAGAAGACATGCAAAAAGACCCTTCGTTGGCGGGCCACAACCCTTCCTTCCTTCCTTCCTTCCTTCCTTCCTTCCTTCCTTCCTTCCTTCCTTCCTTCTTTCCTTCGTTTAGGAGAGAATTCTTCTGCCGTTCTCTATTAGTGGCTGGATTCCAATTATTCTTTTCTGCAAGGAAGCTCGGATCACAGGGAAGAGCAAGCAACGTCTTCCTGAAGAGAGGGGCATCTTCACCCCATTTTCCTTGGCACTTTAGAACTTGGCAGCCAACTCAGCTGCATTGAGCACCAGGCCCAAATGGGACCCCAAACAGACCCATAAGAAAAATGCCAGTCAGGGCCGCTGCTGGCTCGGAGAGGACTGTCTGGGGCTGGCCTCCTGCCGCTGTGAATCATTGTTGTCGACAGCATTTTCTGCACTGCACTTCTCTGAGAAAACATTTTTCCCTGCCATAAATCCATTCAGCTGTACTGGAAATGCAGGCACTTTATAGAAAATCTTTAACGGCACCAGCACAAATGGATAGGTCTCATTTCCTCTGTGCAGTGTGAAGATTTGCAAAGGCGTCAGTGGCGACCATTTACCAAGGAAACAGGGGAAATGGGCAGAAACGGAATCCATCACCAGGCCCCCTCTGGGACTCCAATAGCTGTAGCAGGGACAGGCTTGCCATCAGAAGACCTGTGCGGGTACCCACACGCACACTTTCAGATGGAGGGGCATGCCTGGGTGTGCATGGAGGATACGCTGATATGCATGCAAATGATCGAAGGGGCCCCTCCGCTTCCTCCTCCCTCCCTCGCCTGGGTGTATGCTTACTTTATCTTTTAGCTCAATTCAGGAGGCATTAATGCAGAAACAGGAGCTGATCTGCAAAACTACAAAGGAGCAGAAAGCCCAATAAAGGAGAGTATTTGTAGCTCGGGGTTGAAATGAGGGGTCCTTGGTGCTCTCTGAGCTTTGTGGTTTTCTTGCAGACGTTTCATGACTCAACTAGGAAACATCATCAGTGCTAGAAGGGAGTGTGGAGTTCGCTCTTCAGAGCAGAAGAAGAAGAGACTCCATCTTGAAAATACCTTGTGCGTTTGCATGAGACAGAGGGAGGGAAGGAGGAGGAGGAGAGGAGGAGGAGGAGGGGGAGGAGGAGGAGGAGGAGGAGGAGAGGGAGAGCTTGGTTGTTTTCTTGCAGACTTCTCATGACCCAAATTAGGTAACCTCATCAGTGCTACTCAGTCAGTGCTAGCATTGACTGTGTTACCTAGTTTGATAATGAAACATCTGCAAGGAAAAAAAAACAAGCTCAGAGAGCACCAAGGAGCAGAAAAGCAGTTGGTTGGTTGGTAAGTAGGTAGCTGGAAAGTCATGAGTGCAGAAGAAATCCCTGTGGAAAACCCCACAATGGAGCAGCCATCCAGTTGACCTCTCCTCCCTGCTACCACCCTTAACAGGAACAGAAAGAAGGGAGCCATTGCTAAAGAGGGCTTCGGACTCCAAGATGCCGGGGAGCCCAAAAGGTCACTACGGACGGTCCATGATGGATCCATAAAGACTGAGAAGGACATCCTCCCTCCCAGCCAGGTCCCCATCAAGCCAACCACCAGCACATGGCCTGGCCTGCATCTCGGCCCAAAGGAGCAAAACAATCCACTTCCTCTAGAGCAGAGGGTCTCTGGGAGTGGACTCGTCTTCATCCACCTGGGCAAAGGAATATAAATCAGTCACCTCTGTCACCAGGCTGCACTAGCTCCCCTCCAAGGTGACCATAAAATATCACCGGGCTGTGACGAAGATGGGGCCAAAGCTTCTGCCCCGGAGCCCATCATGGTTCTGTGGCTTTTCCACGATGGAACAGGCACCAAACAGAAGGAGCCGACCAGAGGAAGAGGGAGCTCCTTTCTTCCCTCCATCTCTCCCAAATAAATTGCTGTCGGCCTCCAGCTGTGGCTATTTTCTTTATTCATGCAATTGCTGTATTCTACAGGGTGCCAATAGCTCAATTTTTATGCTCGCCATTTATTTTCATTGTGTTTGTTAAGGTGGAGTTTTGAAGCTGCCCAGATCATGCCAACCAAAGAGAGATTCTGGGCACTCGCTTGGAGTTGGACGAGAATCAACACAGAATGGCAACAACATTTCCCTTTTCATCCTTCCCATCTGTAATGGAGCTGAAAGTGACCTTATTGTTTGCAAATTATTGGCCTCTGGAGATGGGATGGATACCAGAAGATTAGTTGAGTAAGAGAGAGAGACCAATTTGTCTCCAAGAATACTGAAGCATTGATTATGTTTTCCGAGCCACCCTCCGAACCAGCACCCTAGCAAAGCTTTGCCTCCTCTAAAAACTAGAGAAAAGGCATATTTGAGGGCTTGCTTAGCTTCGTTAAAGAGCTGAGAGTTGAAGGCAGCTGGCTCAGGGCTGAGGCCCTGGTTTGCTCTTTGTCCCCTGTTGTTTGTCCCATGCCCACAGCGAGAGACACCATTCCAAGTTCATCTTATCCCCATGTCAGCCACTGAGGTTTCACCTACAGATCCTGAGGACCTCAGAAACATTCTCCATTTAGCTCCCACCCTTTCTTCTTGCAGTCTTAAGGCCAAGGTCTCAAGATGCCCAGTTTCCCTCTCATGAAATTCCAGTGGTTCCCCGAGAAAAGGAAAGCTTAGGGCTAGCGCTGAATCTCTCCTAGGTGTTCTACATTTCTTCACTTCTTGCATGCACACTTTGTTGTGAAGAGGTGCGAGGCACTTCATCCCATGAGTGTGGGAAAGAGCCAAGTTGTCTTAGGCCAATGCAGTACATTTGTCTGTCCAAACCAGCCTGGATGGTCAGACAGTTTCAGCACCTGGGCCCAGGTAGAAATGCATCTTTTCCTTCACCTGTTCTGGATCCTTTTAGGTTGCAGACAGAAGAGCCCAAGATCTCCTGCATGCAGAGCAGGTGCTTTGCCCCTGAGTGACAGAGTCGCCAAATGCCTTCATGGTGCCCTCTGCCCATGTTTAAAGCAGACTGACATCCACACCATATTTATGTCTTGCAGATCACAGCAAGCTGAAGAAAGATGGGGGAAGAGAAGAGCTTTTGTCTAGGGATGAGAGAAGACAGAGTGGCCTTGGGTGACCCAGAGGCTGCCCCAGGTGGCCTCAAGTCCTCCTCCATCTTCCCCGGTTCCCATTCCATCGCTTTGTTCTGCTCCTCCTCTGCCAGCCTCACCTCTGTTCCTTGCTAAGGCTTCACATCTTCAAGGCGCCCTTTTATTCTCTCTCCCTGGAGAGCCCCTCGCCGCTGCAGAAAGCAAATGAACAATAGGTGGATTGCAAATGGAGATGGCAAGGAGGCGTATTAGAGGAGGAAAACTTTCCACAAACAGCAAGTTTTTGTGACTTCGCCAAGCAGCTCTCTGCTCCTGCATCCCACAGACGAGGCAGAGGCTGCAGGGCCAATAATGGAGATGACACAGCTGTCCAAAGCCTCTTCATGGAGTCATTCCACACCAGCTCCTGACTCCACACATGGGGGAATTCAGCCATCCATCCTTGCTTACAAGAAACAAAGTGAAATATAATCATGTGATAATCTGTGTCAAGAAATGCTTCTAGTCTTGGTCACATCAGTGGAAGTCTTGGAGCTAGGAAGAAGGTCCTATATCAGTGTTGGTGAACCTTTTCGGCACCAAGTGCCGAAACGGGAGTGCGTGCATGCGGGGGAGCACCGGAAACCAGGAGAGCAGTTCCCCGGCGCGCATGCATGCGCTGGAAAGCTGAGCTTCTGGTTTCCGGCATGCGTGGTGGTCACCTGGTCTTCCGGTTTCTGGTGTGCATGCACGTGCAAAGACCTGCTGGCTGGCACGCATGTGCATGCCAGAACCCAGAAGAGCAACAGATGATGGCTGGCATGCCCGGAAAGATGGCTTTGCGTGCCACTTCCGGCACGCGTGCCATAGATTCGCCATCATGGTCCTATATGGTCTCTTAGAACTACAAATGCTCCAGTGATGAGGATAGGTCTCAGGCTGCCCCTAGGGCTGTCCCTCCCATTTACTTGAACCCCACAGTCAAGCCCCATGATCCTCTTCCTCATGTGAGGCTTCAGGAGTTGCCCATGCCAGGTTTCAGACCTAGGCAGCTCCTGTTCTCCACCAGAAAGACGCCTCCATTTTGGTGGATTTGCTGATGAATCCACTCTCAACCAGGCTCTGTGGCCAATCACACCTCAGAAACAACCATCCCTCCATAAAATCTCAAGTGTGAACATTTCAGCTTGTTCCGTTCACACTTTAACAAATTTCTCCAAGTCGCCAAAGTGTTAAAGTCTAAGTACACTAAGAAATATGAAGTGTAAAGTGGCCCTTAGACCGGAGGCCTCTGTGTGGAAGAGGAACCTGGGTGTGGGGGAGGCACACTGATTAATTGGGTGCCTGAAATAGCTGGTCCCCACGGGCCCTCTTCTGACAGCAAACTAGGGCAGCCTCCCTTGGCAATTCTCTCATGGAGCCGGCAAAGGAAGGAGGCTTACAACTGTATAGATGAGCACCCATTCATTCCTTCTTTCCCTCATTCAAAGAATTTTTTAAAATAGGGTTTTTATCAGAGGTGGGTTCCTGCCGGTTCGGACCGGCTCTATAGAACCGGTAGCGGGAATTTCCCCCACTCACTGAACCGGCAGTGATGGCCAGCTGGACACGCACCCGAACTGACTCTCTCGGCGGCGGCGCCATCTTGTTTTTTGCGCCGCTATCTATAGCGCCGCCATCTTGTTTTTTGCTTCTGCACATGTGCAGAAGCTGTTTTTTTGCTTCTGCGCATGCGCAGAAGCTTGATTTTTAGCACTGCGCATGCACATGCACTTGTGCAGTGTGCCCATGCAGCACGCAAGGCGCGTGTGCCCACGCGGTGTGTGAGGAAGCGAACCCCTAGTTTTTATATACGTTTAACATATGATTGGCAGGCAATTGGTTACACAGCTACAGGTGCAGAGACCGGGCAGTTTCCTTTCCAGAAGATTCTCTTCATCCGTCACATACTTCAAAGCCGTAAGGAGGATTTGAGGTCTCTTCTCTATGAAAGTGGCTAAAGGGTTTAAGGACCTTGGTAACAGAAAAATTATTGCCAAGGTTGTGGGGTTTCAACCTCTGATAGAACATCTGCACAATGTTATCAGTGCAGAAAGTGAAGTTCATTTCTCTTCTAAGGCAAGAACTCTGGGTTCGTGATAGAACGGATGGTCAACAGAAACAGCCCAGGTAGAAGAAAAAAGTCCGTGTCCACTCAGGCTGCAGAGAATTTAATTTAAAGGCTTCTCTGATCAGGAATGTAGTCATTAGCTTACTTTTTATGTTGATGAGAGAGGAGGAAGAGGAGGCACTGGGCACACACAGGCTATTAGCCTGGCTGCTTCCATACATCCTCTGACACAGGAGGAGCTGGGGCTGCTCTGCTTGCTTCCCCACATCAGCCAGTCGGCCACAGGAAAATGCAACTCCCTTGTGGGGCCCTCCAGTCTAGATTTGGAGGATGACTGTTGTCCCCTTACAGAGGAGAGGAGGCTGGAAGAGTAGAAGTTGAGGGCTCCCCTGAGGTCTCCACCACAGGAACATGTACATGGGGAGGGTCCCTGGGGCCATGTAATATCACCCCCCTCCAGTTAGGTTCAGTGCAAGAATTCCAGTTAGACTATCCTAAGGTTCACAGATGGTGCCAGCCCCACTAAGAAGACCAGTCTGCGAAGTCAATGGCACAGAGATTCTACAATGACTTGTCTACAGTAACAGAACCAGAATAACAAGCCTCTTTGTGTTCCATCTCCTCTTCCTTCTTCTAATTCAGTGAATGAGGGAGACATCTGTTTGAACCACTTCCAAACATTATCTTCTGGATGTTCTGGACTTAAAAAATGTTTTAGCACCTGTTGCCTTGGCAACATAGTCCTCATATTTCCAACAAGGTCATCTTCCTGACTATACAGATGGAAACCCACCTTTCTCTTCCTAGGGACTCTCTCACACAAGTCTCCTGGAGAGCCCAAGGTGCCATCTGACAGCAGGAGATGGTGGCATCAGGCAACCTCAGCAAACTGGCATCAATGCCTGGCTGGTTTATCAGATGGAACATCTCCTTTCTTAGACCACATGAATCAAGGGCAGCTCTACAAATATTTCTCCAGTTTCTTCCCTGACTGTGGTTAGCCATGTCATCCATGTCCCTCCCTGCTTTTCACAGGGGAAGGCAATGTGGAGGAAGAAGCTTGGAGGCTGCGTTCTGACAGGTCCTCCTGCAGCTGCAGCAGCTTCCTTTGAGGCCCCATCTACCAGGCCTTTCCTTTGTGCATCAAGCCTAAGGATGCCCTAAAGGGAAGGATGCCTGCCTTCCTCCTTCTTGGCAGCACCCTGTGGCTTTGTGCCTGCTCCCCCTTGAGAAACGGGGCTTTGATGTTAAATCCATCCCCTTCTGCCTGGTTGCTGTAGTGTCTCCACACTCACTAATTCTCACACACAAACCTGTTGTATGAATGCCGACTAGGGCAGAATTCTCACAGAAGGACCTGTGTGTTTGGGGCAGGCAACAGACCCAGGGACGTGGCTTGTGATGATGGTCTGGATGTCTGAAACTAGCTGAACAAACCTGCAGCCCAAATCTGACTGGCATGTTGGTCCTTAGGTGTAGACAGCATTTTGGCCCCTTCTTGGCCCCCATCGCTCAGTCTCCTTCCTCCATTCACTTCTTCCCTTCTATCCCTCAAAGGGAAGGGAGCCTCTCCAGGCCAATTTCAGGTGGGCAAGGCATGACACTGGGGGCAAGGCAGACAATTGCCATGATTTGGGGGGGGCATCTTTTGGCCAGCTGCCTGGTGAGCATTCCTCCGTCTGCTAGAAATGCGTCCCCCTCCCCCCACTCTCTACCTCTGCATTGTGACAGGTATTATGGACCAAAATAACAAAGGGATTTTTTGTTCCTATTCAGGGCAATAATGAGTGAGCCTGGTAATAGCCAGCTCTGGGAAAGCAGACAAAGCTGGACTTTGCTAGACCTGTAGGTTAATAGATGGAGAATTGTGCTCTTGGAAAACCAGTTTGCCCTCTGAGCATTATCTGAACAATTGCAAAGCCTCTCATCTCAGCTAAGCTGGCTGTGGGCAAAGCCGGGGAGGGAAGTGCACGGAGAGATGCGTTTTCTGACAGGGAGAAGGTCAGGCAGACCGAGCGCTGGGACAGGAGCGGCCCCCGTCTTGACATTCTATTGTCTGGCATGGATTCCCAATCTTGGTCTGGAGCCCCTCGAAATAAACACTACTCGTTTTCAGAGTGGGGGTAAAATTGTATCCCTAGCTTAACTCTTCCCTCCCCACCAAAATCCACTCCCAGGTGCCAACAACCCTCCTTTAAAAATTCTGTACGGCAACACCACCATTTTTTCCCCTAGAATAGTAAAGAGTTGGAATAAATGGGCAATTTTCTCAAGGATCCGTGTTAGGATTGGTGCTTTTTAACTTGATCTTGACTTAAGAGTAAGCACTGAGCTGATTAAGTCTGTGGATGATACCAAATGATATTCAGGATGTAAAATGCAACAGTGGCTGTGAAGAGCTTCCGAAGGAGCTCTCGGGATGATTGCCTAATCAAATGACAAATGCGGTTCCATTTGAAAGTATAAAATGCTACCCATTGGGGCAGCTCCCTAACTTCACATAATGCTCTGGTTGTCTGGGAACTAAACAGGAAAAAGATCCCGGGGCCAGAGGGGACAGGGCAGTGAAGACGGAGTCAATGGGTGGCAGCTTGAAGAAAGAAGAAAAGACCTCAGTGCTTGAGATCATTAGGAAGGGATGAAAACTAAAAATGTTGCCAACGTGGCCATGTCTTTATATAAATCTGCCTCTGGAGGTCCTTCTAGTCACCATTTCTGAAACAGGGTATAGTGAGGCTAAGCTTCTCTTTTTATGGCCCAAGAACCCGTGTTTATGCTCTCCAGGGAGATGGTGTGTTATAGCCAGTAATGTTGAGGCACTTTCAGAACCAGTATATTTAGATTTCATTTACACAACATGCTAAGTTAGAGGGTAGTTGGTCTGTTTTGGCTTAACTATGTATTATGATGTGTAAATCATGATTTATAGCTTGTAATGTGTGAGAGCCCACACATAAATTACACATAAAGTGCAGGTTGGGGTGTAGCGTGAACTCAGTTGCAATTCTAAGTCCATGAATTGTAGCCCAGGTCCACAGCTGAGCTCCTAAACGTTCATGGGTGCCATCATTGGGTTCATCTCTACTCGTAATGGGTGAGGAGCGGGGATGAAATTCAGCAGGTTCTGACAGGTTCTGGAGAACCGGTAGCAGAGATTTTGAGTAGTACAGAGAACTGGCAAATACCACCTCTGGCTGGCCCCAGAGTGGGGTGGGAATGGAGATTTTGCAGTATCCTTCCCCTGCCACACCCACCAAGCCACGCCCACAGAACCGGTAGGGAAAAATTTTGAATTTCAACCCTGGTGAGGAGCTTTAGATAACACTTGACTGAGTCAGTCCTGAGGACAAGTGTTGAAAACAACCTGGGCCCCCTTCCTTGCTTCTACAGTCTTCAGAGAGTAGACACATCTTCAGTTCCTTCCTTGGGTCTTCCATAACTTCGTTACATAGCAACTCAATGGGGAGTCACTCTAGCAGGGAGATGGGCAGCTTCTAAATGTGACAGATAAATAAATAAATAGAAACAAGCCAGCACCTCCTCTCCCAGAAGCTGAAAATATACATGCCAAACATCTACTTATTGTGATACAGTTTAAAGTGATTTTAGCTTCATCATGGCAAAATGAAGTCCTCAGCTCCATGTCTACATACCATGGTGCATCCTAGGTCCTCTCCAGTCCGCCTCTTCAACCTGCCTCCAGCTAATGGTTTTCTGGACAAACTCTTCCCTTGCAGCCCCATCTCCTGCCTCTCCTTCCACTAAACCCATGGGCAGGTCCCAGTGCTTGGATTAATAGAGTGAGATGTGACTGCAGAAGAACAGGAAGAAGAACCCACCCCCAGGCCGAAGTCAAGACTCTCTCTCTCTCTCTCTCTCTCTCTCTCTCTCTCTCTCTCTCTCTCTCTCTCTCTCTCTCTCTCTCTCTCTCTCTCTCCAAATGATCCTCTTTTGGGGAACTCTGGATGGCTTTGTTCTTGACCACACGAAATCCACTGGTGGGTCCCAGGCCAGGGAGAGGCAAGTGCTGATCCTGGAGATAGAGAAGGGAGCCTTTTGAGAGGAATTTGTCTGTCTTCCCCTGCATTTCTTTAAAGATAAACAAACAGATGTCCGTTGTTTCTCTCCCGCTCTGAGTGCCATTCAGTTGCAATGTGCACATGTGCCTTTTTGTGCGTGGAGCCTTTTAAAGGCCTTGGGAAGCAATTCCAACATTTTTCTATAGGTGCAGGCAGATAATTGGATGCTTTCAAAGACCACTGCCAGGCAGGGAAAGTTCAATTTGGCGTCAGAGTGTTCCCTGCATTGACCGAGCCTCTTCGTGACTCGGCTGTGGCTTCCCCCCTCCCTTCTTTGCGCCTTTCCTCCTGAGTTGAATGACTTGCTCTCTATTTTTTGTACTTTGTCTTTGGAAAAGCACTTAGATGGCAAAGGAGAAATGATCTCAAAATCGACCAGGACTCTTGCTGGGCCATAAATAAATAAATAAGCAAACAAAAAGTGGTGCTTTATTTTGCTAGATATGGCTTTTTCCCGTCCTCTTTTCCATTTCTTTCTCTTTTTTTTTACTTACTTCTTCAAAAAAAAGAAAAAAGAAAAATTCAAAGGGAAACAATATTTGACCAACTGCCACCACTAACAGATAGGTGGCTTTGATCTACATAGAACGGTTAAGAAAACTAAGCCAACTAAAGGAAGGAGATCTATCACCAAGCCATTGAGAAGAGTTCCTTCAGGGTCTTCTCGCTGCTTCCCCAGCCTACCTGATGGTCTGTAGCAGGGGTGGGTTCTAACTTACCTCGCTGCTGGTTCGCTTCCTCCCACGCTGCGTGGCCGTGCCTAGTGGGCACGCACACGCATGCGCAGTGCAAAAAAATAAAAAAAATTCCCCCCCAAAAAAAGCCAAAAACAAGATGGCGACGCATGCGCAGTGCCAGAAACTCAGCTTCTGCGCATGCGCAGAAGAAAAAAAACCCGGAAAAAATTCCCCAAAAAAATCCCCCCCCAAAAAAAAAATTCAAAAAAAAGATGACGGTGCCCATGGACCAGCACCGACCGAACCAGATCCGTGACATCATTGTGACGTCCCCAGCGGCTCGCTACCAGTTCGGCCGAACCGGTCCGAACTGGGAGGAACCCACCTCTGGTCTGTAGATGGAGATATGTTTTCAAGGAGAAGCAGAAGGGCAGCCGAATTGTCTTATTTGTCCTTCCTGTCCTTCCTTATACCATAGTTATGCCTGTTCCTGGTCCAGCTACCCTTACAGAGTCGCCTTCAGCCAGTCTCCCTCTCCTTCTGGAGGCTTCCTTCGGCAGCTTGTGAAACCTCTGAAAGTTTTACAGGGCGAGCAAAGCTTTAAAAATAATTTGTATTGTATTTAAATATTCCTTAAGTCATTTCAGTATATTTAAGCCTTAATTCATCTTCTTTTTGTCCCTTCTCAATACATTAATATGACACTCGACAGAAAGATGAACTGTGTTATTAAAGAATGTCTTTGGCAAATTTAATTCTTGAAATCTTGCTCTCCCATCCCTTTCTCCTGTCTCTTTTGAAAGGCCGCGCCCGGATCGCTCTCTTAATTTTCTGGGTTTATTCTTGAGCTTCTAGATGAAACCACAACTTGTCTACTAAATCTTCTTTGCTACTCAAGTGTGATTTAATCATTTTTGCCCGTTAGTTCACACAGGCAGTGACAGAGCACCGGTTAAGACAGAAACATGTTCCTGGTTGCCCACATTTTGTTCTCCTTTTGGTAAAGTTCCTGTTCTTCAGGGGGGAAATTGAAGATGGAGAAAATATTTATCAGACTTTTCAGTGACCTTAATCATATGTTTGAGGATGAGTGTGAGCTGTTGTGCTCTCTTGCTCTCTCTTTCTTTCACACACACACACACACACACACACAGAGAGAGAGAGACAGACAGACAGACAGACAGACAGACAGACAGACAGACAGACAGACAGACAAACACTTAGCCTGAACCTGCTCCTTTCTTTTCATTAGTCTCCATAAGAACAACATAAAAAATGTTGGAGACCAAAGAAGGGAGTTGGGAAGGGAGAGGAGACTCACTCAGGCAGAGTCCCCTTCTGATCTGACCTCCTCATTCTCCCTAAACTTATCATTGCCAAACCTGCCAGCTGACTTCCGTCCTTTCATCCTCCCCCAATTTTAAAAACTTTACTGGCAAATGTTTTCCATGGAGACCACCTCCTCTACAGCTGGAGAGTTAAGTTTCAAACAGAGAGGCTGGGATTATTAGGCCCAGGGGTGTCTGTGGGTTGCACAAATGTGGGCCTTAATTTTGCACAAATTAAGATGTCTGCCACCCCAGTTCTGTCTGTTTTTATATGTGTTCCACCTGTCCTTCAAGTCTTCCAACAGAGTCTATCCTCCTTGCTGGTGGTCATCTTCTTTTTTGCCTGTCCTTCTACCAGTCCCAGTATTACAGACACCTCAAGAGGAGTTGAGAAGTTGGTCACACTTGCAGAACATGTCCAAAATATGATACAGCCTGCTTATTTGTGCCTTGAGAACTCAGGATTGATACATTCTAGGATCTATTTGTTTGACTACCTGCGGTATTTTAGGAGTCTTCACCAAAGTTCAAACGTGTCAATACTGTGTGTAATGTTTATCACAGCAAGCAGACCCAAATGGAAGTGTTAATATTCTTTCTATCTTTCAAATAGAATGTCACACTTTCCCTTCCGTAGAGGGTCACAGAGGAAAAACCACCGCCTGGATGATTCCAATCTTTGTAAGTATAAACACATCACAGTATCTGAATATCTTTTCCAAGGTCTTCATTACTACTCTATCAACTCTCCTCTGCAGTGTTTTTCTTAACTGCTGGTTCCTTTACTGTTGATAGTCAAATCTAAAAAGCAAAAGGAAATATCATCTAGGGTTTCTTGGATGTTGATATCTCTACAGTACAGAATTTCAGTGTTCTCCTTCCATCTTAGATCTTCTTTGAATCAGTTACTCTATGTCCCTTTGGGATCTATCCACCTCTTCTAACTACTTTTTGAAATTCTTTGTTAAGTTCCTTTCTGAGTCGTTTGTTTCTCTTGGCTTTGACTTCTCTTCTCTTCTCTTCTCTTCTCTTCTTCTTTTCTCTCCTCTCCTCTCCTCTCCTCTCTTCTCCTCTGCAATTTCCAGTTTATTCTAACCTCCAATTTGCTTTCTTCTGTTTCTTAATCTTCAGCAGTCTCTTTTCACATTACTCAACAGCTTCTTTGATTTCATTCCACAGTTCCTCTGGGTCCCTATCAATGAGGTTCAAGACTTCAAAGAATTCCTGATATTCTTGAAAATGGTGGCTACAACCTCAAAATCTTATTGGGGAAAATGATTGGCTTTCTTCTTCCACTATAGCTTGACTTGGAACACTTATACATGAAGAAGTTCATGATCTGTTCCACAATCAGCCCCTGGTCATTTCTTTGCTATATAATTGAGCTTTTCTGTCTCCATGCAACAATATAATCAATTTAATTTCTGCGTGTTCCATCTGGGTATTATCCATATATGTAGAAATTGATCGATTGAAAAAAGCTGAAGGGTTCAAACAAATGCATCAAGAAAGTGCATTTTACTGCTTCTGTGATGGTACCTTAGGAATCTTCTGGCTGGCCATTGGAACAGGGCAGAAGCTGGGACAAGTTGGGCCTTGGACTCTTGACAGGTTAATTTGTCATCTAAGATACTGGCAAGGGAGTTGGGCATACATAGCACATTAATGAAGGCACCCATGGGGTCAGACCAGCTTTATCTGTAGTCCACAAGTCTGATCAACAATCAACAGATCCAAGAAAGGAATGATCCCTTTTGCAATGATGATCCCTTTCACCAAGAACCCCAATAAATGTGATCTGAAGCAAGGCCAATGAGCAGCCTGGACCAGGAAGCTGCCCATTGAAATGGGAGAGAGTGTGCAAGTGAGGAATCAAGGTGCAGGAAGCAATGGCCCTGGCAATCACCCACCTTGCTCCATCTTGGCTTGACCTCTGTGCAGGATTTTCCTTGCAACAGCCCCAGGGGGTTCCCCCATTGTCTCTCTTAATGCTTCAGGGGACCAGTGCTGGATCCCCAGTGTGAACGCAAGTGACTAACTTAGCTGTACTCAGATTTCACTTGATGGGCTCACAGTTACATCCGGCAGGGTGGAGGGGCTGGCCAGGAGAGAGGAAAGCAAGTCAACCCGGCAGGGGGTCAGTCCAGTGGTGAAATCCAATTTTTTTTACTACCGGTTCTGTGGGCGTGACTTGTTGGGCGTGGCTTGGTGGGCATGGCAGGGGAAGGATACTGCAAAATCTCCATTCCCACCCCACTCCAGGGGAAGGATATTGCAAAATCTCCATTCCCACCCCACTCTGGGGCCAGCCAGAGGTGGTATTTGCCGGTTCTCCAAACTACTCAAAATTTCCACTACTGGTTCTCCAGAACCTGTCAGAACCTGCTGGATTTCACCCCTGGGTCAGTCCCACTGAACACTCAGGGCCTCTTCAGACCCCTCCCCAATTCTGGATAAAATGTAGAAGCTGAAAAAGGAACCAGAAAGCCTCAACCACGCTGGTCTGCATAGGCGTGTCTGCTTGTCTGGTTGATGGAGTTAGTGTCACTGTTCTCACTCTTTCAACCACGCACAAAACCCACTCACACCGTACCAATATTTCAAGCGGGGAAAATGTGCCTGTACTGATTCTTTGCTGGCACGTTCACTAAACAATGTAGCTTTTAAAAATAGACAAAAATCAGATTTGCCAAACAAAATTCTCCATTGTTCATGCTCTGTCTCGGGGCGAAGAGACGTCTGAAAAGAGAGGGGCTGCTGTCTCTTCATCCTTGCCCCTTCCCAGAGAAGGGGGTCCTCTCCGTTCCTTTATTTACTGTTGGTTATTCAGAAACGGGAGAAGTTAATGCAACCACACGTTCCATTGTGCCTGGAGTTCAAAGAGCAGAATGTTTCCAGGTGAGAAAGAATTCTTTGCAGAGATAATAACCAGAGGCGCAAGACTTTTTCAATACACTTGGTTTCAAAATTGCAGAAAAGTGGCTGCTTGCCTTCTCTCCCTTTCTCTAGGCTGTTTTTGACAAAGGCCTTAGGTCAGCCCACCCTTTCTCTTCATGAGTTAGCCAGAGCAACGGATTCTCCAGGCAGTCAGTGAAGAGAATCAGTGGGCATCTTCATCATTAAAACTAGCACTGCCAGCCTGATGAACAGCCTGCAGAGGCCTGCCATGAGGGTTGGGGCTTGGCATTTTGCAGAGAGAAGAAGACTGTTGACCAGTGTTGATGCCCAATCCCAGGTCAACTGAAACTGACCTGAAGGGCCACAGTCATTCACCATAAGAGGCCAGCCAAAAGTAATCTGGCAGAAGCTCTCAGAGGAAGAGAGCTGTTAGATTTGTGCGGGAAAGAAGAGGCGAGACGTAGGAACTGTTCAGCACCTTTATTACTGGCTAGCTGGATGCAATGTGGACTGTCAGCAAGCTGCAGGGAAGCTGCTTTTAAGGGCTTCCCTGTAGCTAGCTGACCACTGACAGCAATTTAATTTTCCCGCCACTATTTTAGCCAATCAGCGGCGGCTATGCAAATTTACTACGTACGGCCATACGTAACACCCCTCCCCTCTTAGTTCTTGGAATGTCCAATCCGGAATTGACGTAAGTCACGTAATCCCGTAAGTACGCAGGACGCTTTACAGTCCTACTGGGCCTGCGCGGTTCAGTTCTTCTGTGATCTTCGACTGGTGCGGACATGTCTGTTGCTGCTCCGGTACTCGCTTGTGGAATAATCTGGAACCGGCCTCCAGGCGTGGCGGCTGAAATCTCCGCGTCTCCGTCTTCTGGTCCCGGCTGACTTCGCTGGACTCCGTCGTTCCCAGGTAGGTGTCTGCGTTCTTCCTCTGGGTTTGAGTACAGCTCTTTCTGATTTCTTGTAGCTAGGGCCTGGTTCTCGGTATGGTCGTCCCGGTCGTCTGTTCTGTATTGTCCTCGGGCTGTGTTGGTTTGTTTTGTTGGTTGTCGGTCTCCGGTTGTCGAAGCCAGGAGTCTCCCAGCCTGCTCCTGAGCTGGTCAATTTGTCTTCTCCACACTCGGCCATTGTCCAGCTTAACTTGGTAGGACTTTGGTCCGGTGACAGCTATGACTGTGGCTTTCATCCACTTGGGTTCTCCGGCAAAGTTTTGGGCAAAAACTAGTTCATCTACTGCTAGCGTTTGGGTGAGCTTGCTTGAATCCAGGGGTGTCTCTGGATGATAATTGGGGTTCAGTCTGCCCAATTTGGACCTCAACTTTCATCCCATCAACATTTCGGCCGGGCTCTGGTTAGTGGCGGCACATGGTGTGATGTGTTGGGCCAACAGGAATTGGTCGATCCGTTCCTGCCAGTTCCCTGGGCCCATTCTGGTCAGAGTTTCTTTTGTCATTCTCACTATTCTCTCTGCCCGGCCGTTGCTAGCTGGACTGAATGGTGAGACTAGCACATGCCTTATTCCCAAGTCGGCTAGGAATGATTCCATGTGCTTGGCTGTCAATTGGGGGCCGTTGTCTGATACTAGGACGTCTGGCAGACTGTGAGTTGTGAAAATCCTCCTTAGGGCTCGTATAGTGGTCTCTGTAGTGGAGGTGTGCATGGTCACCAGCTCCAGCCATTTAGAATAGGCATCGACCACAATCAAAAATGTTTGCCCCGCCATTGGTCCCGCAAAGTCAATGTGGATCCTTGACCACGGTGCCTTGGGTATTTCCCATTCTAGTGGGTTGGACCGTGGTGGAGCCAGCCAGATTTCTTGGCATGGCAGGCAGGTCACCACCCACTCGGTAATGTCCTGATCCAACTTTGGCCACCACAGGTAACTCCTTGCTAGTGCTTTCATGCACACTATCCCTGGGTGTCCTATGTGCAGGGTTCCCATCACCCTCTTTTGTAGGCTCTTGGGTACGACCACTCTCTCTCCCCATAGTAAACACCCCTTCAGAACAGACAGTTCAATTTGTTTATTTTTAAAAGTCTTAAATTCTTCCCCTTCTTCTTCCTGTGGCCACCCCCTTAACACCCAGTTCATGACTTTGGCTAAAACCTTGTCTTTCACCGTGTGTTCTGCGATGTCCCGAGATGTGACAGGGCTGGTCCGTTCAATGTTGACCAGAAGTATCTCGGTCACAGGTGCGGGGTCCTCTACGAGGTCTGATGTTGGGCATCGGCTGAGGGTGTCTGCATGTCCGATGCTCTTCCCTGGTCGATGGGTCAGCGTGTAGCTGTAGCCGGACAGAAATATGGACCAGCGGGTCAGTCTGGGAGACATGTACTGCGGAGTTTGTTGGTTGTCTGCCAGTAGTCCCAGTAGGGGCTTATGGTCCATCACCAGTTCAAATTTGCAGCCGTATAGGTATTCATGGAAGCGTTTGATGCCGGCCACTGCAGCAAGCGCTTCCTTGTCTGGCTGGCTGTAGTTCCGCTCAGCTGGTGAAAGAGTCTTTGAGTAATATGTGATGGGGGCTTCCGCTCCATTTGGGAGGCAGTGACTGAGGACAGCCCCCCACTCCAAAAGGTGATGCGTCGCACGTAAGCAGTAGGGGGAGGGTCTCACTGTATTGCATGAGGACGCTGTCGGATGAAAGTAAATCTTTAACGGCTGCAAAGGCTTTAGCCTCTCTTTGTCCCCATGACCACGTGGCCGTCTTCCCCAGTAGTCTATGAAGAGGCTCCGCGACAGTCACTTTCTGTTTCAAAAAAATGACATAAAAGTTGAGTAAGCCTAGAAACGCTTGTAACTCTGCCTTGTTTGTGGGGGTTGGTGCTTCCTTGATGGCTCTAATTTTAGCATCTGTTGGGTGAATACCAGAGCCGTCTATAAGGAACCCCAGGAATTCTACCCTGGTGACCCCAATTTTGCATTTGTCCCGTTTTACTTTGAGACCCCTTTGTTGGAATCGCTCTAGCACTTCACACAATCTTGTCAATAGTTGGTCTTCTGATTCAGCTGAGATGAGGACGTCATCAAAATACAGGACTACTCTGGGAATGTTATGTAGCAGACGTTCCATCATGCTCTGGAACAGTCCCGGGGCCACACTTACCCCAAATTGCAGATGGGTGCATTTAAAAGCCCCCCTGTGGCTGACTATAGTCTGGGCTTCTGCGGTGGCTGCATCCACAGGCAACTGTTGAAATGCCTGTGCCAAGTCTAATTTAGCAAAAATTTTGCCTTTTCTTAGTGAATGCAATAAGCAACCACGGGCACAGGGTAAGCGTTGGGCTGCAGGGCTTTGTTAATGGTCCACTTATAATCTGCACGCACACGAATTGAGCCATCCGGCTTCATCGGGGTGACGATGGGGGTCTCCCATTTCACGTGATCAACTGGCTCTAAAATCCCTTGAGCTATTAATTTGTCCAGTTGTTTGTCTACTTTTGGACGGAGTGCAAAGGGAACTCTCCGGGGCTTTAGCCTAATGGGGGTGACACTGGGGTCTAGATTAAACGATATGGGCTTGCCCTTATATTTGCCCAGACCCCCATCGAACACACCTTGGAATTCCGCTAGCAGCTTGTCCAGTCTGTCCCCTTCCATTCTGTGCAGCCCGGTGATGCTGATGCCGAGAGGCTTTAGCCATTCCACTCCCAGTAGGGTCGGTCTGTGTCCTTCGATGACCGTTACGGGTAGCTTCCCTTTGAAGTCCTTGAAGGAAATTGGTATCTGTGCTCAACCCAGCACTCGAATAGGATTTCCTTGGAAATTGTTGAGTTTAATGTGCTGTTGCTTGAGTTGGTTCTTTGTTATTTCTGGTAAGATTTGTTTGAGAGTTCCCCAGGACATAATTGTGAAAATAGAGCCGGTGTCTAATTCCATGTCGCAGGGGATCCCTTCAATGGCCACGGTGATGTGGAATTTTTCTCCTTGCCCCGCATCAGAGTGTCCTACCATATTGTGATAGAGACCTCGGCTGTCCTGGTATTGGTAGTCTTCTCTGTGCCTACCCCTTTGTCCCCCAGGACGGTTCTGCCCTTGTCTTCCTGGACCCATGGGTTGTCTGGGCTGGTACTGGGCTGGCTGGTATGGGGTAGGTTGGGAGGCTCGGCATGCTTCAGCAATGTGCCCTCTCTTCTGGCAGCGGCGGCAGATGGCGTCTTTGAACTTGCACACTGACCTGCCATGGCCCCCTAGGCAATCGGAGCACCAGATTTGCCTGTTTTCGCAGTCCCTGGGGCTTACCCTTCTCTCGTTTTGCAAACGGTGTACCGCTTCATCCTCCTTTGATTCTCCTTCGAATTCGGGGACTTAAGTCATCCAGTCGGGCTCCCTGTGGTTGTGGTGGACTGTGCCGGTCTTTTGGATGTCTGCAGCTGAGTTGTCTGAGGATTCGGCGGCTTGGGCTTCCTCTACAACATCCTTGAATGTTGCCCCCCGTCTGATCAGCAACTTTTTCTGTAAAGTCAGGTCTCTCATGCCTAAGATTTTCTGAGGATTCAGCGGCTCGGGCTTCCTCTACAACATCCTTGAACGTTGCCCCCCGTCTGATCAGCAATTTTTTTTGTAACTTAAGGTCTCTCATGCCTAGGATGATGCGATCCTTCATCATCTCTTCCGGGTTTATAAATTCGCACTTGGTTGCGATCTCCCTGAGTTTGGCAACAAAGTCATTTATTGATTCTCCATCGCGTTGGCGGCGATGATAAAACTTATTCCTACTGACCATCGGGTTTGCTGCAGGCGCGTAGTGCTCCTTTAGGATTCAATGTCCGTGGGAGCCACAAGGGTTTGAGCCATTTTGTATATTTTTGGCCCGCAGTAGGTGAGGAAGAGAGCCCTCTTCCTGTTATCCGGCAGATCATGGAAATTGTTAGCTTCCAGGAACATGCGGAAACGGCTCATGTAGGTTGCCCATTCTTCCGTCTTCGGATCGAAGATCGTTGGAGCGGGAGAAGTTTGAGTAGCCATCCTGTAGTTTGGCCGGAGCAGGTCAGTGCTTGCTTCTAAGATGGCCGAGGATGCCACGAGGTGCCTTTGTCCTGTTGTCTTCTTCCACTACCTTCGTCGCCAGTGTTAGATTCGTGCGGGAAAGAAGAGGTGAGACGTAGGAACTGTTCAGCATCTTTATTACTGGCTAGCTGGATGCAACGCGGACTGGCAGCAGACTGCAGGGAAGCCGCTTTTAAGGGCTTCCCTGTGGCTAGCCGACCACTGACAGCGATTTAATTTTCCCGCCGCTATTTTAGCCAATCAGTGGCTGCTATGCAAATTTACTACGTACGGCCGTACGTAACAAGAGCCCTGTGAGTCCAGGGTAGCCAAAAATCTGGAGGACTCTGGCAGGACCTTTTCCAATGAACCAATAAATTTGGTGAGCTAAAACTCAGTCCATCACTCCATGTATCTAATGAAAGCTGTTGCCATTGAATAAAATGAGTTCATTGGAAAAAGTCCTACTACCTGAGTCCTCCGGATTTTGGCTGAAAGTCAAATCACTATGATCTCTCCAGAGCAAGTTCTGAGCATAAAAAAAGGACTCTGCCAGCTGTCGTGATCTTTGCAATGGTACCATGTCTTACAAGTGATTTATTTGAATGTTTCCTCCAACCTGACATATCATCCTGTTCTCTTTCCACAGCTGAAAAAAAATTGGCACCAGCACCACATGTGAAGAAAAGCCACAAGGCAGGAAAGGACCTTTCTGAGATCGTAGGGCAGGTCACAGGGATCTGCAGGCCTGGAAAATGCACAGGAGCTGAATAAGGTTGCCTCGGTGGCTCTGAAGAGCCACTTAGGTCCGCTGGGTTGACCGCATACCTTGTGGATTCCTAGGTGCTGCTGTGGTTGCCATGTGCTTCCTTACACATTCTGCATTGCCCTAAGACAGCCTGACCCGTGGAGGCCTGGGCTACGTCTCTCTGCCATGGCTTTGGCTTTCGTTGGCCTTTTACAAAGAAGGGAAAGTCCTTTTCTCCCCAGCAGGAGCTCTCCAGTTTGTTACTGGGACAAAGCAACAACCAAGGAATGATGAAGGGTGAACATTGTATTTGAGCCTTTTTTTCTCCCCGTTTTGGCTGAAAGCAGCAGCCCTGCCTTCCACCTCCAATTCTCCTGAACAAGGACGGTCCTTCAGAAATTGGAAGGCCACATCTGTTCTCCCGCCTTCCTTCCCTTCTCCAGGCTCGGCCTTTCCAGCCCTGGACCCTTTTCTAGCGCCTTCTGATCCAGATGCCCAACCCTCACCCGGTTGCTGCCCTCCCTAAAGGAGGAAGGAGCAGCCAGGAAGCAGACAGGCTGACCCACAGACATGCCCCATTTGAAGTGTGGCTTGGAAGGAAGGCCCAGCCACCTCCTTTCTCCCAGCTGTACTATTTGGCTTCCATGGTTGGCCTGCTAGGCTATTTACAGAGAAAACGCTTCCCTGCGAATTCCACTTTGCCAAGTTTGCACACTTAATTGCACGCCAGCTCAATGCGTTCTGCCTTTTCCCCCATTGTGAAACTCCATTTGCGTTTTTCAGGTGCCTCCTCCCACCCTCCCTCCCTCCCCCCTCCCCCCAGTTACTTTGCTGCTTTTAGGTGCCGCTTGAGCTTCTGCTATGTGTTAATTACTATTGGGATGCAGTAATCAGCTTGTTGGGTTGTCAGCTTGTCAGAGAGCATGTTAATTTCATTTAAGCTTTGTTAATTTCACTCTCTCCGGTAATTTTCACTTTAGTCACCTCCATTCTTGAGGATCTGACAGCAGCAACTCTGTTTAAGAAAGGCAGTCCAGTCTAACGGGGTGGAGGGCACTGGAGGGACAGTCTTCCCTTACTAGTGGGTGGGGCCTCCAGGGAGCAAGAGCCCTTGATAAATGCAGAAGGGCAGAAGGTAGGAAGGCAGGGAAGCAGCAGCAGGTCTCCAAGGCCATGCATTGATGTCCAGTCCTAAGATATTCACCGTCACCTGATTCAATGTTGATTCCATTTTCTGTTTCCTTAAATTATATATAGAGTGGCTCACCCAGGATCCTTTCAACCTGAAACAAGAGCTGAAGCAACTCTTCTGTGGGTTACTCGTGTTCAATGAGCAGCTACAAGCCTGAAGAAGAACCCTAGAAAGTGTCCTGATGATTTTGGCAGAGCAAGAATATTTTACAATAGATCTCAGCAGCAGCACGGGCTTCCACTCTTCCTTGTCCCCGGGGATGAAGGTGCTTTGTTAAGAGCTCTCTCTCCATTCTGTTGATGCCCAAGCAACTCCAAGACCAGAAGAGCCTCAGGACAGCCACAGAAGTGTCCATTCTCCTGTCTCCCAAATAGGTTTCCACAAAGATGCAAAACATTCTCTCCAGTCTAGAGAAGAACCTCATTCAGCAAGTCTTCATTCAGAAAGTTTCTTCTTCTATGACCCTGACTTTGACTGGCTCCAAGCAATGGCATGGTACTCTGGTTCATAGCTACACAGGGGAGGTGAAAAAAATTCCAGAAAGATCCTCCAGAATGACCTATAATTTAACTTGCTGAACTTGTCCCCAGCTACGTAGAGTTGGGCCATATAGAGTTCGCTGTTCTAAATGTTACGGGAGCTCTAATTGCTCCTTGGCCTGTCCTTGGATAAGCCTTCAGATCCATGCCTGTAGTTCCTTATGTACCAGAGGAATCTGCCTGCAGCCTGGGGTCCAAAACCAAGAACCAGAATCAGATCAACCATCGTCATGAGTTGTGCCACCACCTCTTCCATCCTGAGGCTAAGAGGCTACCTGAATGTGCCTCTGTGAGTTGTGTTCTGCCAGCAAGCCAACTGGCTACCATCTGCCCATCATTCAAGCCAAGAGGCTGCTTGAAATCCTCAGCCAGGCTGCCCTGGTCAAGAGACCAAAGCCAGGGGCTTCCTCTGGCCTGGCTGCCATCAAGCAGAGCTTCCCCAAGAGCCCAGGCAATGGATGAAGTTACCCAGAGAGTATTGATTTTTGCTTTACTTCTCATTTGTTAAAATGGTTCAGATAGAGATTAACTTTCTTTGCTGGACATTTATTGTTTCGCCTGCCCTGAGATGGGAGTAGAAAAACACTCTGATAAATGAACAGAGAGATTTGTCTGGCTTGGACTCCACCAGCATCTTCTGGAATGCTAAAGCGATGCGGGAGCCAGCAAGCAAGGGGGCTGCACGGACAGAGGTTAAAAGGCCTTCCCTCCCTTCAGGAGAACAGCGGGTGTATCTTAAGGGCACTCTTCCAAGCAACCTCGAATTACAACACCCATAATCCCTAGTCTGCACATCTCATCCTCCTCTCCACTGAGAAATATGGTCTTTGTGGCTCTTCTGAACAATAGCATGTGGGGACCCTCTGGATCTTGGGGGGGTGTTGTTCCAGAGGGCAGGTGATGCTGCAGAGAAGGCACAATCTTCATTTTCGTAATGGCATTACGGAAGGACCCATTTTGGCTAGAGATGAGCTCTGTTGGGGGGAAATTAGCCTTGTCTGCTTAAAAGAGGCAAGAAAGCAGCCAGGGGGACAGAAGAGTAGGGCATTTATATAAACCACCACCATAATCCCCTCAGCTCTGAAGAGATTATCCTTGAATAAATAAAAAGATCACAGTTAGATAGATGATAGATTTATTGGATGTTTATTAGTTTTGTATCAGGCCTTTCCTTCAGGAGCTGAAGACAGCATAATATTCACTCCTCCTTTTATCCCCCATAATAAGATCCCCATGTGGTGGATTGGGCTCTTTTTCCCCAATCCTCATTCAACACAGTAGCCACTTTATCATAGTGATAAAGAATGGAAGTTTTTATTATTTTGGTTCATTTGAAGTTACATTCAACTGCAGCTCTTTGAGATCAAGGCTCCTTGGCCATTCTCCTGGATGTGCCAAAGTCCTGGATCCTTCCCTGGGACTGATCCAGGCTGAAGAGTAACAGGCAGGAATTTCTTGCTCCTTTTTCAAGGTGGTTCCAAAAAGACCATTCAGAGTTTTGCCCCTGCAAACAGCTGAAGGGCTAAATCCATGGCCCATCGTATCAGCAGCTGTTCCTCCCCTAGGGTTGGGCTTTCTCTCCAGCTGTGTTCCTTCCTCTGAAGTCATCCTGATCACCAAGGCTTTCAGATGATTTCAGAACCGTCAACTAAAAGATGGCTTCCCCAAGATCCCATTGATTGCAAAAGCAGCAGACACGAAAGTGCAGGAAAACAGGACCACGGCAGGGGTGAAATCCAGCAGGTTCTGACAGGTTCTGAAGAACTGGTAGCGGAAATTTTGAGTAGTTCTGGAGAACCGGTAGTGGCAATTTTGAGTAGTTCGGAGACCCGGCAAATACCACCTCTGGCTGGCCCCAGAGTGGGGTGGGAATGGAGATTTTGCAATATCCTTCCCCTGGAGTGGGGTGGGAATGGAGATTTTGCAGTATCCTTCCCCTGCCATGCCCACCAAGCCACGCCCACCAAGCCACACCACGCCCACCAAGCCACGCCCACAGAACCGGTAGTAAAAAAAATTGGATTTCACCACTGGACCACGGTACCCACTCCGCAAGAGTTCGTGCATCCGAGTCAAATCATTAGTGTCATAATATCATTTCCACAATGTCCTGGAAGTCACTTGTGGAGAAAAGAGCTGTAGCTAATTGATTTGAGCTGCATCTGCCAAGCCACAAGAGCCAGACAGTGTGTCTGATGTGTCACAGCAAGGAAAAGAGGAATTACTTTTGACACTGGGCGTGTACCCCTGACAAAAGCTGCCTTCGAGCCACTCTTCTCCTTATGTGTTCTCCATAAATGAAAGGCAGGAGAAGAGGGGTGCAACAGAGAACCAGGGAAAGGTGGCTACAAGCACTCCAAAAGTTCCGCCCTTTCCCAAGGTCACCTGCACCCAAACTTTGCTGGTGGCGGCGGTGGTTAAATAAAAGGCAGGGTAAAAAGAGACATCTGCCTTTCCAGGGACAAACGATCCCTCTGCACTCCCAAAAGCCAGATTCATCTGGAGCTGTAACCTCACCACTTGCTCATTGCGAAGATGGTGGAATGGTAGAACTGGAGTGGGACACAGGTGATCAAGCCACTCTAACTGATTCAGGGCCCAGAGAAAATCCGTCCCAGCCCCTCGGCTGGCTGCCATTGAATGCTAGAAAACTCACCAGGGAAGGGATGTTGGTTCTGCTGCACAGCCAACGCCGTTCAGCAATCCAACGTGAAGTCCTGCTGGAATATTTTCCCCCATCTCACAGCTTGTTTTTATTTTGCTTTTATAATAAGTCAGTTTATACATTAATACCGTCTGCCACATTTCCCTCATTTTCTATTTAGGGCACTTCTTGCTGCTTCAATGTCTTGCCGTGAGTATTTGTGCAGTCACTAAATTTACAATGTTTTCCCTGGTGCTTCTCTTCCCTCAAAATGCCTTTTATCTTCCCAAGAGGCAGCATCCCTCAGGAACGCCTTGTCCGCCTTCCCGTCCTGCATGACCTCCTCTCCTCGCCAACAAGACCTTCCAGAACAGGGGTCTCCAACCTTGGCAACTTTAAGACTTGTGGACTTCTGGGAATTGAAGTCTTTTAAAGTTGCTAAGTTGGAGATCCCCTATCTAGAACACAGTTGGTGCCATGCTCCATTGCCTGCAGTGTTGGCCTCAGGAGTCCCTCACCTGGGTGCTCAGGTGGGCCTACCTTGCAAGACGCTGGATGAAGCAGAGGCTTGGTTCGAGAAGGCCAAGGCGCATCTGGCTCTTTCTTGGCGTAAGAGAGCACCACACAATGTTTGAAGGAATGCAAAAGAGAAACATCTCCAAGTACATACAGAGTGTCTTTCCCTCACCCAGTGAGTAATTGCCTTGTCTTGTTTTATTAAGCTTTTCCAATTGAAGTTAAAATTAGGTGGAATATTAAGTTCTACACAGAACTGTGCCATATTGAGGGGGAGGGGAGGATCTGGCTGCTTTTATAAAGCCATTTCAGTGTGTGTGAAATTAAAGACTTGCTAATCCTTCCCAAATTCCTTCCGGAATTCTAGGTCAAGAGAGCATTTTCTAAAGCGAGTTGGGATACATGTCTTTCTTGATCAAGGGACGTGCCATGTCCTGGCTCCAGCCCTTCCTCCAGCTCTTCCAACCTGCTACACTGCTTTGGGTTGCTAACATTGACAGGCCGTGGTGTGTGTGCGTGTGTGTGTGTGTGTGTGTGTGTGTGTGTGTGTGTGTGTGTGTGTTGTTCAAGGGGCACCTCCCCCAAAGCTCTTAACCATTCATGAGCTCAGAAGTGCCTTCTTCCCAGCCCATCATTTGCTGGCATCTTGCCTCCCGGGGACACAATGAATTGTTTTGACCTGCTCATCCTGCAAAGCACAGGTCACGCAAGAGAAATTGATACCGAACCAGCTCTGCAAGAATCTTTTGGTAACTATAAATTTTGTTGGCGTCAGGAGCAGAACTCTTCACGGTGGGGTTAGGGGAGGGCACCTTTTGGCTACAGATAAGCTCTTAGAGAAGATTGATGGGAACGGACCTCATCTGCTCACAAGAGGTGGGGGGAAATAGCAGATGGGACAGAAAGAAAACAAGGCCATTTGTGTAAACACCCCATCCCTGGGCTGCTCCAGAGGCAATTTCAAGGAAGAGAGCTTGAGATGACTGGAAACTGATGGGCAGCTCAACGGGCTCCTCCCCCACCTTCTCTCTCTTCTCTAAAGTTACTCTGACAGTTTTGCCATTTTAAAGGAAGATGTTGGTGAGACAGATTTCCATTTTTCTTTAAACTATGTCAGGCCAAAACCTTATCCTTTAATTTGTGTGTCAAGGTGGCAGCCAACTGATTGGCACTTGTCAATCTTATGAACAAAGTATTCCGGCTGCATTAAGGCTGGCGGGGAAGGGGGAATTCGGCCTTCATCTGCACTTGAAATGCCCGATCATCTCATCTCATGTCAAAGAGGTAAAGGTGTCGCTTGATGGTGTGAACATTTGTATAAATCCAGATGAATCCTCACATCCTCACATGACCCTCAGAACCTCACGGAGGACTGATTTGACTTTGAGCTGACTTTGGTCAGCATCCTGGCTGGGGATTTTGGAAGCTGTTCTCCAACACATCAGGAAGACCCAGAATTAGGGAAGGCCGTTCTCCATTCAGCCCTCCCCAAGGGCAGTGAGGGAGGGTGAAGAAGGGCCTGGCAGGGCCAAGCAGAAAGCTTGCATCAGGAATAGGATGAGAAACAGGGAGGGGAAGCTCTAGGAGAAAGGTGGTTGGTTGATTAATTCAATAATGCAAGCCAACTTCAGGTCAATGCCTTTCTCTCTTTTTTCATTTCTGGCACATAAAACATCACCAAAGAATAGTAATGAGATGTGTGCTTTAGGCTGGCCTTTACATTATCCAAAGTGGGTTTAAGCTTTGCACTCCAAAACAACACTCTGTTTTTCTTCTCTTTGCCTTCAAGTTGCTGCCATGCCCAGGGCAAGTGGGGCTTGCTATGAACCTCGCCCCCACTTCCAACAGGCCCTTCACAACCAGGGCAGCCCTGCCTAGAAATCTCTGTCCCACTGCAGAGCAACTGGCTAACTTGCAAATGTCCTGAAGGGTATTTTGGGAAGGCTGGAGGTTCCCTGAGAAGAGGCGCACAGTCCAATGGCAGAGGACCTGCTTTGGATGCAAACCATCCAGGGTCTGTTCCTTGGCATTTCCCTAATTATGCCAGGGTCTCCGGGCTAACTTGCTGGGGCTGGGTGTGACAGCCCACACTTCCTGGCTGCCGTGACCTCCATTAGGCCCAACATTCCTCGCTTTTACAGCTGGCTGGACAATGATGGGAAGGCACTCCCAGCTGCTGCCTGCAGGCCACCGGAGCTGTTCAGCCGGACAGGTTTGTTCCAACGATCGGCCCCAGTTAGCAATTTGGTGCATTTCCTTCTAGCTGCCTCTTCCTGTCTTCAAAAGCCTCTCAATCCACACACAGACACACGCACACATCTGCACACACTAAATGGGGCAGAGTGAACAGGGGAGAGAGCATTAATTATTTCCACAGTGGCTGCTGCCTGCAGCCCCGAAGACGATGTTCAAGAGGACTGAAAGGAGAAAAGCCCAGCAAGGGCATCTCCGGCTCCTTGCCTGCACTGGGCGCTGCGGCTTCTGCAAAAGCAGCCCACTTCTTCTTCTTCTCCTCTGCTTTGGGAGAGGCGGAGGCTGTTCTCAGGACAATCCGTCCGCCGTCCATTTGTTTCCCTGCCTCTGCCAGGCAGGTGCTTTTTAAACGAGACAAAACCCCATTCAAGCCACCAGAGCAGCCTGAGATTGAGACAACAAAGAGAAACAGTCTCGCCCTCTGTCTGATCAATCTTGTCAAAACACAATCATTTAATTCCTTATAAATAAAAAGAAGATATGATTTAGAATGTCATCCTTTGGGTCTCCATGCTGGATTCCCATAAATCAATCACTCCAGGTAAACTGCTGTTATTTAGAAGCAGTTTGACAGCAGACAAGTTAAAAACATAATTTTAAATGTATGCACCGCATGCTGTTGTGATATATCGCATGTTGTTGAACACAGCCAATTTCTTTGCATTGCTGATAGCTGCTTCTTTTACATAGATTCTGCCAGACACGCATATTGTTGAGAAGCCTCAGCTCAGAAAGCGGGGGACACGGGGAGTCCAGCAAACCCAGAAGCCGTCTGACCTGGGGGGGGGACATGCAGACAGTCCCACCTTGGAAGCCCTTCCCCCCAACTGGACATTCACTTTGGGCTCTGCTCTCCTCCACCTGATGCCGGGGGTGAGTTAAAAAGAGCATCTATTCACAGGTCTTTTGAGTTAAAAATCTTCTTTAAGGCTTCTGAGAAAGTTACCGGAGGCAATTATTACAAACAATAAAATAGCACAAAAGTGGAAGAAGACATCTTAAACAAGGGTGGACAGTACCAGGTTGCCAAAAGTAACTGGAGGAAACCTCCACCTTCAGGGCTGTGGTCAAATTTTAATTAAGACAGCAGGAGAAGTGCTGACAGTAACATCCTGCCACACGCAGCTCTTCAATGCAGTCAGTGCTCCAAGTTAAGATGATGAAATGGTATCATACGGGGTCCAGTTTGGTTGAAGCCTGTCCAGGAGATTTAGGCAATGCAAAATGTTTCATTCTGATTTAGAGAATTGCTAAGGATGTTCAGTTGGACTAGAAGACCTCCACGTTCCTTTCCAACTCTGTTATTCTCTTATTCTGTTAAGTTCCTTCTTTTGCCACAACTCTCCTAACAAGGGGGAAGTTGCAGCTGTGTTGCAAGGAGTTTGGGGGGGCAGTAATGGGAACACCCCCATCCTTAAAAGGTTTGATAAGATTATATCATCTTTGAAGGTTGCCTGCAGGAAAGCTCACAAGTGCCCTGGGAGAAAGATGCGTCACCTGGACCCCGGGACCCAGAAGGGCTCCCAAACAACCAGGAGCCCCTCGAAGGAGTTACTTCCCAGACCCAGGAAGTCCACCTACAAGAGGGCCAATTTTCCAAGAATAAAGCAAGCCAAATTGATGTGGTTGACAACGGAGAGGATTGGCTGGGATCTGAACGCCTTCTGAAGATGCTTGTATTTAAAACAATTTGTTAGGAGCCATGATTTACTGCCAAGGTGGAAAATGGGCCAGCGTATTGATTCTCGTCCTTTTTTTTTTCTCTTGCAAATGAATGTAATGTTTTATAGGATGTCAGAATAAGAGCGGCAGCCACTTCATCAATGTCAAGTGTTAAAAATGATTGGCTATTGTGATGTAGGAGATTAAATATGAAAGTTTGATGGGTATATAAAACTGAAAAGGTGATGATCAAAAGAGCTTTTATGCCTAATTTGCTGCCTTTCTGAGGAAGCCCATAGGCTCAGCCACTACTGGGTCTGCTGCTACTGCTGCCCTCCCCCCTGCCCCCCCTTCTCCAGCCCACCCCCTTGCTTCTCTCCCCACAAGAATGCTCTCCTTCTGGTGGGGGCTCATTCTGCAGAAAAGAAGACGAAGAGCTCCAGACGCACATCAAGAGTTGATAAGATGCTCTTTCCTTTCGTTGGCATGACTGCTCTGGCTTGCTGGCTCTGCCTGGATTCCCCCCAAAGGGAATCTGAACTGCATTGGGCATCTCTCAGCTGATGAGACCAACTCCTGGGTGGGTTCAAGACCTTCCTGCCTTTGCCAGTGGTGCTCTCAGGTGGGGACAGGAGAGAGTCACAGTGCCCAGAACTGCCCTGGCTGGGCATCACCCGGTCCCATTAGTTTTTCCGCTTCTTTGGGATCCCTCCGTTCATCAGTCCTCGACCAATGGCTCAATGACCTTTTAATGGTTTGCAATGTGGTTGAGGAGGAGGCCATTGGAAGCAAAGTTTGAGTTGGGCTGAACGTCTGGATCAAATCAGAGCTTGCAAGTATCTCCTTGAAAGCTCATTAAAAGAAGACCTCCATGGCAAGTCATTCTGGAAGCTGGATCGACAAGCTGGGTCGGCAAAGGCCTGAAACCCTCTTCAGATCAAACCTGCCACCATCTGTGCAGGGCCAGCCTGCTGTTGACAGGACACACTTCAGTAAGGCTGCCATCCAGGGCAACCATCAAAGAGGCTGTCTTTGGTTGAAGGTAGATTGTAAATTCTGATTTTGGGATGAATGACAGCTCTCCAGGCTGGAAGTGAAGTGTGACTCTTGCCTTCTCAACTTTCCAGTTGTGCAAAAACACAACCGCCCCCCATGAAAACAGATTTGGCACCGACTCCTCATCTATAGATAGAAATTAAATCCCAAAAGGCCCCCTTTGTGGCAGCCTCCTACTGGGAGAGATATTGGGTTGGTCCTATTCGGTTTCTCCCAGGGGATCCAACAGAAGGTTTGTTTCAGTTCCTGTACTTGGAATAAGAGAAGGGGAAAAAAACCAAATCAAAACTTGAAAAACGTGTGTTATCCTTTTTAGCAGATATAATAAATTCCACGCATGCTTTATTGCTGGGTTACACTAAAAAAAAAAAAAAAAAACAGCACCAGGGCATAGTCTAATTATTTTCGTTTTAATTGTTGCAAGGAAAAGTTAAAAAAAAATACACAGGCAGGACAAATGTTCTTTTAATTAGCTGAGGACTTTATTAGCTGGCACTAATTAAAGTATTCCTTCAAGTCTGAAAAATGTCCAGATTTATCCCATCCAGCATCCAGCTGATTCTGAAGTAATTTATCAAAAGAGGAAGTTGATTTTAAGCATGTTATACCCCTCTCTTTCCTTCTCCTTCTTCATTCCAAAAATCTCTCCATTTCTCTAAAGGGGAACAGACTCAGAGAGACACTGGTCATTCTTCAAGGTTACTCACCCGTCAACCAACCCAAAAAAGTTGAGTAACACCACAGCTGATCAGAAGCCCCCCCCCACACACACACACACACCTTAGGACTCCTCTGATACTTCCAGTGGTGGGGTCCAGCCCAAGCATCCCCGGCCAGCCTGAAGGAAGGTCTCAATTGGGCAGCAAAGGGGTCAATCACTGGGGCACGCCAGCCCTCCAAGCCTATCAGGGCGATTTTGCTGGCACTCAGCCCTTTCAAGCCAAGCCATCTGTCTCCTGCAGCCTCTCTTGGAAGGTTCACAATTAAAGTCTTGCTTTTGCACAGACAAGTGGATGTATAATGGTACTCACACACACAAACACACACACACACATGATTCCAAACTTATTTTCTTTCTTTCTTTCTTTCTTTCTTTCTTTCTTTTTTTGTCTCTGTCTGTCTCTCTCTCTCTCTCTCTCTCTCTCTCTCTCTCTCTCTCTCTCTCCCTTTCCTTTCCTTTCCTTTCCTTTCCTTTCCTTTCCTTTCCTTTCCTTTCCTGGCTATTTGCAAGAAGGTGGCCACATGCAGCACAGATCTTGCAGCCACATCATGTACAGGTCCCAAACATTACACATCTTGGCACAAATGACCTGTCCCAAAAAGATGTACTTTCTGTGCAGAATGGTTTCCAGAGCTTGGGGTATGAACTTAGTAGTACAGGTTGTAGGCTTATCTTTTCAGAGGTTTTATCAGTATATAAGGAACAAAAAGGGAAAGGCCAGCATATAGCGGAGTTTAATGTGTGGCTAAAGGAGTGGTGTAAAAGGGAAGGCTTTGGTTTTATTAGTCATGATGTCTGCAGCTGGTCCAATGAAAAACTGTACAAAAAGAGATGGTTTGCATCCATCTCTGAGTTACTGACTGAGTTACTTGGCATTAAATTCACAGATTTTCTGGATAAACATTTAAACTGAACAGCGGGGACAGAGAATTAATTGATACAGAACATTTCTGTCCCCAGAAATCTAAAATTAATAGGGTTATCAGTGCATGTAACATAGATATTTCTGCGGGTAAAATTATCAACCTTGCTGTCAAGCAAAACCAATCATTTAATAGTGAGTGCCATACCAAGTGCACTAATCAAACAGGTGGCAAGAAAGTAGGGGCAGTTAGGCACAATACAGGTTATGTAGACAGTAAACACAGGGTCAATCAAAATGGACTCAAATGTCTATACACCAATGCACAGAGTATGAGGAATAAACAGGGTGAATTAGAAATTCAAGTAAATGAGGGCAGATATGATATTGTTGCCATTATGGAAACTTGGTGGGCTGAAACCCACAAATGGAATATACAGCTAAAGGGATTTAAATTATTTAAAAGAAACAGACCAAATAAAAGAGGCGGTGGAGTTGCACTATATCTAAGAAATAACTACATCTCTACAGAAAAAAAGCACAGAGTATGAGGAATAAACAGGGTGAATTAGAAATTCAAGTAAATGAGGGCAGATATGATATTGTTGCCATTACGGAAACTTGGTGGGATGAAACCCACAAATGGAACACACAGCTAGAGGCATTTAAATTATTTAAAAGAAATAGACCAAATAAAAGAGGAGGTGGAGTTGCACTATATATGAGAAATAACTACATCTCTACAGAAATAGAGCACAACAATGATGAAAATTATCTCGAATGCATTTGGGTCAATGT